>LFYR01000929.1:137809-165195 GCA_001185155.1 Zostera marina | reverse complement strand
TTCTTTCCAGATTTCAAAAAAATCATCATCACAGTCATACGAAGTTTTGATAGCATCAAATGCTGTTATTGTTGCCCTCATGATGGTGAGTACAGATCTTCTTCTACTGAGTGCATCAGCAACTGTGTTATTCTTTCCAGCTTGGTGTTTGATTGTGAAATCGAATTTTTGAAGATACGAAATCCACCTTGCATGCATTCTGTTCGTGTTTGCTGACTTGTTAATGTGTTTTAATGCTAGGTGATCAGTAGATACCACAAATTCCCTCCCACTCAGATATGGCTCCCACACCTTACAAGCTCTAACTAGTGCATACAACTCCTGTTCATAAGTTGTCCAGTTTCTTCTTCCCATAGATAACTTCTCACTGTGGAATGCTACGGGGTGTCCCCCTTGACTCAAAACTGCCCCAACTCCCATAATACTTGCATCGCACTCTAATTCAAACAGTCTTTCAACATCAGGAAGTGCTAGAACAGGGGCTGATTTCAACCTTTCTTTAAACAACTTAAAAGCTATTTCTGCCTCTTTTGACCACAGGAATTGACCCTTCTTTAAGCAATCAGAAATTGGACTTGCAATAGAGCTGAAATTCTTGATGAACCTTCTATAGAAGGAGGCCAAGCCTAAGAAACTTCTGACTTCAGTGACGTTGGAGGGTTGAGGCCAATTATCCATTGCTGTAGTTTTCTGTGGATCTACCCGTAAACCCTGCCTACCAACTATGAAACCCAAAAAGGATACTTCCTGGACTAAGAATTTACATTTTTTTAAATTTAACCGAAGTTTGTTGTTGTCAAGGATGGTAAGTACCTTTATGATATCTCTTAAATGATCATTTCTTGAGTAGCTGAATATAAGCATGTCATCGAAATACACCACTACACAAGCTCTTAGGAGGGGTTTAAGAATTTCTGTCATCAACCTCATGAAGGTAGAAGGGGCATTGGATAGCCCAAATGGCATCACAAGTCATTCATAAAGACCTTGCCTTGTTTTGAAGGCAGTTTTCCACTCATCTCCACCTCTGATCCGGATCTGATGATAGCCACTCTTGAGGTCTAATTTGGTGAAAAATTGTGCGCCACTTAATTGGTCAAGGAGTTCTTCTAACCTCGGAATAGGGAAACGGTACTTGATGGTTATTTTGTTAATGACTCTGCTGTCCACACAAAATCTCCATTCACCATTCTTCTTGGGTACTAATAGGGCAGGTACAGCACATGGACTTATGCTAGGTCTAATAAGTCCATCCTTGAGTAACTCTTCTACTTGACTTTGTAGGATGTCAGCTTCTTTAGAACTCAATCGGTAGTGAGGCAGATTGGGTATAGAAGCTCCAGGTATGAAGTCTATTCTGTGATCCAGATCTCTGATAGGTGGAAGTTCTGCTGTTTTGTCTGAAGTTACAGCTGGAAATTCATTCAAGATGTTTGTCACACAATATGGAATTGAGTCATCCATCACATTGTCTTTTCCTTTAGAGATTAGGGCAAAACCCTGCAATTCAGTCCTTAATTCTTTCTCAAAAATCTTATGAGTCTGGATCAGGAAATTAGGTTTCTGTTGTGTTGTCTCTGAATCCGAAGGAAGAGGTAACAAGGCAACTCTTCTGTCATCTACCTTGATAATATATTGATTCAGGCGTCCTCTATGATTAGCATCCATATCGAACTGCCAAAGCTTCCCAAGTAACACATGGGTTGCGTCCATGTCCACTATATCACAACGTACTGCTCCTTTATAATTTTTTCCAATTGACAATGGCACTTTACAGCAATACTTCACTTGTACTTTGTCGTCATTTCTGATCCACCCCACTGTATAAGGGTGAGGGTGGTCTTCAAATTCGAGCCCCAACTTCTTTGCTGCTTTTTCTGAGATAAGGTTGTCGGTACTCCCATTATCAATAATGATGGTGCATACCTTGCCATGAATAGTTCCCCTGGTCCTGAATAGATTGGACCTCTGAGATAAATCAGTGGTAGGTAGGACACTGCAAGTTTTATGAATCAGACATGACAAAGCTGGTCCTTCATCGGGATAGTCCTCATTTTCAGGTTCAGAATCAGATTGCACTGTATGCTGGTCCTCTGTCCTCAAATAATCGGACTTGTCCCCTCTTTGGACAAGTGTTTGATTTATGCCCAAACTCTTGACATCGGTAGCATTTAATTTTTGCCATTGCTGGATCAATTGTACTTGTAGTAATTCCCTTCCCTTTAGGAGTAGGTATAATTCCCTTGTCCTTTTCAGCTACTGTTTTACTAGAGGATGCACCAGAATTTGCATTATAAAATTTATTCGAGTGCTGCTCTAACCTTTCAGTCAAATTAATTGCACTCGATAGGCTGTACTGAGGGTTGACAGCCATTTTATATTGTAATTTTTCTTTTAACCCACTCACAAACCTGGTGGCCAATTGTTCTTCAGATTCTTTGAGATGTGTCCTTGATGATAACCTGTGAAAATCATTTGCATAATCAGAAACCGTTCTATTGCCCTGTTTGCACTGTTGGTACTGAATGAAGAGTGTGCTCTCATAATCTGTGGGTAAAAATCTTTGTCTCATGAGCTTCCTCATCTTGTCCCACGTCCTCACAGGTCTCTTTTGATGCTTAGCTCTTAGGTGTACTGTTTGGTCCCACCAGCTCTGAGCAGTACCCTTTAACCTTAGTGCCACCGATTTTACCTTCCTTGACTCAGGAGTATTCATATAATCAAAATATTTATCTACTTCAGAAATCCAGTCCAAGAAAGTATCAATGTGCATATGGCCATCGAATTGAGGGAGGTCTACCTTCATGCGGTAATCATTAAAATTCCCATCCTCCTCAAAATTCTGATATTGTTCGAAGGCACCACCTCTGTTCTGATATTGAAAATTTCTCTGATTTTCCCTCTAGAAATTTCTCTGGAAATTCCGTCTCCTGTACTGCCTAGGTGGGGGTGGAAATAAATCAGGATCAGCTTCATCTGAGGAATCAGAAGCAGACTGTCGAGGGTGCTGTGGTGGTCGATCTATTTGTTCCTGTCTTGGCGGCACTGGAGGTGGCTGGACAGATGATCGACTCAGATCATTCACAGCAACAACTAGATCTGCTAGTGTCTGAGTGAGCTGATCAAACTCTTGTCTGGAAACAAACTGATCAGCCATGGATCGCAATCTCTGATACCACTTTATGCAGAACAATGTGACTGTTTTGAAGGGTGAGAAGAGTGATGAATCTCTTCTTGATAATCGGTAGAGAGGGAAGAAATCAGATTGGAATCTACCAATTGGTTTCTGTCCTGGCCGAAATTACAGAAAAAGAAGGAAGAAAAAAGAAGAAGAATTGGGAGATAGAAAGTCACAAGGAAAAGAGAGAAAAAATATACCTCACAAATATCCAGCAAAAAAGTAACCCTCCTTTGGATCCACTTGGTATTTATACTCACATTGTGTGTAGTGGACAGCCTCCACAATGTGAGTCTAAATGGCTTCAAAGGTGAAGCACAATGGCTCGAGCCATCTCGAGCCAAGCTTGGGTCTGTTCAGGAGTGTGTCCTTTCAGTTGAGGCCCAATGCTATTAATTCAGGGTTGGGGCATTTATTGGCATGCTGAAACCCAATGCTATTAATTCCAGGGTTGGGGTATTTATTGGCATGCTGAGACCCAATGCTATTAATTCCAGGGTCGAGGCATTTATTGGCATGCTGAGAATTATAATAAGCACTCTTATTATATAATGCATTAAGATGCTCTGCATCATTAATGCACTAACCAATTCAAATAGGATGCACGCAAGGTGGTTCTCTTATTTACAGAGGTTTGCGTTCACAATTCAACACAGGCCAGGGAAAGAAAATAGAGTGGCAGATGTTCTTAGTAGAAGAGCACACTTGCTGACAATTCTGAGAAATCAAGTAACAATTTTTGAATCAATCAAAGAATTGTACCCTGCATATGAGGATTTTGGGAAATATTAGAAGGGCGGTTGCCAAGGTGGGAAGGTCAACCATTACATTAAACATGATGAGTTTCTACTGTTTGATAGGAAGCTATGTATCCCTAGATGTTCACTGAGGACCCAAATAATCTTTGAAACACACAGTGGGGTCTTGCAGGACACTTCGGGAAAGACAACAATTTCCCAGTTAGAAAGTAAATTTTTTTGGTCACAAGTCAGAAATGATACCAAAAAATTTATACAGAGATGTCAGGTTTGCCAAATGGGAAACTGAACAGTACAGAACACTGGGTTGTATTCACCTCTACCAGTCTCTACCTCACCTTCGAGAGATATTTCAATGGATAATTAATTAATTGCTCATTGAAATATCAAATAATTGCAATTAATCTCAACACAATTAACTCTAACACATTACTTCCTCAAGAGAATTTCATTTAACTCATTTTTTATTATGAGGATCAATATATATTTCATATATTTCAAATAAATCTTTTTTTTTTGAAAATTTTAAGTTCAGCTCCTACACACAATAAGCACTATATCATTCATGTAAATTTTATCATCTTATTATATATTTTTAGGTTCTTGTTAGGAATTCAAATACGAATGTGGGAAGAATAGCTAGAGTTCTTGTTTTGGATCCAACATTTGATGATGCATGTAAAGATGAATCATATAAAATCTATCCATCTTCTTTTACCAGTGCAAATGCAGTACTTCCTTCATGTGTATACATGTCAAATGACATCGTTCTTCCAGTTCAAGAAACAGCATACCTTACTCCACTATTTGCATTTAATCTTGGTTTGCATCTATCATGGCTTGGGGCTTTTTCTGAAAAAGGAGTAGATGTTGTAAAATCTCTTTTTGAAAATAATAAAGATTTTGAGAAAGAAAAGGCAATTATGGATGCAGCTTCTCTTGTTCATGTAGACATTCTTCCATGGCTAAAACCACCTATGTATGCTACTTATGTTGAGATTTCTTCTGTGAAAATACCTGAGACTTATCTACAATATTTTAATGGAATGCTTCAAAGTGAAAAAGATGAGCGCCAGAATATAATTGACTTGGCAATAAAGGACTACTTCAAAGTTGATAGGTTTTGCACAAGAGGTGATATTTTCTGTATTCATATAAAATGGAGGTGCAACTCTGAGATGTGTGTTGCATGCAGCTTAAATCGCAGCGATAAATCATCTATTGATGTATTCACTTTCAAGGTATTATTGTTTTGCATTGATAGCTTATTTTTAAGATTCGGTACTTAATAGCTCCTTGATCTTATTTGACATTAATGGGTAATAGTGATGGTTTGTACAATTTATTAGTTGTCTTAAATTTAGGATAATTTTTTTCCGAAAGAAAGCTTGAATGAAATATATAGATTATATCATTATAGTGATTATTCCATTTTGATATAAGTTTTATATTTATGATAATCATTTTTCGTTTATTAGATTACTGAAATGAAACCAGCGAACGAATCTATTCTTCGTGTAAATTGCAATGAAACAACTCTTCTGCATCATGGAAATGTTTCTTCTCCTATTGCTCCCAACATATTATTGGGTGATTCAAAGAGACATGTGCCTTTGCAAGGGGATGCCATCAAAATTTTTGCCTCAATCATTACAAATGCTATATGCACTTCTGCTCTTTCTTGGAAATTCATGGTTTCCGTTCTCATATCTGGTCCTAATGGTAAGTTGATGATATTCTTTCTTCTAAGAAGCCACAACAATTAATCAAAAATATAACAAACTAGCAAAATTATTGAAGTTATTGTGATTTTTTCAACGATTTCTTAATGTATATATTTTTTTATTGTATTATGCCGTTATTTATTTTCTATTTTAGGTTGTGGAAAACGGACGGTTGTCAAATACGTTGCTGGTAGTCTAGGCTTGCATGTAGTAGAATATGATTGTCTTGACCTAATAAGCTCTTCAGAAAAAAACATTGCTACTATACTTGCCGAAGTCTTTAAAACAGCTAAAAGGTAATCAATTTTTTTCATGAAATTAAATTTTCTCATTAGAAATGGTCAGTACTTTGAGTACGAACTCGTCGATTTTTTTCTTTTATTGCTATGATTTCTAGTAGTAAAGTAATAGAAATGCTTCTTTACAAAGTTGATCTTTCAAATATGAAGCGCAGTAGTCTTCAATGGTTGACAATAGAGTGAACAGAAAACTCTTTCTATGATCTAGGCGTTCATGCGGCCAGATCCATCGCATGATCGCCTGGCCGCATGTAAAACCATGGATCCACATGGTCTGTTTTTATTACAAATTCATTTGGTAATAGGTAAGGTTCCCATTTGTGCTTGTCGTGGCATATATGGACGGAAAGAAATAAAAGGTATAGGCAGCACATTAGTAGGCCTCCTGAGGTAGTCCTTAAGGAGGTCATTAAAGACATCAGTCTCTCCTTTGATTCAGTGTATTACAAGAAAAACTGTTGTCACCCTTTGGAGACATCTATGATGGAAGTATGGGAGACCAACCTTCTGAGGCAGCGTATCTAGTTACTGTATAACTAGACTACATAGCTAATGGGAGAGAGTCAATGAGCATTTTGCTCATTTCTTTTTACTTCTATTTTTTATTTCTATTCTCTATTTTGTAAACTTGGCATTAGCCTTATTCTATTGAAATTTAATTGCTTCAAAAAAAAAAAAAAAAAGGTAAGGTTCCCATGTTTTACAAGCTCTCACCACTGCATAAAGTTCTTGCTCATGTAGTCCAATTTCTTCTTCCCACAGACACAATTTTTCACTATGAAAAGCTACTGGATGACCTTTCTGAGTTAGGATAGCCCCCACTTCCATTATACTAGCATCACACTCGCCCTCAAATACCTTTGAGAAGTCTGGTAAGCTGAACACTGGTGCTTCTTGTAGCTTTCTTTTTAACATTTTAAAAGCCTGTTCTGCCTCTGCTGTCCATTGAAAGGTATCCTTTTTCAGACAATTAGATATCGGGTCAGCTACTGTACTAAAGTTTAAGTCTTTAATAAATCTCCTATAGAAAGATGCTAAGCCAAGGAAGCTCCTCACCTCAGTTAGATTAGAAGATGACATCCAACTATTCAAAGCTTCTGTTTTTGCTGGATCCACTTTTAAGCCTTGGGCTCCTACTATGTATCCCAGGAATTGCATTTCATGCACAATAAATTCACATTTTTGTAAATTCAATTTCAAATGGTTATCTTCTAGTAACTGTAATACTTTTTTGATATCCTTCATGTGTGTTTCTCTATCCTTGCTGAATATCAGTATATCATCGAAATAAACTACCACAAACTTGTTAATTAGAGGCTTCAGTACCTTTGCCATAAATGTTGAGGGAGCATTGAACATGCCAAAGGGCATGACTAGCCACTCATAGAGTTCCTTTGCTAGTCTTGAATGTTGTTTTCCATTCATCCCCCTCTCTAATTCTTATTTGGTGGTGTTGATATCACAAATACTTTAATATATCTACCCCAACCCAATGGCGTCATGACAAAACACAGTCCAGGTTTCGAGGTGTTGAGGACACATGTTATCATAGGTGCCGGAAGAAATTGCAAGGAAGGAAGTATATTTAAGCTACTGTGATCGTCGAATGAAGGGGACAGAATTGAAACAAGAGTTAAGACTAGAAGAGGACTACTGTAGAGTCCATGATGGGTATCAACAATGGTGAACCCGACGTGAACAACACTAGCAGCCCACTTGAAAACCAGGTAATATTTCTGATAGTGATACCGGAAGAACATGTTGCAGTGGAAACCCATAAACAACACGATGAGTTGGAAGAAAGCAGGAAAACATGAGAAATATAGAGGTTAGAGGTTGTGAAAAAACCCATATGAAGTTAAAGAATAAATGCAGGGTAAAGAGAGAAGGAGAAGATCGTTGAAATCAGGAAGAAAAAAGTGGAGAAGAAAAAAGCACGAAAATGGGTTAAGGTAGGTTGATGAAAGGAGCAAAAAATCCGACAGGAAAAGGAGAGAACTATCAAAACAAATACACAGGTACATCCCGACGAGGAGATCCCAAAGACGTCAAAACAGGAGAGATCCCTCTGAATTTGAGAAAAATGAAGAAAAGAATCATATGTTGAGGAGATATAAGGAGGAAGATGATGATTTTGAAAAAAAGGGAAAAGAAGAAGACGATGGGAGAACCGAGAAAGTAATAAAAAGAAAAGGAGGAAAGAGAAAAGAAATAAAGACATAAATTCTCTATTCTCTTGTGGAGGGTGAAATGGGATCACGTAAACACGTTCAGAAAGTTAAGAAGTTGGAAAGTACAAGTACTTTCTGCTTGCTTGCTATGCAATCTGGAAGATAAAACTAGGAGTCATCTTTTCTTTAACTGTTCTTATTCCATATCTCTCTTAATTCCGTTGGCGGAGCATCTGAATCTCGCCTTCTGGAAAATAATGAATATTCCAGTTCCCGCCCAATTTAGTCCAGATATTAGATTGGGGGATCTGACGGAGGTTGCGCAAAAAATTACTCACCACTCTCCCCCTTGGGGGCTACTATGGAATGCTATTGGGTGTTTGTCGTGACATATATAGACTGAAAGAAACAAAAGATATAGACAACACGTTAGGAGGCCTCCTGAAGTAGTCCTTAAGGAGGTCATTAAAGACATCAGTCTCTCCTTTGATTCAGAGTATTACAAGAAGAGCTGTTGTCACCCTTTGGAGACATCTATGATGGAAGTATGGGAGACCAACCTCCTGAGACAACGTATCTAGTTACTGTATAACTAGATTACATAGCTAATGGGAGAGTGTCAATGGGCTTTTGTTCATTTCTTGTACTTCTGTTTTATTTCTATACTCTTTTTCTTTGTAAATTGGGCATTGTCCTTATTTTTAAATAAAAAATTTAATTGCTTTAAAAAAAAAAGAAAAAAAAAGAGAAATACATGTGGTGGATAAATTGCAAATAAAAACTCTAGAAAAATTACCCACATTGTGCCCACCTACCCCAAACCAACCCTAATATCCCTACATAGCCAGTTCTGAGATGTTTGTGAGTGTTGTTTTGGTAACAGAAGATGTGAAAGCGCAAAATCCAGTATTTAAGCAGTTGCTAGTTTTATGAGTCTGACCTGACAAGTGCATAAAGAAGGCAAAATACAAGCGGAAGATCGAAAGTACTACAATACAAAGGTGAAGTCCAAAAATTTGCTAAAAGGAGACCTTGTGTTACGAAATGCCCAATTAACCGGTATCGAGCAAGAATGCAAGATAGTGGTAAGTTGTCACCAAATTGGAAGGTCCCTATATAATCAAGGAGGTTATTAGGGATGACACTTACATCCTCGTGGAATGCAACGGAAAGACCCTTCCACGAACTTGGCATGCCAATTACCCAAGGTTTAAAAACCACCAGTAGAAAATAGAAAACCGGTAACCGGTTAGTTGTTGATGGGTCAGCGGGTAATCGGTCGGGTCTGACCCGGACCAACCCAAATACCCGACCCATTTTTTAAATTTTAAAGGTAATTTCGTCCTTTCATCCCTTCATTTGTTTTTTTATAAAACTATTATATTGTTTGCTACTATGTTTGAGTTCCCATATTGCATCTCTATTGCTTTTTTGAATTTCTATTTCTATTTTAAATTTCTATTACTATTTTAAACAGGGAAATTTATATAGACTAACCGGTCAGTCAGTACTGGTTACCGGTTAATGGTTTTTAAACCTTGCAATTACCTAAGGAAGTTTATGCGTAAGGTAAGAAAAATTTAGCAAATAATCAGCAAATGAGCTTGAAAACTTGGGCCCAGATCCGTAAAATTAGGCTTTCTAATTCCAGCAAAAAAGAAGGGGTCCGCTTACTGATATTTTTCTTTAATTCTTTGTTGTTGTTTTTTACGTTAAACCCCTATTATTCAAATAATATTTAACCAGCTTTCTAGAGAAAACACAATTTCGTTCAGAGCTCAACGTTCATTAGCATTAAGGATTACATATGAAGATCACGAGCCCATAGCATAAAGCCGCAAAAGTCCAAAAAGAAAAAGAAAAATCAGCAACAACAAAAGGTATGCATGGAAGCCTGTAAGGCATCAACTTGGGCCAAGGTCCAAAATAGTACAAGCATGTAAGGCAAGCCCACAAAAAAGCTCCTTGAGCTATGAAAAAGTACATCATGCAAAGCCTGTAAAGCACAAAAAAGTTCAAAAGCCTAAAAGGCACAAATAAAAAGGAGGGTCCTCCAGCAAAAAAATCCTTAAAAAAAGAGACATCTTCATGAAAGCTAGGCCGCCGAGGAGGTCGCCGGAACAACCGCGTGGTGGTCTCGCAAGCTACAACATACATAGCGTGCAAGGGAGTAACGTTCTAGCAAATTAAATAAAATTAAATGGGTATTTATAGAGCTAAAAAAAATAACAGTAAGTGAAAGTGTGAAACAGGTGGTGACTTACGTTGAAGGTTTGAGAGAACGCACCAAAAGCTAGACTCTGGAAGGGGTAGGAATTGTGCAAGGTTCCACTCAGGGTTGGTAGCACTAAGCTCTCGCAAGAAGACTGGACTTCGAAAGATGTCCGGCAGACAAGGCAGCATTCATCATGGGAGGAACATGCATAGAAGACGGTACACTAGGGAGCTCTAATGATATACTAGTTCTAAAGCAAACTACTCAAATGCAACATTAGCCATGAATAAAGTTGACAAGTGGAGATGAAGAGCGGGGACCAAATGGTTTGTTGCGGATGGGTGGGAGTAGTGTTGATATCACAAATACTTTATATATCAATCCCAACCCAATTGCGTCATGACAAAGCACAACCCAGGTGTTGAGGACACATGTTATCACAGGTGTCGGAAGACATTGCAAGGAAGGAAGTATATTTATGCTACTGTGATCGTCGAATGGAGGGGATGGAATTGAAACAAGAGTTAAGACTAGAAGAGGACTGATGTAGAGTCCAAGATGGGTATCAATATGTGGTATCTACTTTTCAAATCAAGTTTAGTGAAATACTCAGAACCCACCAAAACATCCAATAATTCTTCAAGCCTTGGAATTGGTAATCTATATTTTACTGTGATCCTGTCGATAGCTCTGCTATCAACACACATTCTCCAGTCTTCTTGGGTACCAACAATGCTGGTACTGCACATGAACTGATTGAATGTCTGATTAACCCATCTCTCAATAACTGTTCAACTTGATTTTGCAAAATTTCTACCTCTAATGGGCTTAATCTGTAATGAGCCAAATTAGGCAGTGATACTCCAGGGTTGAGATCAATCCTATTCAACAAAGATAGAGAAACCCACATGAAGGATATCAAAAGAGTCTTACAGTTGCTAGAAGAAAACCATCTGGAGTTGAACTTGCAAAAATGTGAATTTGTTGTGCATGAAGTACAATTTTAGAGATACATAGAGGGAAGGGAGCTCACGGATTAAAAGTTGACCCCTCAAAAACAGAAGCCTTAAACAGTTGGTTGTCTCCATCCAACTTAACTGAAGTAAGAAGTTTTCTTGGACTGGCTTCTTTTTACAGGAGGTTTATTTAAGATTTCAGTACAATAGTTTCCCCAATATCTGACTGTCTGAAAAAGGACACCTTTTAGTGGACAGGAGAGGCAGAACATGCCTTCAACATACCGGAAAAAAAAGTTACAACAAGCACTAGTACTCAGTCTACCTGACTTCTCAAAGGTATTTGAGGTAGAGTGTGATGCGAGCATAATGGGAGTTGGTGCTGTCCTAACTCAAGAAGGAGTGAAGGACACCCAGTAGCTTTCCATAGTGAAAAACTGTCTGTGGGAAGGAAGAATTGGACCACCTATGAGCAAGAACTTTATGCAGTGGTCAGAGCTTGTAAAACATGGGAACCCTATTTGTTACAAAATGAGTTTATAATAAAAACATATCATATGACTCTCAAACAGGTCAACAGTTCTAAAGGGACAAATAGAATGCATGCAAGGTGGATTTCTTATTTACAGAGGTTTCACTTCACTCTAAAGAATAGAACAGGGACCAGCAATAGAGTTGCAGATGCCCTAAGCAGGAAGAACAATTTATTATCTTAAGAGTTGTGCTCTAGACACTGTTTGCGATCCCTCTCTGTTTAGGATTCTTAATTTGGAGTTTTTGCATCTTATTTTTGTGGCTAAGCTAAAGAAATTTCGAGTCAGTGTCCCCTAGTCTTAGCCATTGTACCTTCTTTGTTTGAGGTCTACTTCCTCTTTTATGAAGATTGAAGAGTGCCCTTAGGTTATTTCTTTTTTCCAATGTGTTTGATTGTAGTTGGGTGGTGTTTGGGGGGCTTCTAGTGGATTTGTCAAGATCTTCCCTTGTTTTTTTTTGTTTTTGAAATCTTCCCTTGTTGTTGTCTGTTTGTCAAAACTGCCTTTCTTTTCAGCCCATTCCTTTACTAAGACTTTTACAGCTTTTAGTTTTTGTTGGATTTTAAATAGGCCCGTACCTTTAACCTCTTTATCCAATCCGCTCCTGACAATTGAAATAATTTCTAGATCTTCTAGCCATGAGTTGAAGAGCAGCTTTTCAAGAACCTGAAAGGTTTCCTATCTTTTTCAGCCTGAGAGATGGTGACCAGCATGCCTTTGTGGTCATACTAGTACTACTAAAAACTCCAATCTTGCTTCAGGCCAGCATTCCATCCAGAGGTGGTTGACAAATGCTCTATCTAGTCTAGATTGTACAAAATCAGCTCCTATCTGGTTATTGGTCCAGGTGTATTCTCCCCCTGTGGAGGGAAGTTCGAGTTGGGCTAAATTTGTAGTTTGGATAAATTTTTTTTTTTTGAAGCAATTAAATTTCATTAAAAAATAAGGCTGATGCCCAGTTTACAAAAAATAAAGTATAGAAATAGAAACAGAAGTAGAAAGAAATGAGCAAGAAGCTCATTGACTCTCTCCCATTACCTATGTAGTCTAGTTATCTAGTAACTAGATACGCTGCCTCAGGAAGTTGGTCTCTCATACTTCCATCATAGATGTCTCCAAAGGGTGACAACAGCTCTTCTTATAACATTAGCTTGGATAAATTATGTAGGTCCTTCCTATATGTTGCTTTGCTTAGTCTTTCCTCAGGGGACCTGATCTTATTAAAGTCCCCTAGGGTAATCCAAGGAGAGTTGGGGGGACGGTTTCTTAGTTGTTATAGTCCAGACCATAAATTTTTTTTTTTGAAGCAATTAAATTTCATTAAAAAATAAAGCTAATTTCCAGACCATAATTGCCTCTTCTCTTCTCTCGTATTTTTCCCTTATACAATAGGTATGTATAGATCCATGCCACCTGAGTTGAATAGGTGGTTGTGAATGAATTGGGTGTGGGTGATTAGGTTTGTGCTTGACCAGGCCTATTTTTTCTAAAAAAATCCAGATGGAGATGGAGTTTGGGTGGTTAATTCAGTAAATAACTCCTTGTGTATTTTGGGCTCTAATTTTTGTTTCAATTAGTGAGAAAAAGTCAATTGAATGCTTTCCTGCCAATTCTCTTACCTTAAATTGAGTGACAGGAGAATTCAGACCCCTAACATTCCAGCACAGGAAAATCATGTGGTATTGGCTTTAGATACATTTTTTCTTGCGGAAAGCCTATGAAATTCCTCTGTATATTCCTCCACAGGCCTCTGTTTTTTTCTTGCATTGTTGGTACTTGATGTACAAAATATATTCATAATCTATTGCAAGAATCTCTCCCTCAGTAGTTGTTTCATCTTACTCCAAGTGTTGGCTGGCTTTTTTTGAAATTTTGCCTTCTTCATAGTAGTTTGGTCCCACCAAACTGAGGCTCCTCCTTTTAATCTCATTGCCACTAACTTTATCTTCTTAGATTCTTTGATATTCATATAGTCAAAGAACCTCTCAACCTCAGAAATCCAGTCTAGGAATGCTTCAATATGCATTTGCCCATTGAATGAAGGCATGCCCATTCTTAATTTATATTCCTTCTCATAATGTTCCAAAGCTCTACGTCTGTTTATCTGCCCCTATTCTCTACGCTGACGTTGAGGCTGATAGTTCTGATGTTATTTCTGATAATTCTGATGTTGTTGCTGATAATTCCGATGCTGTTGATTTGCCATAAAATCCGGATCTGCCTCAGACAATGAACTATATTCATCCTTTTGTTGACTTCTTCGACGAAATGGGTTAAGGTCATCCTCTCTCCGATCTTCAGTTGGTTTCTGCCTGGATTTTACTTGTCAGAGTTCCTGTCTGACCAAAGTGGACAGATCGGACATTGACCTAGTCAGTTTGTCAAACTATTCCTTGGAAACCGTATTGTTTTCAGCCATCGACTTCTTATTTGATATCACTTAATGGAGTCGATTCCAATGTAGGAACTGGATGATGGTGATCGAGTAGATCTGATCAGATCTGGACAGATCGGATCAAAGCAAGAAAATTAGGTCTGGATGATCTGATCGAGGTAACAAGAAGCACAAGAAATCCAATGGAATCCATCAAAGGGACTAAAGGGTTTCAGAAATGGATTCCACCAAATCTAGGGTTTGTAAGCGTACGTTAGAGAAAAGAAAAACTGGAGAGAGAATAGTAGTTACCTCAAATTGGAAAATGTCTTAAAAGTCCACCTCCCTTTTATACTTCCATTGTGTAGAGTGGAAAGTCGACAATGGGAGTTGGTCAGTCCACTTAAAGGACCCAAACCTTGGCTCGAACCAAATTGAGCCAATGACCATGTAGGTCAACCTTATAGGCTACATCAGTATCCATCTAGTTCTAAGAAACCTCACAATTGAAGAACGTTCGTTGGGGTCGGCCAATCGGAGATGGATTTGATTTTTGCTGGATCAACTGCTACTCCGTCGGAGGAAATTATATGACCGAAATAAGACGCTGACCTGAGGGCAAATTCACATCTGGCTTTTATTGCTACAAGAGAGTTCCCCGCAAGTGTTGCTAAGACGAGTTGGAGGTGGCTCAAGTGAGACAGCAATCCTTGATGTAGATAAGTATATATTGTCGAAGAACACGAGAATTGACTTCCGGAGTTTCTGTTTGAACACGATATTCATCATTCATTGAAACGTAGAGGGTGCGTTGCAAAGGCTGAAAGGCATTACTAATAAATCGTAATACCGTCGTGAGGCTTGAAGGCTGACATGTCGATGGATTCCAGCGATAATCTGATTTGGCGAGAGGCAACTTTGAGATCTATTTTGGAGAAGTACTGAACTCCGTGAAGCTCATCGAAGATTCGTCTGCCGTCGGAATTTTGTAAGCGTCCTTGACTGTTGTCATTAATTGTGCAATATTCTATACACCTCCTCTTTTCATCTTAGTTCGGGAGGCGTGTGGTCATGCACAACCTTAGTTTTGTTATGCCCAACACCTTGGTGAGCATATCTACTGCATTCTTATCACCAGCAACCTTCCTCAAATCCAGTGCGCCTTCTTCAATCTTCTCTCTGATGAAGTGATATCTGGATTTGATATGCTTGGACCTTGAGTGAAACTTAGGGTTCTTTGCAAGAGAAATTTCACTTTGACTGTCACAGAACAGTACTGCCTTTATTGCCTGAATCCTAATTCTTTCAGCTTTACAGAATCTCCTTCACAGCCACTGTAGCTACAACATACTCAGAAGCACCAAGTGTAATTTCATTTCTTGACAAGGAGCACTATCGGCTAGGTTGAATGATCATTGACAACGAAACATGTCTTCCACGAGTTGGGTGATCTCTGTTTTTTGAAAATAGGGGTAACGGTAGGGTCTAACCTTAACTGGACCCGCGCCTAGGTGTATGGTGATGTTGTGATGCGTTGGGACTGTAGACCCTTGGGTGTTGTGAATGAGTCACAAAGTGGTCCAGTATTATTTGTACAGTTGGATGTAGTTATGGACCCTTCGAGGAGTCCACTTCTTCTATAATTGGTCTAGTTCGTAAATAAAGTAACTCGTTTCGATTTTGGTTATTGATTTCTCAACGGAGCTCTGCTAGTGACACACTTTGACTCGGTGGTGCTGGTGATGGTTTGCGGTGCTTCGACCGTTCCAACGGTTGTGAACGACGTGAGTAGTCGAATATCACCCTCCCTAGTTGTTGTAGCCACGTGACACCAAGGATCAGGTCTGCTTCATGGAAGGGAACGACGTGAAGATTAATATCAAATGTCGTCGATCCCAGTGTGATTGGTACCTTGCGACACACTCCACAACACTCCATTACGTTGTCGTCTCTGACAAGGACATGAAAGCGTGGGGTCAAGTCGACTGGAAGCTTTAATTGTCCATCTCAACACCTGTTCATGAAGTTTAAGTTAGCTCTCGAATCCACCAGGACCTGAAGCTTTGTTTGTTTGATGATGCCTTCGATCTGGATTGTTCTGAGTGCGGGTTCTCCTATGATGGTGTGAAGAGTCACCTTCAATGGTTCAACTGGCTCGACAGAGCTCTCCTTAATTTCTCGTTTTGGTATGTCAGTTGTAATCATCATTTTTTCAAAGTCAGGTTCTTCCTCAGCTTCGATGAACATCGCACGACGGGGATTTTTACAAACATGGCCTCTGTGGTACTCTTCCTCACAGTTGAAACAAAGTTTTGCTTCACCTCTTTTTGTTTCTTCCTCCAGCGACAGATGTTTGGCTCCTGGGGGTAGTTGTTTAGGGGTATGGTGCCTGGTTCAGGAAACTTCACGGATTTAGATGATGCCTGGTTGGGTGGTGTTGAGTTTTTCTTCGATCATCATGGTTCTTTGCTTCCATCACCGAGTTGAGATAGAGCAGTTAGATTTCGTAGATTGAAGATCAAAGTTTCAATTTTAAATTGCGGACTGAAGCCTTGGACTCTTACGATAACCCTTCGAAGTCTTGAATATAGTTTTGCACAGACGAAGTTTGTTGGATTCTTAAGAAGGTGCTTAGTTGTCTGGCTCGTTTTTCTTTGTCGTCAAAACGACCAGTCACTAGCGAACAAAGATCTTTCCGAGAGTTGATAGGATTCTCTGCTCTTTGATAGTGAATCCACTCAGATTCTTTATCCTCTATGTTGAAGCTTGTGGTGCATACCTTCTGATGCTCTGGAATAGTGTGGAAGAGAAAAAATACCTTGTAGTGATGGATCCTACCGAGTGGGTCGGAACCGTCAAATTTTTGGAAGTCAAATCTCCAATTCATGGCTATTGGTAGTGTTTGGAAGTCTGATGATATGTTTGGAAATTGGGGGTTGGCTGGCAGTTGAGCAGGTGGTGGAGGATGATATATTTGAGGATAGAGCATTGCCAAGTCGTGAGGGGTTGCAGAAGGTGATCAAATTGATGGGTATCGGGGAGCCGCGAAATGATGACCAACTGGAGATGGATATGGTGGTAATAAGTAAGGATTGGTGGTACCTAACTTCGAAATTGAAGAAAAAAGAGCGTGTATCGATGTTGGCATGGTTGTAGTGAGAAACGACATCTGGTCTATAGTCGTATCGGGAGGATGCATGTGGTTGTCTGCGTTTTTCCAGTGGAATAGAACCGTATCGAGACGATTCTCTAGAAAAAATATTGCAAAGTCAGTCAGGCTTGATATCACTGGCTGGCTTGTTTCTCCAACAACAACTATTATTGTTAGACTTGAATGCATGCCTCTTGGTTCCATTGGAGTTGTTGTTGGGGGACGGACGATAGGTCAAGTCATGGAGGAATGAGTTGTGAGTTGAAAGACAATGAACCAAATGTACAGTTATGAGAACATACATGTCAGAGATATAGCTTCGATAAGGAATTGAAGGAAATAAAAGACAATAAAATTGGCTTTAACTTGTTGGTTTCTTTAATTCAAGAAAATACATTCTTATAGTCTTATCCTACCCCACGTAGTACGTATAGTAATTCTTTGTTCTGATCATGGCCATCGTACATGACAAACGTGGAATTCACTGATCGACTTAGCAGTTGCCTTAGGCATAATAACTGACTTGATGTTTTAAAGGCAAACTGATGGACTTAATACACAATAATTTAAAAAGCGTGGGTAGAATTTGTAAAAGGTCAACCAAGAAATCGTTGAAGCTTAGCGGGAGACGACGTTTCCGTTTACTTGGAGGGAGAGTCATATCAAGTATCAACTGTCCTTGCTGCAATTCTTTATTGGGTGGAAGCCATATTTCTACTGCCCTTGCTACTTTCATAAATGTCTTCTTTTTATCTTGTAGCAACATTAATGTCAGATTCTTTTCTTCCTTCTGTCACGTCCCACAATGAAGATATGGAATCTTCCACCCTCGATTTCTCCATTTGCTCCAAATCGCCGTACGAGCACACTTCGAAGTGTCTAGTAGCTTTAAAACCTTGATTTGTACCTGAGCATTTAAAACCTTGCAGTAAGCCAGTAACTAATTGCATAATAATGATTCTTTTGATTGATTCTTTTTTTTGTAGATACACACCGTCCATACTTCTTCTCCGTCACTTCGAAAATTTTGGGAAACTTTCTAGTGATGGTTCATCAATTAATCAAGATGCCATTATTACTGATTTGACATCAATAATTAAGCACTTTACTAAGCTTGTTCCTGAAGATAAAGTGTGTCATTCAACTCAAAATGAAAATTCTTTTGTAAGGGTGAACTATACCTTTTAATATATTGTGTTTGCACTTTTTAGTTAATTTTTATCTCATTAAATCCAATTATATTTATATTCTATATTTGTATACATTCATTGTTCAGTATATGATTGAAAGAGAGGAGGTGATAAATCATCGTGTGTTTTTAGTTGCATTAGCTAATGACGTTGACACTATACAATTACCTTTGAGAGGTTGTTTTAGCCATGAGATGGAAATGCAATCTTTCAATGAAGCACAACGAATTCAATTGCTATCCGAATCACTTCAAGGCATTTCTGATCCTCAAAAAGTATACTTCTTTATCATTTTACTGATATTCATTATCCTACAGTTATGGTATCCACATGTTATATTTGTAGATTTTTAATTCAAATTAGGGTCTTGTTGCAGATTGATGATGATGGGATGATAAAGGATATTATTCGTCAAACTTCGGGTTTCATGCCTCGAGATATACACACTTTGGTTGCTGATGCAAGTGTTAATTTTTTACATAAGCTATCTCAGAGTCGTATCACAAGTGTACCTGAAGATGTAGATAAGAAAAGTATGAAATATCCAGTGATAACTCCATGTTTTCTTAAGGAAGAATTGTCTAATGCTTTGGATCGTTCAAAGAAAAGAGTATCAACTTCTTTAGGAATTCCAAGAGTAAGATTTAACTTTGCCAGTTATAATTTTAAAGTCTACTTTTATATTCTATCCAACTATTTTTTAATATTCAGCATGATTATCTTAGATTAGTGGGATTAATAGTGGATTTAGATATATTAGAAATATCAGGGACTTTCCTGATATTATTTTATAATATCCAATCGAAACATATTAGAAATATCAGAGATCTTCCAGATATTGTTATATATATATTATATATATAGCCGTCCAGCAGTTATATATATAAACAGTATATAGTTGTCAAACAGTTTATATGGCAATTATTTTATTTTGAAATTTTAACTTCTGTATTTTAAATAGTTTCTAATTGTTTCTCTCTATTTTTTTATAAAATTAAAATTTACATTATAAAATGATGGGCAGTGCCTAATCTTACAGCTCAGAGAAAATAATAGATATAAGGAGACGGGCCATTATTTCATTGATTCATTCATATACATCATGTATTCCCATTTGATTCTCCATGGCATTATGGAGAATTTAGTTGGCATTTTAACCTAAATGCCCTTGGCCAAAGTATCTGATAGTGTCTACTATAGCCCCCAAGGAGATTAATGTAGAGGATGTTTTCTACTTAATGTTGTATACTTGTATCCAGCTTCACATTCCAAGCATTTATCAATATCCCCTTTAGCTGCCATAAGTCATTTCTAAAGAAAGAGTATGGAAGATCCAATGGGAATTGTCTCTACTCTCTAGAGCTTTGTTTCTAATGTACCTATTCTGAATCCAAGTATGGAAGACTCAAAAGGCTTTTCAAGGGGTAAAATTGTCATATTCTAGAAGAATAAACTACCTAGGAATAAAACTACCTAGGATAAACTACTTGGAAAATAAAAACGGTTGGTGGTTATACATGTCCACCTAATACACACATTAATATTAAAACATAAAATGTAAAATATAAAGTTTTAATATACTACGAAATTATATATTTTTATAAAGTATATTTTCAGTTTCAAAAGGTGGTGTAGATTTTTGTTGCTACAAGAAGAATTCAGGTTCAAGAGACTAAATTATATTGGTAATATATGTAGATATGCTGATTGCAAGAGAACATGCAGAATAATAAATTTCTAAGATCGTGAAGTTTTGGGCATGTGGTTAGGAAGGATGGTTATCTAACATTGCATGGCATTAGTTGGTCTCCACCAAGGTTTTAAATGCGTTTATGCGTTCATGCGATGGAGCTGGTCGCATGAAGTAGAGTGGAATTTTGCAATATATACCCTGTATTTTTAAATATTACAATAATTACCTGTATTTTCAAGGACTGGGGAGTAGATAAGAGTAGAGGAGCTGGAGAAGGCTGGATGAGGTGCTTCTCGCCAGATCAACATTCGCCGGAGGTGCTCGCCGAAGTTGTTGTTCGTTGGTCTGCAGGCGAGAAAGCTTCCTAGAGAAATCGGGAATAGGGAAAAAAACGATTTATAATTCTATTTATAAAATTATTATAACTATTAAATGGGTCAATGGGTTAAACGGATCCAACCGGATCCGCCTAACCCTGCCAGCGTCCGAAGGTGTTGTGATGTAGCCACATCTAGCTCTCTAGTTTTCTCTACTTTTTTAATATAATTACAATTTACAAATACACCACCAGTGTAAGAGAGAGCGCGCAAATGCTCCTAGTGGTGGCGCATTGCGCAAAGGTGCATCCTGAACCATGTTGATTATTATCCCATTCATCATCTTTTAAAATGTGCATCGTTTATTTTGACATTAGTATTTTTTATAAATATTTTAGTTGTCTCATGTTTCTTGATTATTTTGTTTTATTTGTGAATAATCCTATTAACATATGCCATTGTACAGGTACCTAATGTGAAGTGGGAAGATATTGGTGGGCTGGAAGATGTGAAGAATTCAATTCTCGAAACGGTCCAGGTAAGTTCTTCACAGATGTACTCTAGAGAGGTAGTTCAACAGTTTAACTAGTTTCATGAACTCTATTGTTCATAGTTTAATAAGTAAGAAAGCACAAGGACATCATGCACTAATCAGTAATCAACTCAAATTCCTTCTAACATGGTACATTCCCCATCATATATTTAGGACTCCTAACCCTAACAAGCCAAATGGCATCACTAGTCATTCATAAAGTTCATCTCTTGTTTTGAATGCGGTTTTCCATTCATCTATCGTCCTCATCAAATATCCATATAATCAAAGAATTTCTCTACTTCTGATATCCAATCCTCATATGTGCATATGGCCATTAAATTGAGGGACCTCCATCCTCATGCGATAATCACCATATTCATTAACATAGTTGTTCCTCTGGTCACCTTCACAACCCTGATTGCGATGTCTATACTGTTTCATTGGTGGACGAAACTGTTCTGGGTCCTCTTCCTTTGATGAATCGTATGCACGTTCCTAAGTCGCTAGACATTCCATCGGTTGTGTTGGCTGTCTTCTCACATTAGCTCTTTGATCTGGCGGTTCTGGAGGATGTCGTTGAGGCTCTATTACTTGACGCATATCCTGGAATCCATTGCGCATCTGGACTGTTAAGTCTGCGATCGCTTATGTTAATTGGCTGAAGTCTTCTCTTGACACATTGTTGTCGGTCATCTCCTGATGAACTTGATGCACCTGAATCTCATACTACGTGATAGGGGAAAAGCCAACAGCTAAGGAAAGATCGAAGACTTTAAGGATCTGAAGATCTTTCCCAATGAAACAGAAAATGCTAGAAATATTAGACTTCCTAATTGAAATCCACCAATAGGAGGGACATATCTGATCCGATCGGATCAAGCAAAAGTAGAAGAGAGAAAATACCTCAATAGAAATAATGATCAAAAGTTACCTTCCTTTGGGTCCACTGTATATTTATACTCACAATGTAGATAGTGAACAATTCTACATTGTGAGTTTAAAGGACTCAAAGGCTAAACATGGTGGCTTGAACCAATTCGAGTCACTCATGGGTCTGACCTTGACCCAAATCTGTATTCTGGAATTTAGCCTTATTCTGACGGCAATTAACCAGATGCTCTACTTATTCAAAAAAATAACCAGATGCTTTGCATCACAGAGATAGTCTCTGGTCCATGGGTTTTATTCCTTCCATAGTCAGAGATACCACTTGATGTAGGCTTTGATCACTCTTCAGAAACAGATCTGAAGATCGGAGGCAGATCTGTCATGATCCAAATCTGGAAATCCAATGAAACAGTACTTTTCGATTAAAATCTAGCTTCCACTAGAGATAAATCGATTAAAGGTAAACTGGGCATTAGCCTTATTTTTTTAATGAAATTTAATTGCTTCAAAAAAAAAATCGATGAAAGGTATATTATCCCAATCCAAGGATAATCAAGGAATAAGAAAAGGAAAGAAAGAAAGAAAGAAAGAGGGATTAGAGAATAATACCTTGATTAGGAAATAAAATCTCAACTAGCCTTCCACCTTTAGGGTCCACTCATATTTATACTCTCATGGTATAAGAGTGGAAATTCCACCATGAGAGTCCAAGCCATGTTATTGGGCTTGGTTCAAGGCTCGATTAGAATCGAGCCCATAATTAATGCAAGCACTTAGATGGGCTGCATCAGTAGGATACTCTTCTACTAGCAATTAAGCTAGAAGGTATTGGACGGAAAGAAATAAAAGATATAAACAGCATGTTAGTAGGCCTCTTGAGCTAGTGTTTAAAGAGGTCATTAAAAATATTAGTCTCTCATTTGATTCAGTGTATTACAAGAAGAGTTGTTGTCACCCTTTGGAGACATCTACGATGAAAGTATGAGAGACCAACCTCCTGAGGTTACTGTATAACTAGATTACATAGTTAATGGGAGAGAGTCAATGAGTTTCTTGCTCATTTCTTTTTGCTTATGTTTTTATTTCTATCAAACTTTTTCATGCGACGCCTAGGCTTCGCATTGGCGGTCATGCGGTCCAGCGTAGTAGGCGTTTTCCTTCATGCGCTGGACGGGTTAGGCGGATCCGGTTAACCCATTAAATCTCATTTAAAATGAGGAGTTAGGGTTTTAAAACCCTAGCACCACTTTTTCTCCCTATTTCTTTTCTTCCATTTTCTCCCCAATTTCCAACGCAGTAGGCGACCTGCTAGGGCACCTCCGGCGAACCTCGAACGCCAACTCCGGCCACCTCCGGAAATCGTCGACCTCCTAATTATGCGACGCCTAAGCGCCCCAGGCGGTCATGCTTTTCATTAAAAAATAAGGGCAATGCCCAATTTACAAAGAGTATAGAAATCAAGCTTTTTCAGGCGCCCTAGGTGGTCATGCGACCAAGGCCATCGCATGACAGTATGGTCCCCTGAAAAAGCTTGATTTCTATACTCTTTGTAAATTGGGCATTGCCCTTATTTTTTAATGAAATTTTAATTGCTTCAAAAAAAAAAGTTAGAAGGGATTGGGCATAACTCCCCACACCTGAATCCTTACTGGAAGTTAAAGCTTTTATAGGATACCCTTCTTTTCTTTCTTAATGCCCTTGTTTTAATATTTTTTCCCTCTGTAGAGCTGTGAACCAGAAAGGATTCTAAGGGAAATAGGTGGCAAAATTTTCCTTGAAGGCATCCCTTATTTATTATGTGCACTCTTGTGTTGTTTAAGTTCATCCTCTGCGATCAGAGTTTGAGGGATATAGTTGGCATAGGTGGAACCTAACCCTGTTTTCTTTCATTAATAACAAATATTTTACTAATTCAATTTTTTTTACAAATTTTGTAG
The DNA here is from genome assembly GCA_001185155.1 of Zostera marina. Lineage (NCBI taxonomy): Eukaryota > Viridiplantae > Streptophyta > Magnoliopsida > Alismatales > Zosteraceae > Zostera > Zostera marina. The sequence goes on along the minus strand of LFYR01000929.1, from coordinate 141,276 downwards.
ATTCTATAGATCCAATATTTCAATAATAAATTAGAAATTCTCTGCAGTTACCTCTCCAACACAGAGATTTATTTCCTCTTGGATTGCGCAAACGTTCTGGTGTTCTTCTCTATGGACCCCCAGGAACTGGAAAGGTGGTATTAAATCATGAAAGTTATCATTTCGCATTGAAAAATTGCCCCTTCTACCTAAAATTCAATACAGATTTCAGTCTTAGACTTCTATATTTTAGTTACAATATAAACATATTCATTTGAATCCTCAGACTTTGTTGGCAAAAGCTGTAGCAACCGAATGTTCATTGAACTTTATCAGTGTTAAAGGGCCAGAATTAATTAACATGTACATAGGAGAATCAGAAAAGAATGTGCGAGATATCTTCCAGAAGGTATGTTACTTTGCTGTTTTTTTGTTTTTTTGCAGATGATTTTTTAACCTTTACATCGAAATGAGAAATCCAAAAACAAGCAAGTTAATTAGGAATTTACAAACATGATAAATTAATCGTATGCTATGCAGCTACACTATGTGCATCCCTACTGTGTTAGGATACTAATGTAAATCCTTGATTAGGCTTACCTGATAGGACGATTTCGATATTGTCCACTTCCAGATTCAGATCTAGAAACACTCCCTCACGAAAAGAAAGGTGACTCTCACACTCTCTTCACACGATTTCTTTTGAGGAATATTGCTTGACTTGTTCTGACTTGGTACAACTAGACCATTGAATTTATGGCCTGGTGGAAATCCAACAATCCAGTGACATTTCTCCTTTATGTGCCCTGGTCTGTGACGTCTGTGACGTCTGTCACAATGTGTGCAATGGGATCTACCATGACCTTCTCCTTTTGCCTTGTAGTTTTTTTCTTGAATTTCTGTGCTGCAAATGCCATAGTGTTTGGTGTGCTTGATTGAGCCTCTCCTCTGGTTTTCTCTTCTCTTAAGCAAAAAGAAAGTATTTCGCTTACACTTGGTAAAGGTGTCATTAGTATGACTCTTCAGATGCTTGTATGACTCATTCAGGCCCATCAAAAATCAATGAATCTTCTCTTCCTCCTCTTTTTGATGAACCCTAATGATGTAGGAGAAGACTCTGGACTCTGATGAAAGGGTGTGAAGAAGGAGAAATGGTTTTCTTCAAACGGGGAAGATGGTAGAAACTTGGAATCCACCAAGGTTTCTAATTCTAGGTATTAAGAAATAAGGAAACAGTATACGAAAATAGCAAGAACAAGGGAGAAAGGAAGGTCAAGAGAATTACCTTTGATTAGCACAAAATTCGATAATGATCTCCTCCCTTGGGTCCACTCTATTTATACTCACATCAATGGTAATGGGCAGCCCATTTGATGTGAGTTTAATAATTCCTTAAGAGGAATATGACTTGGCTTGACTAAGGTCAACTGGTCAAGCCAATTATAGCCCAATCGTGTATGGTCTATTCCATCAAATACACTAGTATTGTGATCTGAAGAAGTAATAACAATGGAATCTTCTACTGCATCATGCACCCCTTCTATAGGTTCAATTGTCCCGAATTGATCTTCAGCAACTTCTTCATGCACCCCTTCTATATGTTTTTTTCCCTGAGCAGTTTCTTATCCTAGGTACTTTATTATCCTAGGCAGTTTATTCCTAGGTAGTTTATTATTATAAAATATCCTAAAGTTGTAACTATATTGGAATATAACTTCCAATATAAGATCCTATAAATATGTAACTTTATTCTATATAAATATTATCAAATACTACATATTTCCACTCTGTTTTCCTGTGTGATGAAACTATTTCTAGTTTTATTACAAATATAAATTTCCGCATACATTTCTACATTCTTCCTGGTGCAATGGCTCTCCATGTACAATTCTTCAACACCAAATGAGTAAATCCTAGTTATACCTCTGTGCTAGGTGATCTTACACCTCCATCGATAAATTTCAGGCCATATTTTTTTTTGACAGTAGTCTCTTGCAATCGAAAGGTGCCACTAGCACCACTAGACGGACCAATCTGCTTCAAAACCCTCGACGATGGATTTACAAGCATCACATGCGTCTATATAGAAGGTGACCAGTGACAGAATTCTTCTCTTCCCTTGGATCAAATTAAAACCTTTATAACCAAATACTGGTTGAACTCAATACACAAAAATCTTGGGAGTCTACTAATCTGAGGTAACACCCTATAGTCATCTCGCAATATAGGAATAGTTATATAGAATTATAGATCTAGTGACATGAGTTATAGTCATTTACTTTCATCACGCTTGTGCCCAAAACAAACACGGCCTCAGATATGTCAGATTTCAGGCCGATATCATGTGTCAATTTGATCTACAAGCTAATGACAAAAATATTAGCAGATAGGATCAGTAAGGTCTCTAGTGAATTCATCTCTCCAAACCAAGCAGCTTTTATTCAAGGGAGGCTCATCTCGGATAATACCATTCTAGCGGATGAGATGGTGCATGACTTTGGAAGAAAGAGAACTCCCAAGAGGTGTTGCTTGAGTATAGGTCTTAAAAAAGCTTTTGACACAGTCAGTTGGGAGGCTATAATTGTCACCCTTGAAGCGTATGGATTTTCTCCTATGTTCTGCAAAATGATTTGGAATTGCATATCCTCTGCATCTTTTTCGGTGCTGGTGGAAGGGACTCCAACGCCTCCCTTTAAAAGCCAGAGGGGGATTAGACAGGATGATCCTCTATCTCCTATTCTATTTGATATGGTTATGGATGTTCTACGTAGATTGATACAGAGTGGAGTAAAGAACAAAAGAACAGACACTTATCAGGTGAATGGTGCTATTTCTATATCTCACCTCATGTATGCGGATGATATCCTCATATTTTCAAAAGTAAATCCGAAATCGCTTAATGCAATTAAAGCGGTGCTTGAGAAATTCTCATTGTTCTCGGGATTGGAAGTAAATGCGAGCAAGAGCTCCTCCACCTTCTTAAAAGTATGTGCAGAAGATCAAACTTTGCATAATATTTTAGGATATACTGTTAAAAGTCTACCTATAACATACCTAGGGTTACCAATCACGGGAAAGAAAAAGTCATTTGGACAGTGCTGGAAGCTAATCCAGTCTATAGAGGCGCTCTTAGCAAGATGGAGTGGGAAATGTCTTTCCTATGGAGGGAGAATACAACTAGTTAACTGGATAATAGCTGGAAAGTATACTTATTGGGCGCAAGGTATGGCTATTCCTGACTCTGTGTGGCTAAGAAGGTGAGAAGGTTGGCTTATAGATTTATATGGGATGGAAGGAAAGGGATCCCGTGGGCCCAAATGATCCTTCCCAAGTCGGAAGGGGGTCTAGGGGTTAGAGACCTTCCTATTATCACCACTGCAACCAATATTAAAAGAGCTTCAAAGTACTGGGATAAGAGCGATTCTATTCTGGTAAAATGGATCCAAGATAGGTATATTAAAGGAAAGGCGTTTAATGATATACAAATC
>LFYR01000929.1:8650-129893 GCA_001185155.1 Zostera marina | reverse complement strand
AGCGGAGGAATACTAAAAAGTAGCGTAACACAGTAATAGCGGAGTCATATTACAAAGTAGCGTAACACCGTAATAGCAGAGGCAGACTACATAATAACGTTATACCGTAATAGCGGAGGCATACTACGTAGTAGCGTAATACTGTAATAGTGGACGCATAATACAAGGTAGCGTAACACAGTAATAGCGGAGGCATACAACAAAGTAGCGAAACACAGTGGTATCAGAAGCACACAAACATTTTAGTACAGAAAGTCATAATAGCAAAAATACATATTAGCAGAAGCACAATATGCATTACCTATGTAACATTAGACATTAGCGGAATAACAATAGATATTATGGGAGTTCGGAGAAAATGGGTAACGACGTAAGTGGCTAGAATAGCGGACGCATACTACAAGGTAGCGTAACAATATAATAGCGGAGGGATACAACAAAGTAACGAAACACAGTGGTATCAGAAGCACACAAAAAAATATCAGTACAGAAAGTCATAATAGCAAAACTACATATTAGCAGAAACATAATGTGTACTACTTAGGTAACATTAGAAATTAGCAGAAGAACAATAGATGTCCAAGTTGATGTTCAATGTCATGCAACCCATATTCTCCGGTCCACCAAGTTGATTAGAGAAATAGGCAGTCTGCTGTGATATTGGAACATTAACATCAGCTAAGGATGAAAACAGTATTTTGAAAGTATGAGATATTGACCGATTTATTGGAAGGTAACGAATTTTTGTGGGGGTGGTAAATGGGTGATTATGATCTAAATTTACAAAATCAGTGACCCACTGATCAGACCTGTCTATTCTTTTAAATTTGATACTTGCCAAGCAACTACATCTAAAAACACCTTTCTTCCGTCTATTACCGTTGGTTGGTGGAAGTATTAGATTGGGACTGCCTTGTTTAGAACACAACAACCTTTTCATTACAAAAATTTTATGACCAGTTTGTTTGTCCAATATATTATGCGTCGATCTTAAACGAACAGAAAATCCGGCAGACGATGCGAAATCGTAGTAGGATTGAACAACCATTTCATACGAAGGAAAAACCTCACCTACAATAGTGAATGGTTTACTGGATTGAATGTAACCAGAAGATCCATTTTCATTATTAGGAGATGTTGGATATTCACCAGTAGAGGAAAATTTTCTTTTCAAATGATTGTCAGGGGTTTTAGCAGTACCGCAACTTACATTATTGGAATGAGTAGGAATTTGAACAGAGGAATCCACGATATCAGCAGAGGCGGATTGAACATTCTCTGAATCAAAAAAATTACAGCGTACATTATCAGGATCCAAGGAACGACAAACATTGACACTGAAATCTATAGGATTAACAGTGGTCTGACAATGAGGAGAATTGAATTGGTAATTCATACTATTTGGTATTTTAGCAGTTCCGTAACTCATATTAGCGGAGGATTCCTTAATTTCAGCAGAGGTGCATTGGATAAAATCTGGCTGAACAATGTTGCTTGCAGGGGCATCAAGATCCAAGGGCGTTGAAAAACCAACGTTGGAAGGTTTAGTATTGGCATTTGTGTGACATTGAGGAGAATTAAAATGAAATTTCAAGCTAACGTTGCAAAAATTAAACTGTTGTGAACGATATGGAGGAGGGGTCACAAAAATTGAATTGGTGTTGGGGAAACTTGCAGGCTGGTAGGTCGATGTTGATTGCCAAATGATGTTGGAGAAACCATTATATGCTATGGAGGAAGAAAATAAACATTCAATGTAAGAAAAGTTCTTTTAGACGGAGATTTGACAATCAACTACAGAAAATTTGAAAAAGAAGTAGACGGAAACAATTTTAGATGGAGGGAAAGAGAGAGTGTAAGAGGTAGAAAAGAAATTACAAGCAGAAATTGTTAAAAATTCCGGCAGGGAAGGAGGGGGGACGGAGATACGTCGGAGGAAGAAAATCTGGAAAAATCCAGCAGACGAGGGAGATAGAACGCGGGGAGAAAAAAATGAGGAAGAAGATACAAAAATGGAATGTTTGATAGAAAGGTAGAAATGGAAAATGATGACAACTTTTAAAAAAAAAAATTCCAAATCAAAAAAATGTAATAAAATGAATGTTACGTGAGTGATGGAAGGATTAATGAAAATGGAATAAAATAATTGAGAAAATGGAAAAAGGATGACCTGTTGCAACAGGTAAATAACGGACGGCAAGGATTGGTCCGAAAAAACGAAGGGCAGAGATTAAATTCTCACGTAAGAACCCTTCTTAACTGATATTTTTTGTAATTTTTTATTAAAATTTTTAAGAGTTGGTCGTTTTAATTATTTATTATATCCTTATGTCGTTTTTTTTGTTTTTTAAAATTTTCTGTTTTTTAATCGGTAAGGGTTGATAATTCAAATTTTCTGTTTAAATCTAACATCTTATTAACGAATTAACCACATCTTTTCACTCTCTTTTTACTTCGTCATGTTCACTCTTTCGTCGATCGAATTTCAATCTTCTTCCGTCGAGTTTTCACGTTTTCCCTCTAAGTTTGTCCTTTCTCTTTTTGAATCGTGTTTCTGGGTTATGGTTATGTCTGGTGTTTTCTTTTCTGGTGATTATTTTTTTCAACTATTCTTTTTTTTTCTGTAAAAAATCTATCGCATGTTCGGGTCTATAAGTATTTGCATGTTCAGGTCTACAACTAATCGCACGTTCAGATATATAATTAGTTGCATCTTTAGGTCTACAACTAATTATATGTTCGTCAGGTATATAACTAGTTGCATGTTCATATTTAGGTATTTTATTAATTGCATATTCTGGTATACCTAATCCTAACCCTAACTAGTTATATGTTCAAGTCTACAACTAGTTAATTGCATGTTCATGTTGTATGTTCAGAATTACAATTAATTGCGTGTTCATGTTTATTAACAAATTGCAATCGCACTGGAGTTTTGAAATTCAATTTTATTATTCATTGCTTTTTCAAGTTGATTTAGTTCTTTCTTGTCTTCTTTTTCGATTATTATTTTCAAAATCATTCTAGAATTGTAAAAAAAAATCGAAATCAATTATAATTTAAATAGATTTTCATAACGAATTTTCAAATTAAAACAGATTTTCAGAATCGATATCAAAATTTATACTTGAAAATTTCTTGATTGATTCTAGATTTCCGTTCACAATGAATTCCAGAATGAGAATGTTGAAGATCGAATTTCAGATCGACGCAGAGATTTTCATACGATAGCAATTTCGAGATGAGAGCGATTTTTTAGACGAGTGTGATTTTTAGATGAAATTGATTTTCATATGAGAGTGATTTTCAAATAAGATTGATTTTCAGATAACAGTGACTTTTTAGATGAGAGTAATTTTTCAAATGAGAGCAATTTTGAAAATGAGATCAGATTGTTGCGGCGGCTTGCGATAAAGTTGTCAAATTTGCAGATGAAGATGAGGTTGTCAAATTTGCAAATCAAGATGAGTTTGTCTAATTCATGATTTACAGCTTTTTTAAATAGCTTAACTAGCTGTTGGGAAAAGCATATAGCTTAATTCTAATGTGTTTTTGTAAAATTAACTCCCTAACAAAATGAATATATGTTTCAATATGCTTTGATTTTTATTTTATTAATGGATTATTTTAACCATAAAAATGGTTGAGTTGTTATCACAGAGTATTAATGAAATATCAATGATTTTATGGTTTAAATCTTTGCAGATGAATGTTGACCATCTGATTTCAGTGGCTAGTGAGGCTACAACCCTATACTCAACCTTAACACTTGATCTAAAAACTGTTGATTGTTTCTTTGATGACCAAGTGACTAAATTCCCTCCAATATATATAGACACAATCCTGTGATTGGTTTTTTGGTTTATGGGTCACCAGCAAAATCAGCATCACAATATCCCTGAATTCTGTTCACATTTGAGTTTTTAGTAAATTTCAGACCATGATTGAGTGTATTCTTAATGAATCTGAGTATTCTCTTGGCTTCTGCTAAATGTGGTGTTCTCAGTTCTTGTACAAATTGTGTCACCTGATTTATTGAATATGTCAAGTCAGGTTTGGTCTGAGAAATATATTATAAAGATCCTACCAGAGCTCTATAGGCTTTAACATCTTGTAATATTTATCCACTCTCTTTATCAAGCTTTGTACCTGGAAGTAAGGGTTACCTACATGGTTTGCATTCTAGTATATTATGTTTGCTTAGAATATCTAAAGCACACCTAGATTGATTCAGATTTATTGAACCATCAAAATTGTGTTGGCCTCTATAAAAGAAATTTAGAATACCAAGATCTCTACAATGAAATTCAATGCATAAGTGGGTAACGAATTGTTCTACTTCTTAATTGTTGTTCCTTGTAATAATCAAATCATCTACATACACTAATACCACTATTTGTGAAGTCATTTAAGATTAAAAATTCCCTTAATCTTGAATACTATGATTTAAGAGTTTGTTTCAAACCATATATGACCTTATCTAGCTTGCATATATATTCAGGTTTGTCTTTGTCTAGATATCCTAGAGGTTAAGCAATGTCGATGTTGGTACCAGGGCCCGTCCAGACGGACCATAGGCCGAACAAACAATTGGGTCCAGAAAAGCTCAGAGAGGTGTCCTATAAATACCTCCACTGGCTCAACAGAGGAAAAGATCGATCATTAGTAAAAGCAATACTAAAAAATTATGTGTGAGCCCTCTAGCGCGATCTTACACACCATCAGTGGATAACTTAGTTAACTTTCTTTGAAGAAAACATTTTTAAAAGCAAATTGTTTTAACTTGTATTATTTTTTTACTTCTACAGATAAGACGATAATTTACGAAAGTCAATTTATATTTATTCGGATATCCGGATATTGAGATTTTAGATTGATTAATTAACTATTAATTAACTTTATTGATGATGATTTTATACTTTTATCATTTTATTTAAATTTTTTTATAAAAAGTTATCCGGATTCGAATTTTCATATTCAGATTTTATTCGGTTGGATTCGGATACATGCATATCCGATCAGAATCCGACCGATATACCGCAACTGATACGACGTGTGAGTGTGCTTCAACTAGGGTAAGTAAATGAAAAGGGTAAATTTGGAAGAACAAGAAATGATCAATGAAATATTTAGATGGTTAATTACTTAAGAGTTAAGTGGGTGAGTTGGATTCTCTATCTTATTCCGTGAAAAATAAAAATGTCAAATTTTCTGACGTTCGCCGTCGGCGGCATCCTCTTTTTCCTGATCGGACTTCACCAATCTCTCCTTCCCATCCTTCCCTCTCTTCTTCCCAGTTACCATCTCCCTCTCTTCCTCTCCTTCCTTTCCACCCTCTCCTCTCTTCTCTCTCTACTCTATTCCAATCACGATCCCCTCTCCTTTCCTTTATCCCTTTCCCTCCTCCTCCTCTCCCTTCTTTTCCTACTCCACTCACTGGTCAAAATCACTCTCCGTCCTCTTCCATCTTCCGTTGTCGATCTCCTTCTCTTAGCTGCCTTGGCGTTGGAGTCCATGTACATCTTCCAGTCCAAGAGAATCAATCCAAACGGTGTGGAGAACAGGTACATGGATTTGCTGCTGATCCCCGTGGGTGTATGTTCAGTGGCGACATGCGGCTCCATATTGAGACCGACTGATTGGGAGTGGAAATTGGGGAGAGGAATTGGGTTGACGTTGCATGGAACATGGTTAGTCCAGATGGGATTCTCCTTCTTCTCCAGCGCCATTGCTAATGGCTGCACCCTCCATCGACGGAGTTGGAGTGATTATACCATCAGTTGCAAGGTTTGTTGTGTGTTTGATTTTTTTTTTTTTTTGATTTTTTAATCTGTGTGCATAAATAAAATAACCCTCGACGATATGGTTTTATATTCAATTTATTCATATCAGAGTCATCACGAAACTCACCGGAGCAGCGCACTTGCCACGTTGCAGTTCAATTGTCATTTGGGTTTTGTTGTGATTTTGGTTTTGGGAGGTTACTCGGCGATCGCCGGTAATTTGTTGATAGGAGATGGTCGCTCAAGGTATAAAGCTTTGGATGTTATTGAAAGCAGCTCGGATATGCCTGAAGAATCGTGACAGTTGTCGATCCTTGGAATAATAAATCGTGTGTGGATAAATCATGTTTGTTTGTGAATGTCTGGAATGAACATGAAATCATCAATCAGTTGAAATGAACATTGAACATAAAAAAGATCATAATATCATCTCGATTGTATATATATATATATATACCGAAACCATTATTGTTGATCTTCTTCATGATCGGAACTAGTCAATCCCTCCATTCTGTCATGATCTTTTCAGATTTAGTCACAGTGCAAGTATTTGCATTTCATTATTCATTATACAATTTAAAACCACCAAGCATCAATCAACTAACAAACAAGTAGTTTGAAAAAGAAATGGAATTCAACGTTTAAGGAGGAGCATGTACAACTTTCGAATTTCCCAGAGTTTCCCAACAGCGTCAATCATCGATGGTCGGTCGTGACGAGTTGGAGCAGCACACTGAAACGCCAGACTCAACATCTTATCAACAATCTCCTCATCCAACTCTTCTTCCAACAAAGGATCCAAGATTTCCATCATGTTGCCATCTCCATACTTATTGAAAGCCTACCAACCATATTATTATTATAAGTTCATAAACATAAAAATATGTATACTATCTGTAGTTTGTTTATACTACTACATACCCATCTGACCGTGATCTTTTCATCGCCCGTTCTTTTCATTTCCACCGGACGTCTACCTGACATGATTTCAATTAACAACACACCGAAAGAATACACGTCGCTTTTTGGACTAAGTTGGTTAGTTTTTAGATACTCTGGATCAACATAACCAGCTGTTCCTTTCACACTTGTAAACACCTGACTCTTGTTTTCATCGCCAGTTTTTGCAAATCCAAAGTCTGTTACTTTGGCCTTGAAATTATCAGTGAGAAGAATATTGGATGATTTCACATCTCGATGAATTATCTTTTTTTCTGTTGGAGTTGAAGTTAAATCATCATTAAATTGCAGCAAAATGGTAAGAAACAGAGAAAAGCAGAAAAAAGAATACTCACCTGCGTATGTATGAAGATAAGTCAGAGCATGAGCCACATCAATTGATATTTCTAGCCGTTGACTGAAATCCAAAATTATGCCGTGTTGACCTGTGTCGAAAAGAAAAAACACAAATACAGACCCATGTCAAAGCAAAGTCTCCCCGAACATGAGGATTATAAGTTAGACACAATCTCATGCGTGGATGGATGGATGATTCTTAAATGCGTCGTCATGCGTCATCAAATCGTAGTATTTAATCCAATGGTTAAAATAATGTAATGCACAAGACACTAACACGTACAACACAAAATCGATCTAATTATGGACAGGATTAACTTGATACATATAACATTCGCACTGTACAACGCACCTGAAGTGCGCCCTATATCAAATATATAAAAAAACATACCATCTAAGTGTTCCCTCAGAGTGCCATTCGAAACGTACTCGGTGATAACTATTCGTTCATTTTTATTTTCGATGCAACCAAGCAGTTTAACTAAGCTTCGATGCTCCAGTTTGGATAGTTGGACTTCATTGCTAAACTCATTTTCTAGAGCAGAGAAATTTTCCTGCCAAAATACAACAAACATAAAAATTTGATTTACTAGTAAAAATATATTGAAAAATGATTGATGGGATAAATAAATAAATAGAACGCATTTTTAATGCGGTTTATCCCCAATGCGGATGACTACGGTCGCCGATTCCCGATCGTGTTCGTCCATGGGTACCCATTTCGATCGTGGTTCCGGAACCGGGATGGGTTCCTTATGACGATCAGGAATCCATCGCGGTTCCCATGGACAAAGACAATCGCGATGGGTTCCCGATTCCTTATGCCGTTCCGGCTTGCAGTGAGGTGCGGTACCTCACTACAAGCGTCGGATGGGAAATATGGTCCATCCGCACCGAGTTTCAGGTGCGGAAATAAATAAATAAATGGTATTCATTGATTGATTGATTACCTTCTTTGCTCTTTTGACAGCAACTATCTGGTGATCAGGGAGTTCAGCCTTATAGACAGTCCCAAATCCCCCTTCACCGATCAAATGTGATGTTGAGAAATTATGAGTTGCTTTGATGATCTGATTGAAGCTGAGATGTAGAGATTTTGCTCTGCTTAGCTGTGGGGATATTGAGAATCGAGATGGGCTTGGAGGTATTCGAAGTGAATAGTCAGGTGGGGTTCTCAAAGGACTATGTCTATATGGCGATCTTAAAGGACTTTTTGGTACTCTTTCCGATCTACTACTACTACTTACTTCCAGTCCCAGAGACGAAACCGAATCAACTGCGCACAACCGGAGAAATACCATTATATTTTTTTATAAAACAACACACAGATTCACGTCAAAAGCTATTTACATACTTGCGTCGAGCTGTTTGGGTTCAACAACATGATTGATCATCTGTTTTCTTTTGCCATGGAAACATGTGCACAGCAGTGCGCAACATAGAAAGAATGCCATGGTAGATAATATCTAGTAGAAGATGTCTGAATCAAGAATTTTCGCCCTGCAATATTCATATTAAAACCAAGTAACGGACGGACGATTAGCAACTATTAACAGCAATAAATTCAACAGTTACATGTATAGATGAATCAATTACCTCTGGGACTGAACGAATTTGGAAATCCATCATCGTCGGTAGCTGGAACGCCATCAATAAATGGATTTTCAACCAAAGTAACCCTAATTCAGTAATTTAGAATACGATAATGAAATCCCTAAATTAATTCTATTCAACCAGATTCGATTCTCACTTGATCAAGATAGAATGAAAAATATTTTCCAGAGAGAAGAAAGAAACCCTAAAAACAAATCAACCCATCACTCAACTCCCAATTTTGCCTCCGCGTACATCCAAATCGTTGCAATGAAAAAGATGGATGATATGATCATAACAACCGGCTAACTTTCTAAGAGTGAAGAGTGATAGAATGAAAAGACAAGGCTGAGAGTTATGGAGCTCAACGGCTGGAATACTGCCACGTGGATAGATGAATAGATTTTCAGCTTCGCGAAAACGGAAGTATTGAGACCAACTTCTTGAAACAGCGTATCTAGTTACTTGTTAATAAGAAAGAGTCAATAAGTTTCTTGTTCATTTTTTTTTACTTCTGTTTTTTTATTTCTTTTTTTTAAATAATTAAATTTCATTAAAAAAATAAAGTTAATGCCCAGTTTACAAAAATAGAGTATAGAAATAGAAACAGAAGTAAAAAGAAATGAGCAAAAAGCTCATTGACTTTCTCTCATTAGCTATGTAGTTTAATTATATAGTAATTAGATACGTTGTCTCATAAGGTTGGTCTCATACTTTCATCATAGATGTTTCTAAAGGATGACAACAACTCTTTTTGTAATATACTGGATCAAAGAAGAGACCGATGTCTTTAATAACCTTTTTAAGGACTACCTCAGGAGGTCTACTAATGTGCTGTTTATATCTTTTTATTTTTATGACCTTATTTTTTTAATGAAATTTAATTATTTCAAAAAAAACGAAAGTATTATAATCAATAAGAAGAAACTTCGTAGAAGTTTGTTTCAAAAAAAAAATAGTAGAAATCTATCTTTTATGAGTCATAAGATGTGTCGAATCTGATTATTCATTTTAAAAAAATTATAAACTTCTCTCAAGGTTAGGGTTAAAATTAGGGTTAGAGAATTTTTGCAAGATTAGTGCAAGATGGAGGGAATTTTTTTTAAGATAAAATGAATGAACGATCAGGATGATATGGACGTGTTATGGTTCACCTAAAAGTGGTTCACCTGAAAATTATTCTAATTTATCATTATGGGGGGTTTATATTATCAATCCTCATTTTTTCTTAATTGCTTATATAATTTCTAAACTATATACAAAAAAATTTAACAATCAAATAAACTAAAATATAACTTCAAAAATTAAATTACATAACATAATTATAATTGTTCTCTTCGAGGTTTCATGGTTTGAAAATATTTTACAATCGAATCAATACTCACACTATCGAATAAATTTGTTTCGATATATGTTATCAAGATATCATTCAATCACTCATCATTTATCCGATTGCGTAATTTATATTTGATAATGTTCATTACAGAAAAATATCTTTCAACTGTTGTTGTCGCCACAGGTACAGTTAATGTTAACTTCAACAATTTGAAAAATGACCTAAATAAATCACTTGGATTTAAACAAGCTGTACATAAAAGTAATTCTATAGATGTCTTTGAAAAACGATTGTTCAACTTTTGAAGTTGTTTGTCTATATCCTGATGGGTTGGGATTTGATTCTTCAACGATTTCTCGACTTGGAGCAATAGCGGGATTCTTCACTCGGGATTTGATGAATCACTTTAGACCCACAGATTGAAACTAAAACAGTAGACACATGTCTTGACTATCCTTGTGAAGAGAGGAATTGAGTGAGAAGTCATCCTCAATAAACCTGACATCTCTCGAGGTGTAAATCTTGTCAGAAAATCGGATCAAAGCACAAGAATCATTGTTCATTTGTTGGGTAACCAAGAAAGACACATGAAGTCGATTTGCGCTCTAGCTTTGAATCACGATAAGGACGTAAGCATGGGGAACTCTTGTTCCCAAACAATCTTAGTTTGGTGTATTCCGGTGAACTTCTAAAGAGTGATTCCATTTGAGACTTTCCATTTAACAAGTTGGTGGGATTGCGATTATACGTGTATGCCGCTCCCATTTCAGCTATGTCGCACAAATTTAGTTCTACAATTTATAAAGATCCGTTATCGTTGGTTTTTGCTGATATATGGGGGTCTGCCCTTGTGTTTCGCTTGAAGGTTTTCGGTATTATGTGAATTTCGTGGACGCCTAGACTAATTTTAATTGGGTGTTTTCTCTTAAATTGAAATAAAGGTCGATGAGGTATTTGTAAGGTTCAAAACCTTGGCTGAAACTCAAACGTGGGTATATGTTTCATTCGTTTCAATCAGATAACACCCTAGAGTTTAAAAAATTAACATCAGTGTTGGAAAAGTTTGGGATTCAACATCGCTTCTCATGTCCTTGTAGCCATTAGCAGATAGGTTATGTTGAATGTCGACATACATGTTCTACTGAGTGAATGAGCTAAAGCATGATTTTATTAACAATACTTGTTTAGTTTATGATCACAGACTAGACGGTTGATATTCTATCTCACAAAAAACAAAAAAATGAGTGGTTGGGATCTTCTTGACGTTTTTTGGCTCACTATAAGAGTGACTAATAGGAACTTTCATACTTTGTAATTAGCTTTTATCAAAGCATGTAGTGATATAATTAAATTGATTCAATACAAAGTAATTACATTTTTTCAACAATCAATTAAATTATTGTAACTATTCACTACGATAGTGACAGATTTTGTCACTGACCTCGCCGACTCCAAAGATTAATATGGTATCAGTCGGAAAGAACCTCGATGACGTTTCCACAGTGCCGCCTTCAAATGAAGAATCAGAATCATCCTCTGACGCAAAAAGTTCTTCAAACTCGAGTACTGAAAGAGACCTAGGCAAAGAGCTAGCAGACGTGAAGGAAATTTACTCTATTATCTCATTGTTGGAGATCACCATATGGTAGCAAATAAACTAACAAGTGAGTCCCATTCTTGTAGCAAAAAACCACCACCAATGCTTATTAGCCGACAACCGCTATGAAAAGATGTGAATAAGGAGACTAAAGAAGTAATTAGATCAAGATCAGTCTATACATTCAGAATACTAAAATACAGTTAACTCTGTAATTGGATCTACTTGTAGTTCATGAAACTACAAGGTGTTTGCAGGTTTAATGTTTGAAGAATAGATTGATGCAGAGAATCTTGGGGGACTAAGCTGCAACTTCACCATTAAAAGAAATACTCGATGGGCCAAGAATTAAAGAAGCCCAACAGTTTGTGTTAACAGTCTGTCCCAACAAGAAGTTAGTTAAAGTTGTTTAATATTTCATTAAGTCTGTATTAGTATAAATACATTGGTTAATCAATATTCAAGATATAACATTTTCCACTCATTTCCCCCTCTTTCTACAGTAACCTTTGTTTACTATTGCAACTATATTTTTAGGGTAGTTTATACGACTGTCCCTAGTCTTTGCCCTCTTCTGCCTCTAGCCATCCGGCGAGCAATTGGGCGATTCCGGCGAGCAATCCTCACGGAATCACATCCTCGAGTTTAATATGGTATCAGCCGGAGAAAAATCCAGCCATCCTTCCGCGTCAAAGAATAAAGAAGTTGCAAGGACGCCCTCCGATAAACAGAGTACGTCCGACGATGATTCTAGCTCCACAACGACAGTCCTAGGCTTGAACTTCGGGTCTCCTTCAGCTCGCCGAAGTCCGCTAATGCCAGATAAACATCACCGGAAATCTTCCCATCATTCCAGATCGCACCATTCCAGAAAATCAAAAAGATCTTCTCCTCACACATCTGCTCTGAATGATAGGGAATCGATATATTACTTAAATTCCGGTGACCACCCTGGAGCTTCCATGGTTTCAAACAAATTGGTGGGAGAATCAAACTACACAACATGGGCGAATGCGATGAGGTTATCCCTTCTCTCTAGGCGAAAAATTTCTTTTATAAATGGGAAGATAAGAAAGCCAGAGAATACAAGCAAGGATTTTGAAGCTTGGGAGACCGTGAATGGTTTAGTCTTATCCTGGATTGTGAATGGAGTAACTCCACAGATTGCCTCCACCCTAATGCATACTGAGACAGTATATATAGCCTGGACAGACTTGCAAGAAAGGTATAAATAGGAGAATGCTCCTAAGTACAATCAAATCAGGTATGAACTAAATAATCTACATCAAGGTTCTAATAATGTTACTGATTTTTATGATAAATTCAAGTCATTATGGAATCAAAAAGTAGAACTAGATGATTGTGACATTTGTGATCTATGCATCCCAAAGTTCAATGAAAAATTAGAAAAAGATAATATCCATCAGTTTCTTTTAGGACTGAATGAGAATTTCAGAAGTTTGAGAGGTCAGATCCTTTCATATGATGAACTCTCTATCATGAGTAGGGTATTTTATTTGATAATTCAGGAGGAGAAACAACAGAAAACAGATTTCAGAGATAGAACTGAAAAAATAGTCTTCTGCCTTTTTTGCTAAGAAAGCTAATGAAAAAGAAGAAGAAAAAGAGAAAGAGAAAGGAATTTTCAGCCAGAGTGGAAAGAAGTTAGATATTTCTAAGTATTGCGATAATTGTAAGTACTATGGACATACAAGAAAGGAGTGTTTTCACATAGTAGGATTTCCAGAAAAATATAAAAAAGACAATGGCAAGAAGGAGTACAAGAATAAAAAAGCCAAAATTGAAAATGCAAATCATGCCTCCTCTTCTACTTTGCCAAGTCTATCAAGTGAGGAGCTCCCCTCACGGAATCACATCCTCGAGTTTAATAGAGACAGCTTAAAAAAAAATAGTGACAGATTTTTGGTGGCGGATTAAAGAAATCCGGTACCCACCACCGGTCATCGTCGGCCCCTATCTAGCGATTATAAGACTGTTTAATGTGGTCACCTCTGGCATTCCATTCCCGTATTCTTGTGACAATTCACGTCCTTCTAAGTTCAATTTGATCCATTGGAACTAGGGTGTCAAGTACAGCTCGGCGAGAGGTTAAGTTCGAGTCCAGGCTCGCGAGCTTCGAGTCCGAGCCTGGCAATTCTTAAAACGAGCCGAGCCCGAGCTCGGCCAAACCAGGCTCGCGAGTCCGAGCCTGGATAACTTCTTAACGAGCTGAGCCCGAGCCTGACTCTATAAGCAAAAGCTCGGCTCAGCTCGTTTGACACCCTAATTGGAAATAGGTATGTAAATGGGTCCAAGCCGACCCGACCCGTACTCGTCCGGGATCCGACTGTCTGCGTCAGGTTCGAGGATCATTTTAGTCCCATTAAGCATTTTGGACCCGAAGGTCCGGATCCAGACTGACCATTAATCAGTTCATATTCGGATTCAGATTAGCCAGACCCGTCCGAGCCTTATTCTGTTATTAATATTTTGTTAATTTAATTGTAGATATAAATTTATTTACAATTTTAATAGAAGTGGTAAAACTCAAATCAATAAACTTTAGTGAAGATAAATTAAATGAGGAAGAATAGAATAAAAACATAATTAATTAAAAGTTTCTATTTGGATTCGAACCTGATTCAGACCTGGTTCTGCATTTTTTATGGGTCTATGCCAATCAGGTTAGACTTGACTGACCTATCTCGATTCCCGAGTCATACTCACCCTTGACCTAAAACACACAAGTAATTTGCCATTTTAAACTCACAATTAATGTAAAAATAATACACATTTCTCGATGAGATAGAAAAAACCCTAGCCAAATTGTTGTTGTTTCTCACAGCGGCGGAATTCAAATTGAGTGCAACTGGTATTTTTTTCTTTTGATTTATGTCTGGTAGAGAAGGGATGGGCGGAAATCCTAATCTTGATCTTGGCGATACTTCTACAGGTTCGTTTCATTATCTTTCTTGTTTTAATTCTAACTTTATAATTATTGATTAATTATCTCGCTCGTTGAGTTTGCGGTGTCAATTTCTTGAATGCTTGATGAATCTGTTGATGTTGAATTGTAGAAAGTTTGATAGATTTTACTGGACCCTTCCTCTTAATTTTGTTTTTATAGATTTGTTTCCCCTATTGTTTCGAGAATTGTCAGCAACTTTATTTTGAGAAATTCGATTTTTTTTTTTTTAATATGTAGTCGAATATTGGGTTATGCGCCTTTTGTCCACACAGTAGATGGGGTGAAGGATTGTGGTCGGTAGATCTGTCTTCTCTCAGTTTAGCCTGCAGTGTACAATATGACCTAGTCGATGTGTTGTATTAGGAATGTATTCTCTAGATGTGATTAGAGTTAGATATATTTCAAGTACTTCCATCATAAGGGATAGCATTCTCTACTTTTCTCAACCACATGGATTTTCCTTTTGGTGCATTGAATCATGATTCATGAACACTGATAAATGACTTGGAGAGCTATGTATGTTGAAACAGTTGAACTTTGAATTTGAGAACATGAGATCATGCAACAATTCTCAATTGCATGAAAAACCTTTAACTATCTATTAATTACAAAATTAAACCTGTATCTATCAGATAGTCTTTAAGACGACTTAGGCCACCTCTGAAAACACAAGAACATAACAAATATTGAATTTTGTTGTGATTGGTTCTATAAGTGTGGACACTACACCTCCGTTGAATTGGGCGACATGCCGTTGAATCTAGATTTTGAAATTTATGAAAAAGGGTAGGAAAAAAAATGTTGAAAAATAGTCTTCATCAAATACTTTTTTTAAAAAAGTTGGTCGGAAAACGATCAGAATAAGGCTGTTTTCCACTTTTCCGGCAACAGAAAGTAAAACTCGGCCAGACCTGGAGGGAGATTGTCTTTTGGATGAAAAACGGTTACTGACTGTTGACAGAAGCAAGAAACCTGCGGACGGACAGCGATTGTTGGCTAGTGGCTAGCTGGCTGTTTACTAGTAGGGTAGAGAAAACGATGGACAAAGGTGATGCTTGTTATAGTTAATTATGTTGAGATTAATTGCAATTATTTCAATGAGCAATTAATTAATTACTAAAAGAGGTAATGAGATAAATGGAGAATATTCCTCATGGGCTCAGTAACACTTATTGGACTGGCAGAGAAATGAATTAGTTATCTAGGGCTGTTTGACAATCATTAGGGCTCACCTTTCTAGATAACTTCTATATATAAGTCT
This sequence comes from Zostera marina, assembly GCA_001185155.1. Classification (NCBI taxonomy): domain Eukaryota; kingdom Viridiplantae; phylum Streptophyta; class Magnoliopsida; order Alismatales; family Zosteraceae; genus Zostera; species Zostera marina. The sequence continues at coordinate 114,059 of LFYR01000929.1, read as the reverse complement.
ATTTTTGTTCTCTTGTAATTTGGATTTCTATTTTTTTTATCAACAAGGGCAGGAGAAACCTAATCACCCTCAAGGAGTAGGCATGGCTGAACTATCATTTTTTGTCTTGTGTTTGCATTTATTATTTTCCTTTTACATTTTAATCATTTCTTTAAACCTATTATTCCTTTCTTTCTACTCATAATTTTAGAGTGTTATTGCTGATCTGCTCACACAAAAATCAATTCAAAATATTGAGAGCGACAACCACCATTTTGTGAGAGAAAGAGAGAACCTAATCTACCGAGTCAGATCTGTACCAACAAGAGGTACCATTTTTTTGAGAGAAAAAGAGAACCTAATGTCCTAATCTATAGAGATTACATCTGTTCTTTGTGAACATACCTACAATCTAGTCCAGTTATTTCCTATGTATGAGTGAATTGTATAAAGATAGAAGGTGGGGGAATCAAGTGATCCCCCCTCTAAACATGTATTGATTATGTTTATATACAATTGGGGTTTAGATTAGATCTTAACTGAAATCAGTTAAGTCCTAATCTACACTAACTAATTACAATTAGCACATAAGGACTAACACGTAATTAAAAACAATTAATATTATTTATATCACTAATAGACCCCCTCAAGCTCATCTGTGGTAGCTGATGAGGTTGGCTCTTAACTCCATGAATGATGGTGGCTTTAAAGCCTTAGTTAGTGTATCAGCTCGTTGCATGGTATTTGGGATATGAATGACTTGGATAGCCTTCTTCTCCACCCTTTCTCGCACAAAATTGAAATCAATTGCAGTATGCTTGATTTTAGTGTGGAACAAAGGGTTTGCAGCCAGCTTAGTTGCTCCCAAGTTGTCACACCACAGTTTATGTGGTGTATTCACCTTCGTACCCATCTCTATCAGCATATTAGAAACCCATTCCACTTCTGCAGTAGCAGTTGTAATTGCCCTGAACTCTGATTCAGTGTTGGATCTTGATACTATAGGCTGCTTTTGTGAACATCAAATTACCAGTGATTCTCCCATATATATGAGGTATCCAGTCTGGCTTTTCCTGTCTGTTGAATCAGATGCCCAATCTGCATCACTATATGCTGTAATCTCATTGGAACAAGTTTTTCTAAGCACAATCCCCATGCTATGAGTTCTTGATAGGTATCTCAGAACTCTCTTTAGCATCTGCCAATGAATTTCTCTGGGTTTCTCCATGAACTGAGCTAACTTGTTCACCGCATAAGCAATATCTGACCTTGTAGTAGTGAGGTGCTGCAGTGAACCCACTAACTGTCTATATTCAGTTGCATTTTGAATCTGTTTCTGCCTCAGAGTAAAATTCAGTATTAGGTTGCATTGGTGTAGGCGTGTAGTAATGGGCTTCAGGTTTTCATACCCATGCTTATTAAGAAAATTCACCAAGTATAACTGCTGGTCCAAGAGTAAACCATCAGAATGCTTCCTAACTCTGATTCTCAGAAAATATTCCAAGTCTCCACAAACTCTTAAAGCAAACTCTGATTTTAATCAATCCAAACAATTTTCTATGTCCTTAGTACTAGAGCCTGTAATGACCATGTCATCTACATAAACAAGTATGTAGCTGACTTCCTCTCCAGATTTTATAAATAGGGACTCATCCAAGCTTTTGCATAAGGTCGCATATGCTACCAGGCGCATTCCCCCATCGCCTATTTGGGGGGTCGCCTATTTTTGGTTCTTAGCCGGATCCGGCTAAGCCCGACCCATATACCCAATAAAATTTAAAAAAATACAAATTTTATAATGAAAATTAAAAAACTTAAGGACCTAAAAATAAAATCTCAATTAAATAACAAACCTAAAAATCTTAAATTTCTAAACCCTACCCCAAACCTAATTATAAACCATTGCCTCCTACCTCTCTCCAAACAGAACTTCCAGATCCTCTTCCTCCTCTCATCCTCGCCGGAGCAACCTCCTGTCACCTCGCCGGAGCTTTTTATTCCAGTCGCCGGATCTTTTCTGGACTAGTATTTTCTTCTTCCATATTTTCTTCCAAAAAAAAAAAAATACATTAAAAAAAACGTCGCCTATTGGGTCGCATATACAATATGCGCACCCAGGCATCGCCTGGTCTCCTGGCCACCTGCAAAAGCTTGGACTCATCAGATATGCTTGCCACAAAACCTTTCAGATATAGGAATTGTTTCAATCTGTGAAACCACATCCTTGAAGCATGTTTCAATCCATATAAGGCCTTCTTCAGTAGACACACATGTGTGGGTCTTTCTTCATCAAGAAATTAGGATAACATACTGATCCAAAAAATTTCAACTTGCAATATTCAGGGGACTTGAGATGTAGTGCTTGATAGGGTGAAATTCCTTTCAATACTTCAGTAGGGTTCCTGTTATACAGGTAAACAGATCACATATGTCATAAACGCATAGTCCCAAAAGCGGGTTTCCAACCCTGCATGTTTCAACATAGCCAGCCCTGTGTCTATAATATGTTTGTGTCTGCGCTTCACCTTCCCCATCTGAGGGTGAGTGTGTGGACAATTGAGACGATGATTTATTCCATTACTCCTTAACATTTTTGACAGTTTTAAAAAATCTTTAGCTTTATAAGTTTGAAGAGCTTTTATGTTTCTGTCATACTGTTTTTCTGCCATGCATTTAAATTGAATAAAATATTTTTCAACTTCAGATTTTCTTCTCATCAAGAAAATCCAATTATAGCTAGTTGAAGCATCCACAAAATTAATATAGTACTTATACCCTTCAGTGGATTCAGTTGGGGGAAGGCCCCACACATCAGCAAAAACAAGTTCAAGTGGGGTTGTAGATTGAAGTACTTTTATTATGTTTCAACTTCTTAGCCTTTGTAACACAACACTTCTCATATAAGTTTGGAATAGATTTTACATCATAAACTAGAATTAAATTGTGTTTGCTGAGTTGCATAGCTCTTGAGTATTTCTATCGATATGGGACTAAATAAAGTGTACATGTGTTGAATAAATTATAAAGTGTTCTTTGTACTTTTTATATCCTATCAATATGGGACTTAATAAGGTGTATATGTGTTAAATAAATGATTAGAGTGTTGCATTGAATAATAGGTGTTATAATAAATACATGTATTATAAATTATAATAATTTTTCTATCTAATATATTTTTAACTAAAAAAATTAATTGATTATTTAATTGCCAGACCTATAATTTAGGAATTGATATATAAAAATACTTAAATTTTCCTTATTTTTAAATAATTACAAAAATGGCATTGGCACAATAGCACAAATGCTCCTAGTGGTGGCGCATCGTGCATAGGCATATCCCAAACCTCACGAGGCTTCACTCCTGCAGCAAACCCCTAGAGTCAATGTGCATGCTCCATTTCCCATGCTAGATAAATATCATCTTTAGCATGTATTTTACTGCTTGTTTTTACATTATAACGGACTTTAATTAAATAAAAAGAAACATATTCACATCACCTATTCTAATGCGAGGGAGCGATTCATCTCTCCCCTACATTAACACATCTTTTGTTATCTTGATAGGATGCTTAAGCAATAATCTTATTAGGTCCATTTTGATCATACAATCACAACTTTCATCAATCCCTATTATCAAACAATAATTCATTTATATATTTGTTTTGTTTTCTCTGAATTAATTGATAGCATTTCCTGTTCCTTTTTCCATTCTAATCTATTGTTTGTTACTTTGTTTATTACCAGGAGGTGCTCGATTTGATGCATCACAATATGCATTCTTTGGCAATACCAGTATGGAAGGAGTTGAACTTGGAGGACTTGACGATGATGATCATAGTATTTCGTTGGAGGGCATTGACAATGATTATCATTTTTCTTCATTTGAAGATGGTGAAATGGTAATATTTTTATGAATGATCCTGTCACATTTTTCCATTTCCTACTTCTACCAATTAGTCCATGGTTTTTTTGCACACACACAACAAGGTGATGACCTGGTGCACATAGTCACATATGTGCAATCCATTCAACCATTTTTTAATATTTTTTTGAAATTATACATATAATTAGGGTTTGTGATCTCTGTAAATGGAGAAGCAATAGAGTGATTTAATCATATAATGATCTGATTGGACTTTGTACTTTGAGTCTGAGAGAAATGTTATTGTTCAAACAGAACAATCTTCTTGGATCACACGAGCTAGCTCTCCTTCACAATGAATGATGGCTCTCTTGGTCTCCTCACAAAGGAATTTAGGAGAGGTTTAAAGAAAGAATTAGAATAATAAGAAAAGAAATCACATAAAACAAGAATATTTTGTTAATAGGGTTTGGCCTTGTCTACCTTATGAGGGTGATTTAGCTCCACCTTACTCTTAGTGATAAAAGAATAAAATGTAGTCATTGCAAACAGGAAATTAAGCCAAAGACAACTAATTTGATTCTCTCCAGTCCAATAGGGAATATTCTCCACTTATTCTTAATTCTTATGTTTCCTTTAGTAATTAATTAATTGCTCATTGAAATATTTGAAATTTATTTCTATTTTTAGTATGGGTTGGTAGACTCTGTGGTTTTCTATTGTTTATTTTTATGTGATATTTTGCTATAGTAGTTTAACACTAGAGGCATCTAGCTAACACTAGTTATTCTAGTTGTACTTAGTCCCAAAATATCCAATGTGACTCCAGTTCGTTAGCTTAATATTAATGGGCAGATTGAATTTCAATCTCAACCTTATAGCTCTCGATATTCAGTATAAGTCTCAACATCAATGGCTTTTTTTATTATGCTGTAAGGTCATTTCACTAATTAAAAATTTACCATTTGCATTTTTGATTTTTAAATTGATTACAACTTTTATGTGCAGGGTGAAGGCGTAGGATCTTTTTCTGACATAGATGGTCTTGCAATGTCAATTTCACAGGTTTATTTCTTTCATGCTTTGTAATTTTGCATTGCTGAAGTTTTTTTTTGAAGCAGCATCGCTGAAGTTTTCATTATTAAGTAATAATGAATAATTCCATGTTTTTTTATTGAAGTAAATTTTCCATTAAAAAATGATGATTACTTGACGAGAAGAGTCTTCAGCCAGGAATCGATTGTATATAGAAGCAGTCATCGAATGCCCCACTCACCAAATTATCAAATAGGTTCATTCTCTCCAGCCAAGTAATTATCCTTTCAAGGTTTGTGGTGCTCCTCCTCAAGCTATTTTGAGGAGTGGCTTGTCAAGTAGTCGAAGCCTGATAGGGAAGACCCACTTGCTGGGAGTCTTTTTGCATTCTCCGATAGACATCAATTTCCCCTTTTCATTCACTGGAAGTTTCTACTTCCTCCCTTGGTGTCCAGTCCTTTGGCCCTTCAAGTCGGTATACCTGAGGGGAAGTGAAGAAGAAACTCCCCAGAGAATGGAGATAACAAAGCATTGAGTTAATCAAGGACATCAGCTTATCCTTCAAGCATGAGTGCTTCAAGAAAAGTTGTTGTCATCCTTTGGAGACTAGCACAATGCAGATATGGGAGACCAACCTCCGGAGGCAGATAGTCTAGAGTCTTTCTCTAGGCAGCATGGCTGTGTGGAAAGTGTTACAATATCCATATTTATATTTTATGCTTATTTCCATTGTATTTTTCAGGGCAATACCCCTCATTTTTCATTAAATGAAAACATTTAACAGCTTCAAAAAAAAAAGCATTGAGTTACTATTGCTCCTGAACTTAGATATGGGTTGAAGCCATGGTTTTAGAAAGCGAAAAGCGCTTCCATTTTCTAGGAAGCGCTTTTTGCCTTGGGCACTTTAGCGCGCTAGGGGCATTCGATGGCTGCTTTCTTAAATATCCCTATGTAATCGTATATTTTGTAAAAATCCTATAAATATAGCGAGGATTGCCCCTATATAATATTGAAAAAAACGAGGATGGCCGGAATCCTTGTTTTTGATGGTATTAAGGAAAAGCGTACCAAAAAATGAAGACCTTACGTGAAGCAGGCGAGCAAAATGGAGGAAGAAACGGGCAAACTCTGGCAAGAAGGGTGGCAGTTCCGGCGAGGTCAGTGACTGCTACGGCGATGTGAGGTTTAGGGTTTTTTAAGAGAGGAGAAATAAACTAGGGTTTTTTAAAGGAGAGTATTGGATTTAAATAGTTTTATTTAAAGGAAAGGGTAATAAGGGAATGAAAAGAGTTAATTTCTTTTTAAATGGATTGGTGGATTACCCACCAACCCAACCCACTCACTTACCCGACCCGACTACCCAGGGGGAAAAGCGCCGCTTTTAAAACCATGGTTGAAGCATGCCCTTTTATTTGCTGATAGGACCCTCCCAACTAAAGACAAGCTGACACTTTCAGTAAGGATCATTGGAGAAAGCCCATACCTTCGACGCCTCCATTTCTATATAAGGAATGTGTGGGATATTAAGTCTGAATTCACAATCTATCAAGCTTTTTCATGCGACGCCTAGGCGTCGCATATGCCACCATGCGGTCCAACGCATGTAGGCGTTTGCCTTCATGCGCTGGACGGGTTAGGCGGATCCGGTTTACCCAAATAAAAATATAAAATATATATAAAAACCGCATCTGAACAGCGGTTGGATCCGTTTGGACATCTGAACAGACGCGCGCAGATCTGCAAGGACGCTTGCAGATCTGCACTCGCATGTCTGCAGACGTGCACGGAGTAGCTTCCTTGCAGCGGAGTAACCTCCCGATTTCCTGATTTCCGATTTCCCAATTTCCCGATTTCCGATTTCCTTACTAATATATATTATATATAATATTAGTAAATATTATATATATATTTTATAAACTTAGGGTATATAATGTAATTTTTTTGGAAAACTTGTATATTTTCTATAAACTTAGGGTATATTTTGAAAATATGTATAAGTTCAGGCGACCGCCTAGGCGGTCATGCGGTCATGGTCATCGCATGACCGCCTGAAAAAGCTTGCAATCTACCACCATAAGGATGTACCTTCTTAATCTGGTTCTCCGTTCTCCACAGTTCCTAATTTCCTTAGAGTTGTAGTTCTTACATGGGCATTTATTGAAGATAAACCTCTGAAAATCTCTAGAGACCCCCTTGAGGAGTAACATGGAGAGAATTTCAGAAAAATCCCACAATGGATCTTAATCGTAGGAATGACTGAGCCAATGTGGTCCAAAGACACCATCTCTGCAATTTTGAGTATCCTAGGCACCCTTTTGGAGGTTGAGCACATATATTCACCTTGGGGACATGCCCTCCGGGCATGTGTAATGCTAGATTTCGGAATGTTTATACTACACTCGATTCCAGTTGTGGTGATTAAGGGAGGTTTGGGTATTCTCATTCATATAAAGATCAGAGTTTGATCCTCACCATCGGAATGTGATATATTTTCTTGTTTCTGACATGATGAAAGGAAGTTCCTCTTGAGTAGGTCCACCCTCCGGAAACCCATAGAATTATAAGGGTCAAGGGAGGTAGTCCGACATTCACCGGAGGCATCCCAGCCAACGTTCATCGGAGACAATATGTGGATCAAGGTTCCGGATGCGCCTCTGCGCGATGCGCCGCCACCTGGAGCATCTGAGCATATGCGTGCATATGCGTGCACATGCGCTCAGATGCGCCAGTGGCATTTTCGTAAATATTTATAAAACTATAGGAAATTAATATTTTTTTATATATCTAAATTATATTAATTAAGTTTTTTAGTTAAAAATATATTGGATAGAAAAATTATTATAATACATATATTTATTAACTATTATAACACCCTATAATTCATTGTAACACCAAGGTTTAAAAACCGGTTAACCATTTAGGGGTATTTTCGTAATAATATAGCTCTATAAATGGCTAGGGTTTCTTTAAACTTATAAAAGAGAGGCTTTTATAAAAAGAAAATAATAAATAACCCAAGAGGCTTTTAAAAAATAATAACGTAATGGGCTGGGCTGGGCCTTCTTTAATACATCTACAACATAAAAAATACTCTATAATAATAATTTATTTAACCACACTTTTTTAGTCCCACATCGATAGAATTCAAAAAACACAAAGAAGGTTGGTCTATAAATAAAGATTCATTTTGTCTAAAACAAATATGAAGTCTAAAGAGTGGGAGGAGTTTATATTAAAAATAATATAGCTCTTTTCATGGACCAATGTATAAATTTTTATGCTAAAAATTTATAAGGTCTTAAAATAAATAAAAATTGGCCTTTTTTTAAAATAAAAACAAAACAATGTTTTAAGTTATTTAAATAACTTAAAACAGGCCTGGATCCGGGTCGGATTTTACCCGGATCCGGCTAAGGGAGATGCGCCTGGCGCATCTCCCTCTGGGGGTGCATCATCGCATATGCGCGCATAATGCGCGCATATGCGCGCGCACCCAGAACCTTGATGTGGATCACCAGAGATGGGCTGACGTTCACCGGAAGCAACTTGGAGGTCATTATGTGCAAAGAGATGATCGGATCCCTGGTAGTTCGAGGAGAGGTGAAGTGGCACCTTCATTTAATTTGGATGAAGAAGTCGAGGCATCGTTTGGCAGGTCCATTGCAATGTTGATTCCCAATGCGTTGAAATCATCTGTAGCCGCACTTTTCAGCCCTTAAGTTCAAGTTCTAAGGCCCTCCATTCAATTTGGATCTTTCTTTCAAGATTCCCAAAGTGTTGAAGTTGATTCCCCATTTGGCCGAGCTAGTGATTTGAAAAAAGAGTTGGTCACTGGTCAGTGGTATGTTCTCCAAGTAGCTACAAAGCACCTGAACCTGATGGTTTTGATTGCAAATTTTTCAGAAATTTTGGCATGAACAAAAGCCCACAATCTTGGCCTGTGTCATAGAATTTTTCCAAGGGAAGTCAATACTCCAAGTAGCAAACCAACCACACATGGGTCACCCTAATGCCTAAAAATCCAACTGCTTCTGAGTTGTTAGACTTCAGTTGCATTTCATGTGTGAATCTCATATACAAGCTCATCTCCAAGATTCTGGCTAACAGGATGAATGAGGTGGCAAATTTATTGGTCTCCCCAAATCAGACTTTTACATGCGATCGCCTAGGCGACGTCTAGGTAATCACGTGATCCAACGCCTTTAGGCGATCTTCCTTCAGGCGCTGGACGGGTTAGGCTGTTGAGAAGACAACTAAGGGGTTGATCAGCAAGCTCAAGGGTATGTATGAGAAACCGTCGACATCCAATCAGGTATAATTGATAAGTAAATTATTCAATCTGGTGTTGAAAGAAGGCGACTCTATTATAAATCACCTTGATTTGGCAGTTATCCTCCATTAATATTATCTTTGAGGATAAGTAGCAGGTCCTTACATTATTGTTTTCACTACCCGAAAGCTGGACAGGGTTGATTACTTTAGTCAGCAGTGCCATGTCCAAGGAGGAATTGAAACTGGAAGATGTGATCTGCTCTTGGGAGAAGAGCTAAGGAGAAAGAATAGCAACCAACAAGGGGGAAGCTCTTCAGCACTGTTAGATGAATCATCTGGAAGGGGGAGATCACATTCAAAGTCTGGAAGGGCAGGGAATAGATCCAAATCCAAGGGTACAAACAGAGCAACAAATATTGTATGCTGGAATTGTGACAGTAAGGGTCATTTTAAAAGAGATTGCAAGGCTCCTCTTAAGAAGAAGGGAAAAGAAAAAGAGTATGAAACACTTGGTAGCTATTCTGAAAATTCTGATGATGAGGTGCGGAGGTAGAATCATGGGTGTTGGATTCTGGAGCATTGTTTTATTCAACATTTCAGAAAGACTAGTTGAAGAATTTCTACTCCACTGATCTGAACTCTGAAGAAGGTGTACTTGGCAGATGGATCTGCATTGAATGTTTTAGGCAAAGGAGATGTCTACATCAAGACAAATCTGGGCTTATGGATTCTCAAGGTTGTGAGGTATATCCTTGGTTTCTCTAGGCAACTAGAGATCTTCACGAAGCGATGCTTCTCACAATTTGAGTTGACCACTACGAAAGGTCTGGGAGACTAATAGAGGGAAAATGAAGCAAGGACTCTGTTCAGACAAAGTCCTTCCCAATTATCACTGAGGCCCTCATAATTCTTTTCATTGTTGTCCATCACAATGAAAAGAATATAAATAGGGAATAAGAAGGACAGTAGAGGTAGTTTTGCTTTTCAGAGAATAATACTGAGGTACTTCTCTCTCGTCCTACTTTAATTCCGATCATTTTCTACTTTTCTTGTTTCATCATTTGGTGGATTCCAGATCTGAGTTCTCTCTTGTGATTTCAAATTTTCAATCCTTCTTCTCGATTGGATTATCACCTTTGTGAATCTAGCATTTACACCCTATCAGAGACTAACCTTTTGAGGCAATGCTATTCTATCACTAAGTGCTAGAACTAGATTGGAGAGAGACAGAAAGTCGATGGGTGTATTGTTTAACCCATCTCCTTTGTTTTTTTATCATTTTTTTTTTATTCAGACTTGTACATAAGACATGTATGATTTTTCATATTTTCTTCAAGTTGTTCTATCGCAGGATTTGCTCCATTCTTATTTCTTATAGTATAATTTTGTTGTCCTATCTTTTCGCTATTGGAAACGATGATATTTGAGCCTTTTTACAAAAGTAGATTTCACATTCATACGTCATTGTCTAGTTTAGATATTCATTTTCCGTTTTAGTTATATTCTGTTCTTTTATTATAACTTTGCAGTTGAATAGAGATATCAATGATCCAAGGAATGCACGTTCTAGCGGGCCATATTCAAAAGAAGGTGAGTAAGCTTATATATTTACCGTGTTTGCAGTCTTGATTTAAGAATGTGGTTTTAACACATTAAGTTTGATTTTTTTGTACTCTGTGAAAATATAAAATTCAAAGACACTTTATGTAATTAATTAAAATGAATGTCCTAGTTCTTCCTCTAGCACATCTCCATCGTACATGGCCTTGACAATCAAAGCAATCTCTTTTACAGCATCAGAACCTGTCTTCAGACAATGATTTTACAACACCTAGAAGGAGAATTTGATATTTTTACATTGATATTTATTTCTTCATATGATATAATTTCAAATCTTACTATTCTTTTTTTTTTGAGAAATTAAAACTTTCATTACTGAAAAAAAGGTTAGGCATAGCCCAAGATTACAGAATATAGGGAAATGCAAGTACAGTAAATGTAAAAACATTGTCTATCTCTTATACAGCTATGACCCTGACTAACTGGCCAAGGACTGAATCCTCAAGAGGTTGGACTCTCATGAGCATATAGCTTGTATTTCAATCTGTGAAAGATTGTGTTTCTTATAGGATGTAGAATCATATACAATGCTCACATCCTTTATAATTTCTCTGCTGACAATTTATAGGGGCCTTAGGGTGTGTTGTTTTAATCTCCTATTTCTTTCACACCATATGTGCCAGGAAAGGGATGCTAGCAACCGGGTCGTGTTTAGCTGGATCTGAAATCCTGTTGTGAACTATATGTTGTTGACATATGGAGGGCCTAGAAGCTACAAGGAAGCCCTCAAGCATGGTGATTCAGTCCAGTGAGAGAAAACTATTAGAGAGGAGTTGAAATCTCTGAAAGATAACACTTGGAGGCTAACTAGTCTACCTAGTGGTAAGAAAACTCTGCATAACAAATGAGTTTTCAGGATAAAAGAAGTTGATGGGAAGAAGAAATACATGTCAAGGTTGGTGGAGAAAGGTTTCCAACAGGTCTAAGACATAGACTATTGTTGAGGTGTTCTCTCCTGTGGTGAAGATGACTACTATTAGAGTGTTTTTGAGTATAGTTCAAGCTTTTTCATAGGCGTCGCATATGCGACCATGCGCTCCAGCGCATGTAGGCGTTTAACCTTCATGCGCTGAAGTAGGTTAGGCGGATCCGGACCGGATCCGTCTAACCCAATAGCCCATTTAATGAAGAGGAAATAGGAAATAGAGGAAATAGGGTTACTCACGATTACGGAAGTAGGGATTACTTCCTGAAATCCACGATTTTCCTCTGGTGCTCCTGAAATCCGCGATTCTCCTTTGGTGCACGCGATTCTCCTCTGGTGCTCCTGAAATCCGCGATTCTTGAAATCCGCAATTGCCTAATTCTATATTTTCAGGAATGATTGTCTATAATTTATGGCAAGTCTTTGTGAGAAAGACTAATTTTCTATATTTAATATTTATAGAAAGTTACCTAATTCGTGAGAAAGTTTCTAATTATTTGATATTTTCTAATTTTGACATTACGTAAGAAAATATATAATTAGAAAGTTTAGAGAAAATATATTAAATAATTATCATTACCTCTCAATTACCATTAAGAAGAAATTAACTAATTTATAGAAAGTTTCTTTAAATACTTTCTGTAAATATTTTCTATGTAAATGCAGGGAAAATTTCTATAAATTTATGGCAATTTCCCCACTTGATTTCATGCGACGCCTAGGCGGTCATGCGACCAGGGCCATCGCATGACCGCATGGTCGCATGAAAAACATTGGTATAGTTGCTTGACTTGCTTCTCACAATTGGTTCCTTCAGCAAATGGATGTCAAAACAACCTTTCTACATAGATATTTGTAGGAGAACATCTATATGTATCAATTTGAACGAAGTTATGGTCTAGAAAAGGATAAGAAAATTGTTTGCAAGTTAGAGAAAAGATTTTATGGAAGGGTTGAATTGTAAGGTAAATTTGGAAGAATATGAAAATCACTATTAGGTGGCCGGATCCGGCTAACACATCACCTTCTGGAGGCGCATTTGCTCAAATACGCGCATTGTGTGCGCTTTTCCTCACACATTTGGAATACTGGAAGTCTGGAACCATGTTGAAGAGCATTGGAAGACAGTTAAGTGCATGTTAAAGTGAATAGAATTAGTTTCTGTAATTAACTAATTAGCTGTAGTTAGTTATTAGCCTTAGTTATTTTTAGCATTTATTTCTGTAATTAACTTTGTAATTAACGTTACCACGACCTAAGGCAGTGGTAACGTTTTCTGTTATTCTCAGCCTATATAAACTATAGGCTGGGGTTCAATACAAGTACGATTGGTATTGCCATTCTCATTTCTGTTCACATACTCTAATCCATTCAGTTTCATCATCACAATATGGTATCAGAGCATACCAGAAGTAAGTATGAGACATACCAGGGCAGCCAGTGGGATTGTTAAATCCCTGAAATATAATCCGAAATTCAATCTCTCTGTGGAAGCTAGCAAGATCCCAGTTCCAAGGTCTACAAAATTCGCTCTTGAGGTTCCTCAATGGAAACAAGCAATGCAAGAAGAGTTTAATGCGCTAATAGAGAATCAGACATGGAAGCTCATTCCTAGATCACCCAATGATAACATAATTAATACCAAATGGGTGTTCAAAGTAAAATCTAAGGATGATGGCACTGTCGAAAGGTTCAAGGCTAGGCTAGTGGCAAATGGCATGAGGCAGATTGAGGGTTCGGATTACACACACACTTTTAGCCCGGTTGTGAAAGCTAACTCCATAAGGATCGTGTTAACATTGGCAATCTCTAATGGCTGGGATTTGAAGCAATTAGACATTTCCAACGCATTTTTACATGGAAAGCTAGATGAGAGGATTGTGGTGTCACAACCTGCTGGTTTCATTGATCCAGAGCTTCCAGATCATGTGTGTTTGTTGCAGAAGTCACTATATGGTCTTAAACAATCTCCAAGAATGTGGTATAGAAGACTCAGGGATTTCTTGGTGTCCATTTATTTCAAGGAGTGTTCCACAAATCCATCCTTGTTTATCCTTATTCATGGAAAGAGCAAGGCATATTTATTTGTGTATGTGGATGATATTGTCATCACTGGATCAGATAAGGAGACAGTGACTAATATCATTAAGAAGATGAGTGATGAGTTCACTTTGAGGGAACTTGGAGATCTGAATTATTTTCTGGGCATTTCAGTTAAACCAGTCGAAGAATGTCTTTTTCTCTCACAGCAACAGTATTTGTGTAATCTGTTGAGGAGTTGCAAGTTTGAGCATCTCAAACCCTCAAGCACTCCTATGGGAGACTTAAAAGATCTTTTTAAAGAAGATAAACCAGTATCAAATCACGGTGAATACAAGAGAATTATTGGCACACTACAGTATTTAGCTCTGATACCATATTGTGATGATGAAACTGAATGGATTAGAGTATGTGAACAGAAATGAGAATGACAATACCAATCGTGCCTCTATTGAACCCCAGCCTATAGTTTATATAGGCTGAGAATAACAGAAAACGTTACCACTGCCTTAGGTAGTGGTAACGTTAATTACAAAGTTAATTACAGAAAATAAATGCTAAAAATAACTAGGGCTAATAACTAACTACAGCTAATTAGTTAATTAGAGAAACTAATTCTATTCACTTTAACATTAATTGATAGAAAAAGTCAGACTGGTTTCTTGATTTTCATAGGTGGAACTTTAGTTGCTTGGGCATCAACTAGGCAAACTACAGTGTCTTGATCCACCACAGAGGCAGAACATAGAGCTGTAGGCACCACAGTAGAACATGTTGAGGCCGTGAGAGCATTACTTACAGAATTGGGAGTGGAGGTTCCATTGCCTATGAAGTTGTATTGCGACAATCTAAGTGCTACGTTCATAGCTCAAAATCCAGTATGTCACACTAAAATGAAACATACTGCCATCGACTTCAACTTCATTAAAGAAAGAACAGAGATGGGTTCATTACAGGTGTTGCATGTAGAGGGTGAAAGGCAGCTAGCTGATATCCTGACCAAGCCTCTAAGACCCACATTTTTCATGAAGTTGCAGCCCAAACTTGTGTTTACAATCACATAAGTTTGAGGGGGACTGTTAAAGTGAATAGAATTAGTTTCTGTAATTAACTAATTAGCTATAGTTAGTTATTAGCCCTAGTTATTTTTAGCATTTATTTTCTGTAATTAACTTTGTAATTAACGTTACCACTACCTAAGGCAGTGGTAACGTTTTCTGTTATTCTCAGCCTATATAAACTATAGGCTGGGGTTCAATAGAAGCACGATTGGTATTGTCATTCTCATTTCTGTTCACATACTCTAATCCATTCAGTTTCATCATCACAATAATTAAAGTACGACACCTGAAAGGCACGTCCTATATATATATATATATATACAGAGCGCTTCTGGTGAGAACCCCTATATACGCACTATGTGCGAACTAAATCCTAGCCATTCATTTAATGCCTTTGAATTGTAACCGTTGGAGTGAAATTGCATACTTGATGCTCAGTTTATGACACACCGACAATGGTAGTACACCCAACATCGTACTGACCGGCGGACGGTAGGGTGTTGTGCACATTGAGAATCTTTAAAGTTTTCTAATCTTCAACCCTAGCACTTATCATTCTCTTTCGTTCGTTCTTGAGGCAGCGGCGAGTTTTTCTACAGCAACTCCTTCTTCTGATCAGTGTATCAACGTCGTCTTCAACAGCAGCATGTCGAATACCAGCGGTGATCGCAACGGGAAGGCACCGACCAGGTCTCCTTTGTCCAATCTGCAGTTTGTTTCCTAAACTCCAATCTCTTCTGTTTTCTATCTATGGACTTCTGGACACTGTCGAAATTTTTTTTGACGCCTTCTTTACTCCTTTCAACGATTTCATTCCCCAATAAATCGATGGTCTTAGTTTTACATCCTTGACGCTTGATTTTTCGAGAGATTTCCCCCAAATCACTAGTCTGACTATCGAGTTCATCTTTTTATCATAGTTTTTTTATGATATCGATCATGGAATTATATGGGTATAGTTGGGTACAGTGAGGGAAGGCTTAAGGAGAGGAATCTGACAGGAATGCTGGAGTTGTTGGAAGGTGATTACGACGAGGATCTTATCTCGGTTTTCTCCTCGTCTTCTTCGGGGACTTCGTCTTCCGATGAAGAGTCACCTGCGACAAGGAAAAGCTCAATAGGTCGGAGAAAATATAGTAGGTCGGGGAGCTACTCGGCCAGAATGGGGAGGAAATCGGAAGAAGCTATTGTCTGCCATCGTAGGAGTTCCCTTGTTGCTGTTATGATCCAAGCTTTAGCTCACCGTGTTAGCTACGTTTGGGTTGTGGAAGAAGAAGACTACAAGCTTGTCGGCGTCATCGTCTTCCCTGATCTGCTCAATGTTTTCAGAGAGCAAGCCCTTGGTTTATCGGATTTTACTCTTTTTTTTTCATCTTTTTCCTTTTGTGCAGTACGTAGAATGGCATAATGGTAATATGAAAGTTCTCTAGTATACTTATATAAGAATTTGTCTTTCTCCTGCCTTTTGTTTTTGACAATTCATCTTCAAAATAATAATTTTTTTCATATCGTTTTATTTGGTTATCGTTTTTTAATTTCAGTCAGAACTCATTAGACAATTCTTAAATTTATTCACATTTCACAATTTTACATTGAATTTATTTTATTTTTATTTTAAATTCAATTATTGAGATATGTGTGATAAAATATCTTAGTGATTTCAATTTGTCATCTAATTATTTTAATATTTTATTCAACTATAGTAGAAAATTATTTAATATTTTATTTTTTCTATTCATTTGTATTTAGAACATTATTTTTCATTATCAATACATTTAATATTTTCAAAAAAGAAAATGAATTCTATTTAAATGAAATTTGAGATTTACGTGAAGAAATTGAAATTGTTATTTAAAATTCAATTTTTAAATCTTGAGATATGTGACATATATCGCATAAAATATATAACCTGTTTGTGTTTAGAATAAACTGATTTTACCCAGTCCTCTTATTTATTTGGTAGGGCCGTAGGAATTTTAAAACTACAAATTTTATAACGTGTTATTTCATCATCACACAAAAACTGAATAACACAACAGGCAATTAGACAATATCAATTAGGCAATTAGACAATTATAATTAGGCAACTGAGATCTGATTTGACGGAATTAGCAATAAAAAAAATCAAGAACGCAATTAAGATTTGATCTGATTTCAAGGAACGCTATCAACAGGGATCGGGAATTGAGAAAACTCGTCCGCGATCTTGCTTGCCAGAAAATCAGGAAGTCAAGAACCCAAGTCGTCAAGGAATTTTGCAGAAGAAAAAAAATCGCCAAGAAAAAAGACTCAATTTTGAAAGCAAGAAAACTTAAATCGCGATCTTAAAGTACAACTCAAAGAATTGTTAATTACAAAGATTGAGTTCAAATGTGAAATATTCAAAGAATGAATATTAACAAAAGAGTAACCTCTCAAAAATTAATTATAAAGTTTTATTATTAACTACTGAGTGTAACATTTTAATAACACCAATATTTCTTATGAATGTATTTATATGTGACACTCGTATTTGAAGTTAAAGTATTACATCTTGAGAAAAATAGACTGGTAGTGGAAATGTAGTAATTATATAGATTTATTTACCATTATTATTTAGTAAATAAGGATTAAGGAATGTTTTATTTATCGACAATGGTGATGATGGTGTGGTGAAAAAATTTGGAAAATATATATCCATATTTGTTTACTCTTATTGATTATTATTTAGTAAATTAAGAGTAGTTTATTTATCTGTTAGACAGTTACAGTGAAATAAATATTTATTCTTGAAATAAATAATATCAGTAGTTATGTGATTTCAAAAAATAATTAATGAAGAAATAAAAACTGATCGTACCGAAAACGTAGCAGCCTGATCTGATCTGATCAGTTCTCTGTATGAATATAAATTTCATTTGATTGAAAACAATAATAAAAAATTAAAAATGCACTGTAAAGTAGAAACTGGTCTGGTGGAGTACAGGGAAAATAAAGATGCATGTGGATTCTGAAACATTGTCATTCACTCGTGATTTTTTCTGTACATATTTTAAACATTGACTATTTTGATATTTTTGATGCCCACTTTCCCAATTTGGGTTCTTTTAGCACAACAGCATAGCATGGCTGCATGAGGATCGAGGACCGTTTTTTGTTTTGCATATTAAAACTTGCCACTTGCCAGTAGCATTCCAAGGTTTTCATTTTCACTAGTTTAGAAGTTTCAATCAGGGTCAGTTATATATAGAAAGAGATTAATTCATGTTATCACAATAATTATTAAGATTTTTGAGAATTCACGATTCTCTGATTTCTGTCGGTTTCTTTTTCATTTTTGAAAACAAGTTTAGATGATACCCAGATTTTATTGAGACAATCCAAAAAAAGTTATTCTAGTGTCAACTGTGAAGTGAGATTGATTTGAATAATTCTATATGTGACAGATCACCATACATTACAAAGTAGAAGTCATTACATCGCTAGAGGCTTACAGCCACTTGCCACTGTTTAACAGCCTGTTTTCTAGATAGTGATCCACCTCCAAACTTCTCTTTTGCCATCTTGCCTAGATTACAAAAGAGAAAATGTTTCTATTCAATTAATATAAATTTCTATTCAACTCATTACAGTATTAAATTACAATAGATTTGCTTCAAAATGTTTGACTCCTAAGTTTTGGAAAAGATAGGGAGATGAGTTACAAGTGATAAATAATTAAAATGGGCTCAGGTTTTGGTCAAAGAGTAGTCGATTATGTCGTTATTTGTATTGATGATTGATTTATAGGAAAAAAAAAAATCATACACTGTGATTGAACTATTGAAGTTGAGGCTGAAGATGATTAGAAAAGAAAGAAACAGAATAATCAGTCAAACATTTGATGTTTGATGCTTTGTATATACATTACAATAGAATGGTTGTTTAGAAACCTAAGCTCTTCTGATGTTTCGGTTTTTAAAACTATCATGGTGCTTATAAGTTATAACAGTTTATAGTTATTTGCCTATCAGTAAAGTCTAGTTCTTATTCTATGATTTTATCAGTTACTCTTGGCAGTTGAAGCAGTATTTTCTTCTGCAAGTTTGAACTTCAGTATCCTTTGAAGGGTGGTAACAGGCTTGACTTGTTTTGTCGGATTTGTATCATCAATAATACATTTTTCTTGGAAAAGATTCAATTCTGATGGTTCTGTCTCTGGATGCACCATTGGTTCTTTGCAGCCTGCATACCGACACCGAAATATGACTTATAATTCAAGGTTTGAAAATGAAAGAAGAGAATTTAACTACAAATAGTATTTGCAAACTATTAATGGCAGATACATATCATATAAGTGAGTTTGAAAAAGTACACATGTTAATAACAACCTACCTATAAGGTTATAACAAAACTTTAGCTCATGTATTATTTTGACTTTATTTTGCTATATCATAAACAATGCTCTCATGATAATAGTTGGATGGTTCAAAAATGTGAAACGGGTTATTAAACATTGCCGTTTAACAAATATTTTCACCGTATTCCATTCATTCTAATCAAATTTTGACTTGGACTCTGTCTAAGACGTCACAAATGTCTAGTTCTTGTTAATATATTTCAATTAACGACAAGCTGGTGAAATTTTAAAAAAAATCTCTTTAAAATTGACAGACAGAAGCTTACCGGAGGGAAGTCAGCTTCTTGGCATCATGTTTGAAGAACATCTGAAAAATATTTACTGAGGGAAGATTCAAGACTCTGTGCTAACTCAGGATAGAAGCACTAGACAGATGGAAGCTCTTGCAGACAGCCGAATGAAGAAGCAAAGTGATCATCAGATCGTGGCGATGGTGGATTAGTGCCTTTGACCTGTTTCTATTCATCCTATTTCTCATGGTTGGTTTATAATTTAATCTTTGATTTGAAATGCTGATTACAAACTCTATTTTGACCTTTCTTTTATAATCAAATTATCAAATAACCTCCAATTGGAGATTATCGAAACAAAAAAAAACAAAGCACATTCTCATTGGACGTTTTCTCCTCCTTTTTTGCCTATTTATGTAATTCGAACCTATTCTATAATCTAAAATTCTAGTGTTTCCTATTTCTAGTTTCCATAATACTAAACTACAAACAAGCAATAAGAGTATAAGACATTTCAATTTCTGGAATCTGGATTATAAAAAATGTGTAATATCAATAATAATTTCTTGATATGGAAAATTTGCTCATTTAGTGTTGTGGGGTTGTAGTGAAATGTATAAGGCATGGATTTGTTGATGATGAAGAGAGAGGAATCACTAGAATTATAAAGTAAAATAAAAAATCAATTAACTAACCACTTTCATTGAAGATAATGCATGTTCCAACAGTCTCCTGGTACTCACCTATCTGTTGGAAGAATAAAATCTAAAGATATTAATAAAGTAAACTGAACAAGTTTGTAAATAAAGAAGTTAAAGATAGTTTCTTTTAGAGCTAACAATTTTACAGTAAATGTCCAGTTATCATTTATTTTTTGAAGCAATTAAATTTCATTAAAAAAATAAGGTCAATGCCCAGTTTACATAGAGTAAAGAAATAGAAACAGAAGTAAAAAAAAAAGAGTAAGAAGCTCATTGACTACCATTAGTTAGGTAGTCTAGTTATACAGTAACTAGATACGCTGCCTCAGGAGGTTGATTTCCTATACTTCCATCATTGATGTTGTCCAGTTATCATAAAATGTGATAAAAGATGGGAGGGAATTCAAAATAACAGGTGATGTATTTCATGTATTTCTTATTAAAATAGGACAAAAGGCTCCTCGCCCTTTGTTTCATATATTATGAAAGAAATATACATTTTTTATGAATTTTGGATTTTCCAATAGTAAAGATTGTTTCAATCCATGTTATTTAAGCAAGAATGCGAAGTAATTTTATTAATGAAATAAACGAAGAGAAACATAAATAATATTTTGAATAAATATATGAATGTGGTGTTTATGAGTGATTTAACAAAAATTATGAGTGTTTCTGAGTTAAATTCTTAAGAGAAATATAAATACGTTAACAAAAAATAACTAACCAGCTTTATGTTATCACCAATAACCAAAATAGGATTTAGGGTATCCAAATCCTAGTAGAAGAAAAACATAATTATTAAATTATTTTTAGAATAAGAAAATATATGGAAAAACAAATTCGACACATTGGTTATAATTTAGTAGAATTATCAATGAAAAATAAAATCATAGAAATGCTTCTAATAACTTACAGTAAGAACATATGGAGTGCCGGCCGAGATGTCAATTTCACCATCAATATCTTCAAAATCCATTAGAATATATTCTCCCTCATCTTCAGATGGTTCATTTACTTCCATGTTAGCTTCCATTCTATTAATGTTCTTTTGGGAATCCTGTCAGGATAAAAGAGAAATACGATGTTGCAATAAGAAGAGTAAATTAAAGTGAAAATGAAATGATAAAAAACACCAGGATAAATGATTCATAGCGATCGTATTTGAGACAACCAATTCCCAATAGGATTCAGTTCGAGAAGAGACCAAAACTTCCCCCTTTTTTAGATTGCGAATGAAATTAACATTGAAATTTAGTAATCATTGATCAAAAACGAACATCGATTGATAAAAAAACTTACCAAACCAACCATTTCGCTAGAAAATGTTTTCTTAAAAATTCAACAATATTTTTTCTAAAGTGTTATTTAAAATTTTATTCTATGCAGACCACACTCACTAGTCACCACATGCCATAGCCAGTAAGTGATTAATTCATACCTAGAGGCTAGAAGAGACGGAGGAGTTGAGTTGTCGAGGACCGGAGGTGGTGCCGGTGGGCGATTAGGCCGGTGGATCGTGAGTTGAGAGAGACCCGCGGAGGATGATAAAGCTTGAGAGATCGCAGATCGACCGCTCTGATTTAATGTTTGAGAAATTTGCGAATTCAAAATTGGGATTTAAGATAATTATCATATAAAAATAAATTATATATTATAAATAAACAAATTGCGCCCGTGGCCTAATGGATAAGGCGTCTGACTTCTAATCAGGCGATTGTGGGTTCGAGTCCCACTGGGCGTGTATTTTTTTTATTATCTTATTTATTTTCTGACTAATAAAGTAGAACACATTCTCGAACCAATTAAGAAAGAATACGCAGAAGCGTTTAATAAAACATTGAGTGATGATAAATCACTTAGATTTGTAGAAATCAAAAACATGAAACACACGTCTAACGAAGGGAGGTTTGATTTCAAGGAAAGAATGGTGGAAAATAGAACCAACGTCAAAGATAGTGATCAGGGTGGAGGGATGGTGGAGAACGACTTTGAAACCACACTGGATGGTGGAAGCTTAGTTATCTTACATTAAAAAAGTATCAAATATTTTTCGATGTGATTAAACTCCTGTAGAACCAACTCAGGATTATCATCCACAAAATTTAACCCAACAATCTAGTTACATTTTCTAATATACACGACCTGAAATTTAACATTTTTCAAAGAAGAAGAAAAACTTACAAATCTGTACAGTAATTTACAAATTACAATACCGTATACAATCAATCACCCATTATTGTGAAGTGGAATAATATAGATAAACAAATCCACATTCTGCTACTTGGGGCTCTGATTGGAATGTTTGGTTAAAATAGAAACTGGACCTTTTTTCTTACCCTCATCTGGTATGAGAATCATAAGATTCAAAAATAGCACAGGGAATAACAATGGGAAGTTTGTCGACGTACATAAGCAGTCTTCTTAAATTCTCTTTAGTCATTGTTGATGAGTCAATTATATCCCTACTATCGGTGTATATCCACAGATCGGTACTGTTAACTCGCTTCAAGCTGTCTAGACAGAAGGGGCAGGATTGTGACCTTGAGTGCCTGCGATCAACAAAACAAGTCCTCCACAAGAGTTCATTTGCCAGAATCTTCCAACAATGAAGGTATCAGGTATTGAATTGTGATAAAATTATCATACTAAAGATGGAACAAAAATTAAGGAGCGAATACCAATCACGATAGCACTTCAAGCACATGGAATGATTGCATTTGGGAAGCACTATCATGGTGTTCATCTCCATGCAGATCCCACATTCATTTTCCCTCTCCATATCTATCTCTGAGATAATCCGCCTTTCATCATCTTCTCTCTTTTTATATCTTTCCATGCATATCATCTTCTGTTTTCTGTCTTCAACATCAGTGACCCCCCTTTGAAGTTGTATCAAAGATGGAAATATCACAGCTGTCAGAAGATACAGCTCAAAACCACAGAATTAGAAAGTTTGAAGTAACATATTTTAGCATAACCAGGTAATCGATCTTACAGTAGAATTCTCTAATACTTGCTTTTCTTTCATTGGTTGACATGGTAGTTGTACCATCCACATACACCTGAGCAATTATCATGCACAATAACAAGAAAATAACCACGATGGACAAACAAATTATAATTCTGTGATAAAAGAAGATAAACGTGTTGGTTTACCTTGTAAATTAAAATCCGCAACAACCCAAATGCACCAGCAAGGCTAAAATCAGACCACTGAACAAGAAATAGGAAAATACGTGCAGCTGGGCTATACGACATTCGCATTTGAAAACATGCGCCATCATATTCCCTGGGAAATTCCGATGCCCTAAATTTTGCATAAAATGATTATATGATAATAGGGCAACCAAATCATTCAATGAAGAAAAAAGAGAACCTGAAGGAAGCTATAAACATTAAAATTTCAGATGTTGCTTACCTGCTTCTTCTACTACTACTACTACTACTACCAATTACCAAATGCATTGAATAGGTAGGAAAATCTAAATCGATTATTGTCATAATATTCTTTTTAAATTAAAATTAAAACAGAAAAGAAAATTCAGAACATAAACCTAAACCTGAAACAAACGAAATCTAGAAGAAAACGAAACGCCTAAACCTGAAACAAACAGATGAGGCAAACAGGATACACACGCGTCTGGCATGATGCATGTAGAAATCATTAAAAGAATAAAAAAAATTATAACAATAATAATCACACATATTACATTTGTTGCGACATTGAGAAATCGAACATATCAAAAGTCAAAAACCTACGACGAGTCGAGGAACCGATACCCTCAATGAAAAACATAAATTCCAAAATAAAATAAAAATAATAATAACGAATCTACAAATGATCGAAATCTGCATCGGAAGAGAATGGAAAACAATCACAAATTGACAATGATCTGAAATTCTCACAATGTATTGGCATGTTGGATATCGGCTTCAAGGACTTTGAGGGAATCCTTGAACGCTTTCCGCTTGGAGCGAAAGATCATCTTACTCACTCGCGACGTTATCTCTCCACGGCAATCCAGAATCACCACCTCGATCAACAAACCTCGATCAACATTCGAAAACCCCCCTACTTCCCTCTCCTCTCCTCTCTCGTCAATTTCCCTTTAACAACTCTCTCTAGCTGGGTTGTTCGGAGGAGTGGAAGGAATTTTCCAATAAGATATTTTCCATGACGACACGTGAACGTCTGAGATGGTCTTTACTTACTACTCTTTTTTCCTAACCGTCCCGTTTTTATATTTATAAGATCGTGTGAAATTTAAAACCAAGGATAAATGAAAAAGACTACTTGTATTTACAAATGAAAATTAAATTGAATTGAATTTGAGAAAGATAGAATTTGATTTTAATTGAAACAACTTGATTAACCAATTAGGTGTTAACTGTTCCGAATCTCGGATCTCTTATTTTTGGGTCTCGGATCTCAAATTCTGATATTCCCAAATTTAATCTTTGTGGACGTTTGTTCTTTACATTTTACAGATACTAATCTAAGTGTCTAACCTCGAGATGTGGTTCGTAAAAAGTAAAAAAATCGATAACGGTTGTCAATCGTGAGATAAAAAATTAATGACATATAAGATGAATGATATCTCACCAGAATCGTTTTTAGAATATAAAATCTAACCATCTGGATTTGGAATCTCAACCCTTAATTTTTTTGAAATACCTCTCCATTCTAATTTTTTTACAAACAAAGATATAAAATCAAACAACTATAAAAGATCAAATAAAAGCAAAAAAAATAAGTATAAAGAGATGATAATTAAATCACTAACTTCTTGGATTCAAAGAGATTTGGAGGAGAGAGCTCTTGAGGTGATAAAAAATGATTTGGAGAAGAGAAAAATTGATTTTAGATTTAGGTGTAAAATCTAACCGACGTTTTAATTGCTTTCAGTTATGTTTGTATTTTGGCATCTTAGCCACGGCTATAAATAAAGGAATTAAAACAAAATAAAACAAAATTAACTCTATCCTTCCTTCGGTTCCTTCGAGAGAATTCTCCAACTTCTCAACTTCAGGCCCGTAATTGAGATTCTTCCTCCGACGACACCTACCACGGTGTTACATTGGTGCTTTCCTTGGGCTCTCGCATGGGTGCTTACGGATTGACAGTCGGCGACGACTCAAAACATTGAAAAGCAATCCAGGGCTCGTTCTACGTCCAAAGTAGATCCGGATCAGGGACGTTTTTTTCGATCCTACAAGTAACTTCGAATATTTCATCCATTGATTTTTTTTCCGTAATTTCTATCATGTCCAGCAACCCAGATAATAAGGAAGAATCACTGGAGGAGATACGCCAACCACTAGGAGAAATTATAGCCGAGTAGACGGCTCGCCAAACGAAAGTGACGCAACGACAAAATACAACGATCACAGCAATAGCCGAGAGCGTCCTGAAATTAACCAAGGAGGGGGATAGAGGACCCGGAGGAACGAAACTCGATGCGTTATGAGGGGAATCGTCGCAGGGCAAACAACCGACCGTCAAGCTAGACTTCCCGTGATTCTCTGGAGAAGAACCGGAGGGTTGGCTCTACCATGCCGACGAGTATTTTGCTTACCATGGCATCGACGACGAGAGCAAGGTACAAATTGCAGGATTTCACATGAACGATAAAGCTTTGGGTTGGATCCGAGGTCTCCAGCGCAACAAACTTTTGACCACCTGGGCGCGGTTTGTGGAGGATTTAAGAGAAAGGTTTGGGAGGGCATAGTATGAAAACAAGCTGGAAGATCTCTCGCGGCTAGTGTTGCAAACCGAGCCTACCGAACCTAAGTATTCAGTTCGGTTTGTTTACATAAACGAACCTACTTTTAGGTTTGGGTTCAGTTCGTTTAATAACCGAACCAAACCTAACCGAGCCCGAACCCGAACCCGAACCAAACAGTTTGTCGAATACCGAACTTTTTTTATATCATTCTAAAAATAAACATGTCCATCAGATTATCTTTAAAAAATAAACAATAAAAAAACATTGTTTATATATTTTTTTTGTTAAGTCAATCTTTAGTCATGGCACAACCGCCGTTTGTTAACCCTAATCCTAACACGGCACAGCCGCAGGCTACAACCGCCCCAATCCTAAAGTCGCGATATGACTAAAACCCTAAAATCTAAAAAATTAATATATACCTATATTAGTGAAAAATTACAAAAATATACATGAAATATATAATAAAAATTAAAAAGTTATATAATATAAGTTTATAATATAAATATAAAATAATAAAATATAATAAAAATGTTAAACGAACCGAACCGTTCGTCGAACCTCAACCAAGGTTTGGATTCAGTTCGTTTAATTAAACGAACAAAACGAATAGTTCGTCGAATATCGAACTTTTGTTGCAACAAACTTTCTCCTTAGAAGAATACTTAGACAAATTTGAAGATCTGTTGAACAAAGTGGAAGATCAATCTGAACAGACCTTAATTACTTATTTTGTGGGAGGATTGAGGCCGGAGTTGAAGAGTGAATTAAAAATTCTCAAGCCACTAACACTCCGACAAGCTTTTTCTACTGCAAAGGTATACGAGGCGCACCCCGGAAGACGACATTCACCGTGGAGAGCTCCCTACCGGCAGAACGCAAACACGAGCAACACGGAAGATCTTGTGAAAGCACGCCCCAATGCTGGTCCCCTACTCACGACTCCGTCGGACACCACATGATCATTTCCAATCGTCCGAAAAACGCTGACCATGGAGGAACGACGCGCCCGCCTTCAACTGTAACGAAGCGTATTCCCCAGGTCACCATTACAAGGGAAAACTGTTCCGTATGGATGCCGAGCAAGGGTGCTGTCAAGAGGAAGAACAACTAGACTTAACATCAGAGGAGGAGAGAACCAAAGAAATTAGCCTCCAAGCTCTAGCGGGAACGTTTAATCCGCGCACATTGTGTTTGAAAGGGTCAGTCCGAGGTCGAGAGTTGACAATCCTAATCGACAGTGGGTCAACGCATAACTTCATCCAGGACTCGGTCACCTACCGTTTGGGAATTGGGATGCAGTCTTTAGAGGAGTTTAAGGCCTTCATCAGTAGCGGCGACTATCTGGTGTGTCGGGAGGTATGCCGATATGTCCTATTTGATACAAGAAATAGTGATGAATTAAGATTTATATGTATTGGTCATGGAGGGTGTGAATGTAGTACTGGGAATACAGTGGTTGGAAACCTTGGGTGCGGTCACGTGCAATTATCGAAAGTTAACTATGGAGTTTCAACATCAAGGGGAAGTCCGTGTGTTTACAGGGGGACACTCCACTTCAGATTTCCAACGAAAGCCTCAAAAGCTTAATGGGCCGAGAACAGATAGCCTATTTATGTCAGTTGCAGGCGGACTCAACCACAGTCCAAATTAATAATGAGTCATTGGACGAATTGTAGGGTATACTTGATAAATTCCCAGAAATTATACAGGAACCCACCGGGCTACCCCCATGGAGGCCCATTAACCATAATATTTTATTAAATCCGAGGACCAAGCATATCAATGGCCACCCTACCAGTACCCTCATTTCCAGAAGTCGGAAATGGAAAGATTAACAAAAGAGATGTTATGTCAAGGGCTAATCAGTTACAATATAAGCCCATTTTCGTCACCAGTTTTGTTGGTCCGCAAGAAAGACGACACGTGGAGATTCTGAGTAGACTACCGTCTATTAAACTTAGCAACTATCCATGACCGCTTTCCTATACCGACCATGGACGAACTATACTAGACGAATTAGATAGCTCCACCATTTTTCTAAAATCGATCTACGAGTCGGGTACCATCAGATCAGAATTGCATCGGAAGACATTGAGAAGACGGCTTTCCGGACCCACTTGGGGCACTACGAATTTTCAGTAATGTCTTTTGGTCTGACAAACGCTCCCTTGACGTTCTAAGCCACTATGAATCATCTCTTCCAGAAATTGCTAAGGAAATATGTGATCGTCTTCTTCGACGATATCTTGGTATACAGTCCGTCAAGGGAGGAACATCTCTATATCACTTGAATTCAGTTCTGAAACTATTAAAAACAAATTCGTTCTATATTAGACCTTCCAAATGCTCCTTTGGGGTGACCAATCTATCTTACTTGGGCCACATTATATCAGCAGAGGGAGTCCAGCCAAGATAGAGGCGGTCAAAGCTTGGCCTCAACCTCGATCGGTGAAACAAGTGCGGGCTTTCTTGGGCCTAACAGGCTATTATAGGCATTTTATCGAGAGATATGCACAACTGGCCGGACCATTAAACGGATTTATGGAGGAAAGATAATTTTCGGTGGGATGACAAGACATCAGAGGCTTTCATCAATACACTTAAGGAAAAATTAATTACCACCCCGGTATTAATTTATTATAACTTTGCTTTACCGTTTGTACGTAATTGAGACTGACACATGCGACATCGACGTCGGAGCGATACTGCTACAGAAGGAACACCCCATTGCATACTACAGTAAGAAACTATCACCCTTGCGGCAGAAGGCATCCACCATTCCACCTACGCGAAAGAGTTGTGGGCTATTACGGATGCGGTACAGAAGTGACGACATTACCTGTGGGGCCACGAATTCACTATCCGTACCGACCACCGAAGCCTTAAGAATCTATTGGGGCAAACAATCACTACATCTGAAGAACAATTTTTTCTGACCAAGTTGTTGGGATACAAGTATAACATCGTATACAAGAAAGGGCGCGAAAATGGAGCCACCGGTGCATTGTCTCGACTGCCGTCGGAAGAAGAGACTACGACTCATCTATACTCAATGTCGACCTCCACATTTCCAGATTGGGTGGAACAGCTCAAAAGAGAAAATACAACAGACGACTTATTGAGGAATAATGTAATTAGAGTTAAAATAAATAAGTTTGTTAGTTAGTTA
This sequence comes from Zostera marina, assembly GCA_001185155.1. Taxonomy (NCBI): domain Eukaryota; kingdom Viridiplantae; phylum Streptophyta; class Magnoliopsida; order Alismatales; family Zosteraceae; genus Zostera; species Zostera marina. The sequence continues at coordinate 85,058 of LFYR01000929.1, read as the reverse complement.
TTTAGATGCTCTGTCACAATAGACAGAGCATCACCTTTATGGTCATGGGTTGTTAGACTTCAAGTTATAAGAAGCAACAACCCACACCTATTGAAAAATACGATTGAATAGATCTACTATTCGATCCCCAAATATGGTATCAGATGCCTGAAGAACCACCATCGTGCTGTTCTTCCTGGTGCTGGGATTTACCCAATTCCATCATCTTGTTGTTCGAGTTGTAGCTACATCCATGGAGTCCCCAAACAGTTCCGGCAAGGACAGTGAAAGCTCCACCAAAGGATCGTTGCAAGGGAAACAGATTAAGCTCGTCGTCAAGATCAATAATCTTAACACGATTAAACTTGATCATGGCAATTTCATCGCGTGGGAGGCTCACATCAAAACCATGTTGCGTGGTTATGATCTCCTAGCACATGTGGAGTCATCTTTCGTTCCGACAGAGGACCTTGAAGTGAGTCAAGATCAACTCCTTCTCGGATAGATCTTCACCTCACTGTCGGCGGAAATCTTATCGCAATTGTCTCCTATGACACTTCCGCGAAGGTGTGGGAGGCGCTTCATCAAATCTATGCGTCGACCTCCGTCTCCAGAATTCTATAGCTCCGGCAGGAGCTTCACTCAACATGAAAAGGGGGGCTAAAAATTTCAGAATAACTCGCGAAGATGAAGGGCGTCGTCGACGCGCTCAGAGCAGCGGGAATCGTCGTCCCAGATTCTGAATTTATTCTCTACGTCGTCGGGGGATTGGATTCCGATTTTGATTCCATAGTCGCTGTCACCACTTCCCAAATTAATAATCCCACACTGCCGGAAGTCCGTCACTTGCTGGTATCGCAAGAAATCAGGAACGAGCGCAATGTGTCGGCGAGCGCGGTGGTCCACTCTGCAAACGTGGTTGTGAAAAGCAAGGACCAGCCGATCTGCCAGATCTGTAAGAAGAAAGGGCACATCGCCCTGCCGTGTCATAACCGGCACAATGAACAACTATATCCTACTCCGGGCGATGGCAAGGCAGGCAGCGGTGACCAAAAAATTTGCGTCACAAGCACAAGCAAATGCGATCTGGTTTCCTGATTCAGGGGCAACAGATCATGTGACCGCCGACCTGAGGAATCTCCACTTTACAAATCAACAAGCTAAGCATCCAGGCCTAGTGGCAAATGGTACATCTATACCAGTCACCACTACTGGTAACTCTCACTTTTATCATGGAAATAGCTTGATAAAATTAAATGGAGTAATACATTCCCCTGCGATTTCTAAAAATCTCATCTCCATTAACAAGCTCTGTCAAGATAACGATTATTATGTTGCATTTGATGATTCTTCTGTATGTATCAAGGATCATCGGAATGATAGAGTGGTAGTTACTGGACGAGCAAGTAATGGGTTGTATGAGCTGAATCTGGATGAAAAGTCACGACTATTTGAGGTTAATGCGGTTGGCAGAAATTCTATGGATCTTTGGCATACTAGGTTAGGGCACATGAGTGAAAAAACTACTAGGAATATGATTAATACATTTCAACTTCCTGTCTTTAGTAATGCATTTAAACATTGTACCTCTCTTGTGTTATGGGTAAAATGCACAGGTTACATTCTCCTCTGAGAATGGAAAATTCGGCAACTGATGTTTTAGAAGTAATCCACGCCGACATCTGGGGACCTGCTCCTGTAGCCTCTCTTGACGGTCACCGATATTACATTAACTTTGTGGATGGATTTTCTAAGTTCAATTGGTTATTTCCCATTTTTAAGAAATCTGATGCATTACCGGTCTTTAAGAAGTTAAAACTTCTCATCGAAAAGCAAACGGGAAAAAGTATCAAATCTTTGCAAACGGACAACAGTGAAAAATTCATTGCATTTACAGAATTCTTAGAGCAATCGGGAATTTCTCACCGGCGATCTTGCTCTTATGCACATTATCAAATGGGGACAGTCGAACGACGTCATCGGCACGTAGTAGACACAGGTCTCGCAATGATGAATCATGCCGATCTTCCATTCACGTTCTGTAATTTTGCTTTTTCAACGACGGCATTCTTGTATAACAGAATGATCTCACCGGAATTGAAAAACCAGTCGCCTTATCAGAAGTTATTCGGCCAACCTCCCAATCTAACAGGTCTTTGGGTATTCGGATCACTTGCGTTTCCCAATATAAGACCGATAAGAAAACATAAACTGTCCTATCGGTCAGATCTGCATATTTTCGTGGGCTACCCGAGAGACTATCGTGGATATATATTATATAATTCAGATTTAAGAAAGGTAATTATATCTAATGACATTACCTTCTTTGAAACAGATTTCTCACACAATCTCCATACAGATTCGGCAAAGCAAACAGAGGTTACGGATCAGATTGGAAATCCATTACCAATAGCTCAAACATCAGAAGTTCAAACAATTGAAATGTCATCCATATCAGAAACGGAGGAGGAAACGCACAATATCCCAACTATTGATCACACAACAACATTAGATGAGATAGAACCACAATCTCAACATCCAATGAGAACATGTGCAAAAGATGGGATAAGAAGACCAAATCCGAAATATATTCTCCATATCGCAGCAACACCTCCGGTATCTTCAGGATCGACTTCAACACTAGTCGATCCAGAATGGAAAGAAACTATGATAGCTGAGTTTGACGCTCTATAGAGTAATCACACATGGGATTTGGTTAAAAGATCACCGGAGCAAAACGTTTTAAGTTGTAAATGGATCTTCAAAAATAAGCTCAACACGGATGGAGCCTTGGCATGAAGAAAAGCTAGACTCGTAGTCAATGGAATGCGTCAACGAGATGGGTTGGATTACGATCAAACTTTCGCACCGGTTGTTAAACCAGTAACAGTAAGAATCGTGGTTTGTTTGGCATTAAGCAATGGGTGGAAGTTGAATCAGTTGGATATATCCAATGCATTTTTGCATGGTTTTCTCTAAGAAGATGTCTTCATGAGACAACCGTCGGGATTCATAAATCAGGAACAACCCAATTTTGTGTGCAAATTACGAAGATCAATTTGTGGACTCAAACAGTCCCCCCGAGCTTGGTTTCACAGACTGAGGAATTTCGTAGTCAAGTTGGGTTTCTCAGACGAATCTCTTTTCATATTCAAAAAGAAGGAAATAGTCGCATATTTGCTGGTCTATGTCGACGATATCATCTTAACAGCTTCGTCGGAAGAGTTCATAAGAACCACAATTCATTCACTCTCCACAGAGTTTGCGGTTAAGGATCTTGGGGAACTACAACATTTTCTCGGAATTCATGTCAACCGAGAAGTTGACTCCATATTATTATCTCAACATCAATCTGCGAGAAACATACTAGAAAAGGTAGAACTCAACAATCTAAAGCCTACCAACACTCCCATGGAATCAAGTGTGGATTTATACTCGGATGATGACATGTATGACGACCCAACTAAATTCCGGCAGGTCGTGGGATCTCTACGATATCTCACAATCACTCGTCCTGATTTAGCATACTCCGTCAATAAAATTTCACAGTTTACGCAAGCCCCAAAGAATCTTCACTAAAAAGCACTAAAACGAATTCTCAGATTCGTCTCGGCTACGTTATTTCATGGAATCCGCATTCAAAAATCATCCAGTCATGAGTTAAGTGCATTTTCAGATGCAGATTGGGGGGGGATAAGAACGATCGAAAAAGTCAAGGGGCTTATCTCATCTTCTTGGGGCCTAATCTCATTTCATGGAGTTCCAAGAAACAACCCACGGTGTCCATGTCGACCACGGAAGCAGAATATCGGAGTGTTGCCGATGCCACAGCAGAGCTAGAATGGATAAAAATGATTTTATCCGAACTAGGGTATGCTCATCCCAATACTATGACCGTGTGGTGCGATAACACAGGTGCGGTAGCTCTCTCGAACAACCCCACGCTTTATATCAAATCGAAACATTTTGCGATGAACTTCCATTTTGTTCGAGAAAGGGTTGCAGCAAAAACGTTACAAGTGCGATTTATGACGTCAAAAGATCAAGCGGCTGATCTACTTACAAAAGCACTTCCAAGAACATCATCCAAGTATCTCCAATCCAAGGTCACGTATGAAATCCTCATTGGATTGAGGGGGCGTATTGAGGAATAATGTAATTAGAGTTCAAATAAATAAGTTTGTTAGTTAGTTATTTAGATGCCCTGTCACAATAGACAGAGCATCACCTTTATGGTCATGGGTTGTTAGACTTCAAGTTATAAGAAGCAATAACCCACACCTATTGAGAAACACGATCGAATAGATCTACTATTCGATCCCCAAATACGACTGACTCATTAAGACTCGACAACAAATGCTCGAACACATGACCAAAATGGGATTCGAGGTAAAAGATGATTTGGTTTTCTTTAAAAACTGTTTTTGTATAGGTCCGACATCACCATTAAGAATGCTTATTATGGAAGAACTACACGGGACAAAGATGGTAGGTCACTCCAGGGTCTACCATACCTTAGCACGTATCAACCTATGTTTTTTTTGGGTTGGAATGGTCCGTGACATTAAGGGATTTATCAGCCGCTGCCAAGCGTGTCAACAAGTGAAAACTCCCTCAACCAAACCAAATGGTACCAATCTGAAAATGTCCTCGGCCTACCACCCCGAGACCGACAATCAAACAGAAATCACAAACAAAACGATTGAGCAATATCTACGAGCAATGGTGCACCATAATCCGCGAGCATGGGTAGACATACTTCCATGGGCAGAGCTATGGTACAATAGCTCTGACCACTACAGTACAAAGACCTCACCATTTCAGGCGGTATATGGACGACCGATGATACGTTCGATCCTCTACATTGCATTTAACATTAAATTATTTATTTTCTGATTTCTATCCACGTTTATTATTTCTTTCCATGCATGTTGATTTAACAATTTATGATTTGTTTCCAAATTTGTTAGTATTTGTAAGACTATATAAAGTCACGCTATTATAGAATAAAAGAAATCAATCTTGAGTATTATAATTCCTTTCAATTGTAAGAGATTCGAGAAGCTCTGGTCTCCCTTCCTCTGATATGAAGCGTATCAACCGACACCGGAAATCATTGACTATCGGATAGGAGATTCCATGGTTGAAGCAGTGGACACCATCCTCACCAATCGAAAGAAACTATTGGCAGACAAAATCTCCACTGGCACGCAAGAAAGAATGAAAAAATATGCGGATTTAAAACGAAAACCGGACGAGTTCCATGAAGGCTAGTGGATATGGCTTAAACTCCAACCCTACCGGCAGCACTCGGTGACCCGACGACAGTTTCAGAAATTAGAGGTGAGATTTTACATCCCATTTCCAATCGAGAAGAAAATTAGTTCAGTGGCCTATCGTTTAAAATTACCACCGGAGTGCCACATTTACCCGGTTTTTCACATCGCACTGCTCAAGAAATTTAAGAGAGACAACCTGCAAATGTTGAAATCACAGTTCTACCATTGTCGACGAAATCTCATCGTGTCATACTATTCACGCGAATCATGGCATATCGTGTTATTAATCAAAAAGGGCGGAAGGTCAAACAAGTGTTAGTCGAATGACTTGAATTGCCTGCCGATGAAAGGACTTGGGAGGATATCAATACTATAACGCGGTTTGCGCCTTCTTTTAACCTTGAGGATAAGGTTAATTTCGATGGAACTGGGGATGTAACAATCAGTCTGGATATAAAAGAAGTTACACAACGACTCAAGACAGAAATGGAAATGGAGGACCACGAACTTGAATGCACAACTGACGAGAATCAACCAGAGCCAGAACTCACAAAAAGGAAAAGAAAGCTTAAAATGCAGTATGACTTTATTTACTATTAATTAGCATAGTGGTTACAATCACATTTTAATTGCTTTTAGTTATGTTTGTATTTTGGCATCTAAGTCACTGTTATAAATAAAAGAACGGATGATGTGTTTATCATCAAATTAAAACAAAATTAACTCTATCCCTTCCTCCGATCCCTTCGAGAGTTGGGATTCTTTCTCCGACGACACCTACCACGGTATTACAAGAGGAAATTAAATGATTTAGATAAAATGATATAGAAAGTAATTATTTAATTTTTTTAATAATGCTATTATAATAACCTTATCATTTATAAATTACAAGTTCACAAGTCACAACTCTCAATGGTGAATTGGTGATGTTTTAATTTATAAGTTATTGTAATTTGTAATATTTAGTCACAAGCATTTATCATTTACAATAGTTTAAAATTACAATTTTTTTTACATGGGATCCTGCAAAAACCTTAGTGGATCCGCCTTCCGTCAAATTCCACTAATAGATCTTAGAAATCATCAGATGGATTTTGTTAATTCTCTTGTAATACGAGTTGAACTAAACAGTGCAAATTTCTGAACTCAAAAATGAAAAAAAAATCCAACTGATTCAGGTTTTTATTCATCCGTCCGATTGCAATCGAACAGTTGACCGTGCATCGGATGACGTAGAACTTTAAAGTATTCAACAAGACGCACAAGAAGTTGTTTCAACTGAATCTCCTCCATAGATCATCAAACCAACTGCCAGGATTGTGCCAAAAGAACTAGTTCTCTCATTGGAGAACATCCGACTCTGCCTCCATCCCATTGGTCCACGTCATCATCGATGACATTTTTGAGATGGTATTGTGGGAACCACCGCATGTATATATAATAGATCTCGCCTCGTCTTGAGAAAATGTGCAACGAGCGATAATCATCTTCTCAGTTGGGATCGGAGGAGATTTAAGCCGTGTTCGTCTTTTAGAGAATAAGATCCCAGATCTACTGGGGCAATGGAGCTAGATATGAAGACCCGCCGTTCTCTTGTTTTCTTTGGAATGGTTCTTGCTGGTAATGTTTCGATCTCGATTTGATTCTAACATTTCTGTATTTTTTTAGCGTTTTCTTCTTGCAATCTTCTTTTCAATGTCGGATTTGTTGTTTCTGATGTTTCGATCTAATGTTCTTTTTTATTTATTTCTCATTATACTTTTTAATAAATCAAGAAATCCATTTTAATCTGGTCGGTTTTTCAACCATAAGAGAGATCCCGAGGAAGTTTTCTCTGAATCTCTGATGTATCATATGATTTTTTTACTGTTGAGTAATCGTCCATTTATTCAGATCTGTGATGTAGCGTCTTTGAAGTTTACATCTGCAAGAATATTATTCTTTCTCTGTTTTTGATTTTCTAATTTTAGCTATTGTGTTGCATGGGTGGTGGTTATTAAACTTTTATTATTATTGATTACCAATAAATCAGTGGTTTGGTAAGTTATTTTTAATAATAGATTAGGTGTTTAAGAATTTATAGTCATCATTTTGGATTGTAATCATTTTTCTAGTTATTGATGTTCAAATAGTAAATGTGTTTTGCAATCAATGATATTCGTTTGTATTTTATATGTATTATTTAACTTATAAAAAATACTGTAATATTTCAGGATGTTTATTTGCATTTTCAAATGCGGCAGAGGAGGCTCCAAAGTTGGGGACTGTTATTGGGATCGATCTTGGAACAACATATTCTTGTGTTGGTGTTTATAAGAATGGTCACGTCGAAATTATAGCCAATGATCAAGGAAATCGTATCACACCATCATGGGTGGCCTTCACAGATGGTGAAAGGCTTATTGGTGAGGCTGCTAAGAATCAGGCAGCTGTCAACCATCAAAGAACATTTTTTGATGTCAAAAGGCTCATTGGAAGAAAGTAAGTGGGATTTCTATCCTTTCATCGCTAGTTTGGGTGGATTTCTATCCTTTCATCGCTAGTTTGGGTTATAATTTTATTTTTTATCTTTAATTAATTAATTAAATATTTATTACCTTCAATTCATTTGATCTCATTCATTTATTTATTTATTAGGTTTGAAGACAAAGAGGTACAGAAAGACATGAAACTTGTTCCTTACAAAATCGTAAACAAAGATGGGAAGCCATACTTACAAGTAAAAATGAAAGATGGGGAAACCAAGGTATTCAGTCCTGAAGAAATCAGTGCAATGATTCTAACCAAAATGAAAGAGACAGCAGAAGAATTTCTTGGGAAGAAAATCAAGGATGCAGTTGTAACTGTTCCTGGTAATTTGAATTTCAAATATGTTAAATTTGAATTTTTTATTTTTGTAATTATTATAATTTCGGTTGTACATCTATGTTCCAGCTTACTTTAATGATGCTCAGAGACAAGCCACAAAAGATGCTGGTGTAATTGCCGGTTTGAATGTGGTTAGAATCATCAATGAGCCAACTGCCGCTGCAATTGCATATGGTCTTGACAAGAAAGGTGGTGAGAAAAATATTCTTGTGTTTGACCTTGGTGGTGGAACATTTGATGTTAGTATCTTAACAATCGACAATGGTGTATTTGAGGTCTTGGCAACAAATGGAGACACTCATTTAGGAGGTAATAATTACCTAATAGTAGATATCTTGAATAGTTAATGTTGTATTAATATTTAGTCTATATTTTTGTGGTGTACTGAATTTTCATGTATTTTTGCAGGGGAAGATTTTGATCAGAGAATTATGGAATACTTTATCAAGTTGATTAAGAAGAAACACGGGAAAGACATCAGCAAGGACAACCGTGCCCTTGGAAAACTCAGGAGGGAGGCTGAGCGTGCTAAAAGAGCCCTCAGTAACCAACATCAGATTCGTGTTGAAATTGAAGCTTTGTATGATGGTTTGGATTTTTCTGAGCCACTTACCCGAGCCAGGTTTGAGGAATTGAACAATGATCTGTTTAGAAAGACCATGGGACCTGTGAAGAAGGCTATGGCAGATGCTGGGCTAGAAAAGAGTCAAATTGATGAGATTGTTCTTGTTGGTGGAAGTACTAGAATTCCCAAAGTTCAACAACTTTTGAAGGATTACTTTGGAGGCAAAGAACCCAACAAAGGAGTTAATCCAGATGAGGCTGTTGCTTTTGGTGCTGCTGTACAGGGTAGTATTCTCAGTGGAGAGGGTGGTGAAGAAACCAAAGGTAAATTTGATCAGTAATAGTTTCACTCAATAATAATAATTACATCCCATCCATCATTATCATTATGTCAAATGACTGGATTCTTACTTATATTTTTGATATTGTTGTGTATTAGATATTCTCCTCTTGGATGTTGCACCACTTACCCTTGGTATTGAGACTGTTGGAGGAGTTATGACAAAGTTGATACCCAGAAATACTGTCATCCCAACCAAGAAATCTCAAGTTTTCACAACTTACCAGGATCAGCAGACTGTTGTCTCTATCCAGGTAAAAAAAATGAGATTCCTTTACATTCTTCTAAGAAAAAGAGGTTTAAAATCTTCCAACAAATCTACAAAGTTTGAAATGCACAATTGATTGATAGAATGATGTCTTCTCATGTTACAGGTGTTTGAAGGTGAAAGAAGTCTAACAAAAGATTGCAGGCAACTTGGAAAATTTGATCTTACAGGATTGGCTCCAGCTCCAAGGTAGTTATTTTTTCCCGTAACCTTTTTGTTGAATCGGCAAACCTTTTGTTCTTCCATCTAATCAGATTGTTCCATGTGGTTAAAAACAGGGGTACACCTCAGATTGAGGTTACATTTGAGGTGGATGCAAATGGTATCTTAAATGTTAGAGCAGAAGACAAAGCATCTGGTAAATCTGAGAAGATCACCATCACCAATGATAAAGGTCGGCTAACTCAGGAGGAGATCGAAAGGATGGTTCGTGAGGCAGAAGAATTTGCCGATGAGGACAAGAAGGTAAAAGATAAGATTGATTCACGAAACGCATTGGAAACCTATGTGTACAACATGAAAAATACCATCAACGATAAGGATAAGCTTGCCGAGAAGATCGAGAGTGACGATAAGGAGAAGATTGAAGATGCTATTAAGGAAGCACTTGAATGGTTGGATGAAAACCAGAGTGCTGAGAAGGAGGATTATGATGAAAAACTCAAGGAGGTTGAAGCTGTATGTAACCCTATCATCACTGCTGTGTACCAGAAATCCGGTGGGGCTTCTGCTGACGGTGCGTCTGCTGGCGATGAAGATGAGGATGAGGACCACGATGAGCTCTGAATGTCATGAATCTTCTCTATCTCATACCCTCAATTTTGGGTTGTTTTAATAGTAGTGGTATTGGATCTTTTGAATCCTAATTATTAAAATCATTGCTAGAAACAGCCTCGTTTTTTTTCCAGAGAGAACAAATACAGTATGTATGATTATTAAGCTGCTTTAGGCATTGTTGTGCTATTTTGTTATGTAATCAATTTTTTTGCACTATCAATCTATCATACAGGTAAAAAGTTGTCATGTAATCCTGTTAAATACAGTATGTATGAGAATTTACTCAAAGGTTAACCATTCCTTAGTCTTAAACTAGTACCTAACATTATCACTCAATATTGTGTTGAATTCTGTCTGTTTAACTACGTATCAATACATCTTAAATTCTTAACTGTTATTTACATTAGTTTTTTTTTACAGTTATTTACGATATTCAAAATGAAATATTTCGGGAGATATTGGTAGATCCATCATTTAGATTTGACGATCTACAAACATTATTATTATTTTTATTTTTTTTGTCTTGGATCATATTTTAAATTTACATTTCGAGAAAGACACACCGTGATAATCAAATATTTCATCAGAAATTAGTGGAACATGAGTAAGATACTACTGAGATCCCTATGTTTAAAACAAATCATTTCTGTGGATCTTTTCATAATTCTTGTAAACCAACATACTTTTCCTGAAACCTAAGAGTTGGTGGGTTTTCATTCTCCCCTCTCAGTCTCACCCACCTTGTTTGCAAATTGCAATCCGGCAAGAAATAAGGGGGCGCCCGTTATTAGGATGGCGCATCGGTTGTTGAGAGATGCTCAGGCAGACGGATGGGAGAGGTCAGATTTTCCCATAATTTGCGAGTCATGCCTGGGCGACAACCCTTACGTTCGTATGGTGCGTATAAAGAATTATCCGATGCTTTTTCTCTTGTTCTTTGTTGTTTCTGCACAATTCAAATGATTTGCATCTGTTTGAATGAAAGAACAAAAAAAGACCTAAATTATTTACTTATTTTAACTGGGGTCTCCTATTACTACTTTGCTTTCGTCTATGTTTTCTTCTCTCTCTATCTAGTGTTGGGTCTGTATCTAAACTTTCTTCTTTCTATTTTTTTGGTTGCGTTTGTAGAACAGCAGAAGTTCAATTTGTATGGTCTTTTGAGTTGATAACCTTTTGATATCAAGTGTACACATTCATACATACCGTTTTATATAACATAGAGTATAATTTCTGCCTGAATAGAAGCTTTTTGATGTATGCACACTAGGTTTTCCATTTATTACGAGTTCATTGTGCTACTCTATACTTTTATGTATTCCGGAATCTGGATTTTCTGTAGCCACCTATTATTCTCTCTAGTTGTTATATTTGAGGAGTTAAGCAATTGATTGGTGGTTTGTTGGATTTTTTTTATTCATAATTCCCTGCAGTCATCTATCATTACCTCTTGTTTTACTAATTTATGACTTATGATTCTTTACCCAAGAGTTTTTACTTTTTACCATTTCTAGAATCACTATGGAATTGCATTTTAAATTCTGCTAGAGAACTCGAGTCATACAATGTCAGCCATAATCGCATCAGTTTTATTTGAGATTGAGTTTGAATCATTTCTTGACCAATGACCAATGACCATTTCCTTTACTTGTGTTTGTCTATTTTGCAGTGTTTTCTTTAAACTCCTTTACATTAACACATTTGATAGATGCCTATATACACAGAATTTTTCTTCTTTTTAATGTTTTTACACACTTTGTTCTGAATCACCTGAAGTTCTTAGATAAATTGATAAATCTTTATTCTGTTATGCAACTACACCAAGCCTACATAGATGATATCCAAATTGCACCTTATAAAAACTTAGGTTTCATTTGCAATTTTGCTTTTACAGACGAAGTCAGATTACGATAAAGAGTGTAAAATTTGCACCAGGCCTTTTACAGTTTTCAGATGGAGACCAGGTCGTGATTCAAGGTTTAAAAAGTCAGAGGTTTGTCAAACATGTAGCAAACTGAAGAATGTGTGCCAAGTCTGTCTGTTGGATCTTGAGTATGGGTTGCCAGTTCAAGTTCGGGATACTGCTTTGTCTATCAACTCCAATGATACTATTCCAAAAAGTGACGTTAATCGGGAGTATTTTGCCGAGGAGCATGATCGTAAGGTTGCTTTCCGCTTTATTTTTTTAAAATATTGCTGTGGAAATTGTGCATTATATTTCATAACTTAATTTTTTTGTTTTAAATAAAATAGGATTTGCCTGTGGAAACTGGGAATACTGAAATCATATTAAATTTAATACGTTGATTTGTATATGTTTATAAATTGTTTTAAGAAATCTTTTATAAAATAAATCACTAAAAACGTAAAATTTACATGAAAGAAAATGAAAACGAGGAATTACTAAGAAAATGAAACATAGTCTCATTCTTTAGTTTTTCGATATAAATCTTACACGAAAAGAAACTATTTTCATTCACTCTTGAAATAAAGTTATTTGGCACAGACTTTGTATAGTTTCATGTGTCAGCAAGTTCGGATTTAAAATAATTATGAGGGAAAACTTTGATGTTAACTTTAGTAAGTAACATCAACCAAAGTTGGTGAATTGAATAATAAATCTCAATGATAAACAGTGAATTAAAAGATTAAACCTTTACATGGTTTATATTTAAATTGTTCTAAATATTCAGCTATTTATACTGTCTTGTTTTTTCATTCATTTCTATTGGCCATTGTCATCCTATTTTTTACCCATTTATTTCAATCTATCTATAAATATTTGACTATTTATGTATAAATATTCTATCAAATTGTTTGTTCAGGCAAGATCTGGCATTGATTACGAGTCTTCATATGGAAAAGTTCGCCCAAATGACACTATCTTAAAGCTTCAAAGGACGACTCCGTATTATAAAAGAAATCGTGCACATGTTTGTAGTTTTTATGTGCGAGGTGAATGCACCCGAGGGGCTGAGTGCCCATATCGACATGAAATGCCAATAACAGGAGAGTTGTCACAGCAAAATATAAAAGATCGTTACTACGGGTATGCCCATCCTTTTTTTGAACTATTTTGTCGCCTTGTGTCGTGCTTACAATATAAGGAGATTATTCTTTATTGTTTAATATTTGTCATGTTCTTGTACCATCCAGTTTATATCAATTTGATAAGGAGATCATTCTTTATTGTTTAATATTTGTCATGTTCTTATACCATCCAGTTTATATCAATTTGTTAAGCATAGTGGCTTACAATATACAACCTGACTATCATTCGGATATTTGTATTTGATTGCAGTGTGAACGATCCGGTTGCTCTAAAGCTCCTTGACAAAGCAGGTGAGATGTCATCCGTAATACCTCCAGATGATGAGAGTATAAGAACTCTCTACGTTGGAGGCCTTGATACTCGTGTGACAGAACAAGACCTTAAAGATCAGTTCTACTCTCACGGAGAGATTGAATCCATCAGACTCATTATCCAACGGGCATGTGCCTTTGTAACATATACAACCAGGGAAGGTGCAGAACGAGCTGCAGAAGAGCTCTCTAACAAGCTAGTTGTCAAAGGTTTACGTCTCAAACTTCTCTGGGGGAAACCACAAGCACCAAAAGTTGAGACAGAAAGCCAACAAGAGAATAATTCTGCAAGACAGGAAGGTCTTATTTCCCACATCCACAGCGGGATGCTTCCTAGAGCAGTCGTCTCACTTTCTCAGCAGCAAGGTGGTGGACAAATGCCTCAGCCACCTGGTACGGGGAACCAGCAACCATTGCAATATTTTAACATCCCGGTACCTCCATCTAATCGGACTTCTTACCCATCTATGGATCCTCAGAGGATGGGTGCTCTCATTCCAAATCAAGAAGTAGGCAACTCAAAAATGAGCACAGACAAGCAAGTGCCAGAACCAGGAGGACATACATTTAGGCCACCACCACCATTACCACCACAGCATGGTCAGTATCCTCAACTATATCCTGCTTATGGATATAACAGACCACAACCATCTCATTTTCAACAATTTCCTCTATATCGTCCACCACAACATCTGCCGATGCCACCACAGTGCTATCCTCATGACAGACCTGGACCTTCATCACAGAAGTGAAATGTTTGCTGATCTTTATTCTTGTTTTTTGTGCACGCTAATAGATTATAGGCAGAAGCTTGTTGATTTTTACTTAGATGTTGGCTGATGAATTCACACAATTGACAACCTGATATTAAATTAGTAGGAAATACATTATATTTTTTTTTGCCCGCATTTTCGCATCATTCTTTCAGATATAACTTTATGATGAATTCATCAAAAAAAACATTTTGCAAAACTAACTTGATTCAATAAAATTTACTGTAAAATTAATTTATTGTGAAAACTAGAAAGAGCTTTGATTCTCATAAACTATTTGATACATGGGAACAATACAGAGAAATAGGATTCGTATTTCAATATAAATAGGATTGAAATATTGAATACATTACAAAATTGTTGTTAATGAACACAGGTCATGAAATTCCAAGAAGAGGCAATAAGGTCGGCTGGAGTACTACCATCGTTGTCTTTCATGTTAACATCTGCTCTGTGTTCTACTAAAAATTCTGCAACTGCTTCTCTTTCGCATAGAGCTGCGTAATGCAAGGGGGTTTGTCCTTCGTTATCCTACATATAGATAACACTAATGAATATCGTCACTGATTACAAATGTGATTAGATACAACTTGAATGAAATATTAATGGTACCTTGGCATTAATATCTGCACCATTGCTTATAAGTATGTCAACTAAGTGAAGATGACCACGGTCAACTGCCCAATGCAATGCAGTCCTTTCGTCACTATCTGCAATTATACGACAAATTTATATATAATTATATACAATTGGGTAATATCGCTATATAACTGGCAACAACCACAATCTCCATAACATTGTAATATCATGTAATTCTAATTTTTTACATTGGTGCATTCTTGTTTGATGAAATGGTGTGCAATTTTGAGAAGAGATTGTAATATATAGTGCATACTAAACATTAAACAGGTAATGATGACTGAAGAGTGAACACTGAATAACAAAATCAGGTGTGTGGGGGGGGGGCTGTGGGAATATTTTCAATTTACCAATGTTTGAACTATGAAACGAATGAGTTGATTATTTAATATGATATCAGATTAAATATCATTTAATATTTACCAGTTAATTGTGATATGATTATATTTTTGCAGCGTACTTTCAAAAAATAAGATTAACATACCCCTCAAATTAACTGAAACACCATTCTCCAAATGTTTAATCAGATCTTCAGCTTTTCCTTCTCTTGCAGAAACATGAACAACATCTAACTTTCTATAAGAAAAAAATAAATAAATTATCATCAGTCATCACTGAACTCAAAATATAAATTTAATGACAACAAAAAAACAAAAACATTTTTGAAGGTAAATGTTGAATGGTAGACTAATCATCGAAAAATAATATTCATCCAGATGAAAAGAAAGAGCACAATACAAATCAATTCCTTAAGAAAAACCAGAAGTTCATGATAAAATAAATGTATCAAAACCATTTATCACGGGGCATTGGTACAATTGGCAATGGAACCATCAGAAAATGCGTCTACTGAAAAAATTGTATATTTTAAGAAAGAACATTCATAGTTTGTGCACAAAAATTATGTATTAGATCATTAGCCTATGCTGATAATAAAGAAGACGTGACAATGTCAAATACTTTTTCCAAATTATACACAATTACACATTCACATATGTGGACAGACACTAGAGGTTATATGAAATGCCTTACAATTCATCATCGGATGCTTCTTCATGAACAAAGCTGCTAAATACTGGTCCCATTGGTGTTTTAGATGCATTACCACTTTCCTGTTTCTTATTTTAATAAACAAGTAAAACCCAGCAAATCAGTAATACAGCACTCATTCCCAATAGAGAAAAAAGGCAAAAAGGATTTAAATATTGGAGAACTCACAGATGTTTTAGAGGCAGAAGGAGATCCCCAATCTGGATACAATCGAATAACGATCTCTACGTACTTCTCCATGGCTTCCTCTGTTGGCATAGCACCCATTCCATGCCATGCATTCCTGGAAATCCATCCATCCGTCAAAAATTGAAATATGCGACCAAACTACATAATGTTTTTCAATTCTATTGGAATAATAATTAATAAGGACTAAAAACACAGATGACTATAGAAACGAATTACACAAATGATATCCAATTGATCAGATCAGAGTCATCAAACACAAAGTAAAAAAGAACAAGGGAGAGAAAGAACACACCATTTGGCGCGCGCTGTCATCTTGAAAGCAGAAGGTTGTGGCACAGTGCATGGTCCTTCAGTAGCAATCTTGTAGAGTCCATAAAGTTGAAGCTGCACATCATTCGAAACCTTATTCGATCGATCGGAAACAGTTGCCGCTATAAAAACAGAAGCCGCACTGAACACCTCATCTAATTCCGTACTCTCCACTCCCTCCCAATCATCTTCTTCATCCTCCTCCTCTTCCTTCTTACCTCGATCTTCGTAATCATCTTCACTAACATCTTCCAATATCTTACCTTCAGAAACCCCAGGAGTTTCTATTTTCAACGAATCTGCATCAGCCGAAGGAGCTGACGAAGACTCCTCCTCGGCAAGAACATCATCTTCGCGGACAACTTTGAGATTCTCTTCTCGGAAATTGACGACGGTAGATATAAGCTTAGCTACGAGATACGAAAATATCAGACCTATGACGACAGTCTGGATTAGCTCCTGCCAATTCCCAACCATGGCTCCGAGAAGGGACAAGATCAAAGAGAAAATGATCGATTGAACAGAAGCTACGAAGGGAGGAGGATTTTAGCAGAGAGATTTGAGATTGAATCTGGTGTGCATTTGAGCGAAAGAAAACCCTAGAATTTGGCGGAGGAGGTATTCCAATGAGGAGGTGTTCGAATGATGATTGACGACGACGACGACGAAGTGAAGAACAATTGTTTACTTTTCGTTTTTCATTTTTAAACTATAGTAAAAATAAATAACTAAATAACTAAAATTTATTTTAAAATAATAATATAAAACTATAAAATATAAATGGTAAAATAGATATTAGTCATTGGATAATTCATTAATAATGCTTAGTTTAATAGGATAAAAATAAATATCTCAGTATTCGATGGATAACCGAAAGAAGTCGGGCATGAACACGGGTATGGTTTGTTAGGTATGTTTGGACAACTACCCAATACTCGACCCAAGCTATTTTGGTCGGATTCGAACATGGATAATGTAATCATACCCGACCCATGATAATTTTATTAGGTTAGATATCAGATATTTAAATTTTAATCATTAATTATAATTTATAAATTCAAGAACAAATAATAGTATACATTAAAAATATGAATTTTTCTTTGGGTCTCATCACTCTTTCCCCCTTGACTTTTTACGGCAATCTACAACAAATGCATATTGCACATTGCCCAAGTGCCCAACACGATCAATTGATTACAATATACAAGTTAACACTTTACACCACATGAAATTTGAATTTATAAAAAGAGAATGGCAAATAACAACTCACAAGTGGAATGGAATAGAACTACGGCCATTCATTCGATTGATTATAAAGAAAACACATTAGGTTCATGTTATCTCGCTGAATTCGTTGTCACCCTTACAAATTACAACTTACAACAAGATAAGATGGCTTCATCACTAAAAATGGCCCAGGATGAGACTAGCTTGAGAACCTTGCATCTTGATCGTAAATTTTCATGTGGATTTAACAGCCAAGTTATGGCCAACTTGCACTCAGTGGGTTCCTACCTGATCATGATCCCACTAAAACTGTCTCAATACATTAAACATAAAAATTACACATGAAAACATCTATACGATCTATCAAAAAAGAAGAAGAATAATTTAAATTCAAGCTCAGAGGAATTGCCAGTCATCCTCATCTTCATGTTGGTTCATATTCTCGTTCCGCCCATTGTCGAAACCATCATCACTTTGGTGGTGGTATTTCCAAGATTTTTGGGCAGATCGAGCCACAGTGAAAAGAGGAGCTCCATTGGACCTTTCTGCAAGTTTCGTAGCTCGACCACAGAAATCATCAAAATCATCTGTGTCATTTCATTAGATTAAAAAAACTAGTGGAATTTCAAACATTTCAAAAATAAAAGTTGCATTGGATTAAGTAGAGATATAAATGTTTCACTCACCTTTGTCCCGACAATAAAATCCTATCGCAAGAGATGGATCAATCTGTTCGATCGGAATATGTTGCGGCGTGCTATGAAGAAAAATAAATAAAAACAGAGGAACTATGTGTAGTAACAAACAAGAAGTAGAAGATGTTGGTGAGTTCATTGTTCATGTATATATACCTGCAATGGTACGAAGATGTGTCGGCCTCAAGATTATTTCTTGAAATCACAACTGCCTGATTTTCCAGAAATAAATTCAACCCATCCAAAGAAGAAAGATATATCATAAATAGTTGTACTGAATTTTTTATCCAGATTGAAAAGTACCTGCTGGACAACATGAGGATCGAGGTACAACACCTTATTATCCTGTACACCAATGATATAGGTAGACAGACTTGGTTTCCCACCAAGAATACCAAGGCATTGGGGGAAGGTGAATGTCTCACGCAACAATGGGATGTACCTAGCACAGAATTTTTGAAAGTTAGGTTATTGATTACATGAATTTGCTAGAAAAATTAAAATTTTTTGCACCTGAGATTAATTTTATCAAGTCCTAGAACCAAAGGAACTAATAACAAAATAGGCACGGCAGTTGGTTCTGGTTCACCATTATCATCACTGATAAATTGAGAGCATAGTTTGGAAGCGACGTCGATATGAACAACCGGTGATCCTCCTCTCTCACCATCTTCGTCGCCTGAAACGATGTAGACAGCCATGGGCAATGCTTCTTTTTGTCTAGATGTATGGGCAAGAACTTCCCAAGAACGGCACATGGCATAGGGACCAATCCAAGAACCAGAAGCCAGGCCGTAACTCTTTCCTGCTAGAAGCAGATTATGAATGGAAAAGACACAGCTTTTGGAATCCCCAAACAGGTTTAAGATCTCGATGTATTTGGGATCATATGGCTGGTAAATCATAATATTTTTAATTTTTAATTCAATAAGATTAAAAAAAGAATAAGGGCCTGAGCTGAGGGGTGAAGGTTTTTTTTTACCTTATGCAAACTTCGTCTCCAAGATCGACCAAAATAATGTGAAATCAATGCCTAAATAAAAAAAACATAAAATCAATGCCTAGATCAATACCTTATGACTTTTGGCTATATACAAGTGAGAATGATTTAGAAATAAAAATAAAACCTGAGCAATTAGCATCTGGCTGCTTCGGATCATACATCCCCAATTCGTATCACTTGTATATTTTGAGTCACAAATTACATCAAAACCTAAAAAAAGAAACAATATTAGGTTCTATGTAACTACGGCATTGCCCTTATTTTAATGAAATTTAATTGCTTTTAAAAAAAAAAAATTAAGTCATTTAGACATTTACTAAAAATGATCCACAACATAATAAAATAACAAATCAGTCTAAGATAATTACTAACCTTTTCGATAGGTTATCCAAATTCTAGAGAAAAAATCTCGTTGGAAACCAACTTGGCCATTCTGAAGCTCCGATGTTGATTCATCTGGTGGCGATGCTTCTCCTATTCTATAACAGAGACCCAGAAGCCAAACTTCACTATTAGAACTGTAGATGTCATTAGTTTTTCCCAAAGTCATTCCTAGTATGCATCTATTGAGTCTTCTTATTGACACAATACTAAAACTACTGCTGCTGCTGTTAATACCAGAAGAAATTGTTTTCTTTAGAGACGACATCCACGCATGATTTCCACTTCTATGAGATGCAGGACGCGAGTATGATTGCTTTATGGTTGGAAGTTGTAATGTGAATGAAAGAAGTGTGTGTTGTGCTCTGAATCCTGCAGTTAATAACAAGTTGGAATCCATATCTCTCTCAGGATACTAGAATATTGATTGCACCATGTTCGGGCATTACATCCATCAACAAATTTACTTAAAAGAAAGTTGAGTTTATACAAACTATTGATGATTATTGGCTAGAGTCGATTCATTCGAAGTAGTTGGAAACAGAAAACATAATCGCAATCATGTACGAATATTGAATAATGAAAGAATTGCAAATTGATTTGATAAACGATAACCCCAAAGAAATCTTTACCGCACAAAGGAACAAAATCAGAACAGAAGAAAAAGAGATGGAAAAAAAATTATACCTGCTTCTGCCGGTGGAGAGACCCAACGGCGAGGCGAGAACTGAATTTTAAGGGGAGGAGAAAGACTGGATCCAATCTGAATTATCAATTCAACAAATGCGTCCGTGATTTGGACACGAAACTTTATTTGACGTTATTTAAAAAAAAGGGGGCTGATTTTAACTCCGGTCTTCGGCGGTGTAGACTGTAGAGGTGTATGCTTATTAATTAAACGTGACACCTGACACGTCATTATGTAATTTTAATAACTCTAAGGACTTTTTAATAAAATACCCCAAGACTCACGATTCTTTCCCCTAAACTCTATCAATCTTCTCCTCAACCTCACCACCATCTCAGGCAGGGTCAAGGTCTCGCATTCCGGCCACCGCCCACCGCCACAGGCTCTCCGGATATCGATCTTCAAGGAGTCAAGAAAGAACTCGAATACTCCGATCAGGTTGGATCTTGGATTTCGGTTCCAGGTTTTTGAGGGAGAATTTGTGATTTTTTATGATTTATCAGATTCCAGGTTTTTTATGATTTGGAAATAGCTATGGTGCAGAAGAAAGGGTCTAGGGTTTTGTCAGACGACACCGATGATATTGCTAGAATGAAACTACAAGCTGTTCTACTTGCCGATAGTTTCACCATGAAGTTTCACCCCATTACACTCGAGCGTCCCAAGGTATCTATGGCATTTGTTAGTTCTTTCTAGTTTCTAAGTTATTTATTTCTCTCGTTGTTTCATGCATTTCATAGATTATGGCTTTATTGGGGGGATTTGTAATGTCATTCGTAATTTTGTTATTCATATATAATATCAAAACTAAGGTACTTCTAAGATTCGTAATTTTTTTGACTAGGCACTTTTTAAGATTCAAAACTTTAGATCAAAAAGTGTTTTCTTCCTTTTCCCACGTTAAATTAGGTGCATCATTCTTTACTAATTGAATAAGGTTAGCAATCTATCTCCACTGTAATTAGGGCACTGTCCTTTATTTATTCAATGAAAAAAATTTAATTTCATCAAAAAAGCGAGAGAAGGTTATGCAGGACAAAGTTATGAAGAAACATTGTGAATAATTTCTAATAATATCCTGCAAAGTTATGAATTTTATCAAAAAACCTAAATAATGTCCTTGAATAACGTTTCTTTCAGTTAAACCTTGAGCAAGCTACTTGAATAACTTACATACATGAGTCAATATCTATCTAAGAAATTTGTATTCTCTATTTCTCTATTGATGATGTGATCATGGACACTTTATTAATGTATTTTTTTATAGGTTTTACTTCCACTGGTTAATGTTCCTATGATTGAGTATTCTCTAGCTTGGCTTGAGTCTGTCGAAGTGGAGGAGGTCTTTGTCTTTTGTTGCTCTCACTCTCAAAAAGTAAAAGAATATTTGGAGAAATCAAAGTGGTCAAAGGCACCAAATTTCTCAGTTATAACTATAGAGTCTCACGATTCTACCAGTGCAGGGGATGCTTTGCGTACCATATATAATCAGGGTGTGGTATGTGACATTTTTTAAAATGCTTTGCTCCTGTTGATCTTATTTTTGTTTGTAATTTTTATGTTATCTATGATCTTAACTATGATAAAGATACATGGAGATTTCATTCTTGTAAGCGGAGATACTGTTAGCAATGCATGTTTAAGGAAAGCACTTCAAGAACATAAGGATAGAAGGAAGAAGGATCCTAATGCAGTGATGACTATGCTCATTACACATTCTAAACCTTCAAGCTTAACTCATCAAACTCTCATTGGCACTGACGAAGTTTTTATGGCAATTGAACCGAAGACAAAGCAACTCTTATACTACGAGGATAAGGCCAATCTCTCAAAAGGGATTCTTTCACTTGACCATTTATTGGTATCTGGTAGTCCTTTGAATCTGCATAATAATCGACAGGCATGTATTCTATTAATGACATTTCTGTTTTTGTTGTTTATATTAAAATAATTCTATTCTGATTTTATTTATTTTTGTGAAAACTGAAAACATGTTTTTTTATTAAAATAAATTTTCGTTATTTTTTTTTGTATTCTGTGAGTGTATTCTGCTTACTGAGTGTGAGAGCTGCCGCATTATGAGGGAGTGATCGATCTTGGGCTAATCAAGCTACTATTTGATTAACAAAATGTGCTAGGAAAGGGAGCCTAGTGCTAACTAGCAAGGTTTAAAAACCGGTACTGACTGTGACCGGTTATTCGGTTAACCAGTGGTTAACTGGTAGGGGTATTTTGGTAAAAAAAATTGAACACAAAATCCCTGTTATATATCAGTTTATAAATAAATCCATGTGGATTCGCATTTTTGGAAAGCTTTTGTTTCAGAAAGAAACCTAGTGGATAAATGTTTGGATTGTAGAGCGAATAGTACGATTATGTGGAGATCTGGTAGTCCGATAAATAAATTGGGGGGAATAGTGGAAAGTATTAGAGATAGAAAGCATAAAGACATGTTAGCTGAGGGAATTTGGTCGAAGATGCCGACAAAATTCTCTATTCTCTTGTGGAGGGTGAAATGGGATCATCTAAACACGTTCAGGAAATTAAGAAATTGGAGAGTACAAGTACCTCCTGCTTGCTTATTGTGTAATCTGGAAGATGAAACTAGGAGTCATCTTTTCTTTAACTGTTCTTATTCCAGATCTCTCTTAATTTCGTTGGCGGAACAGCTGGATTTCGCTTTCTGGAAAATAATGAATATTCCAGTTCCTACACAATCAAGTCCAGATATTAGATTGGGGGATCTGACGGAAGCAGCACAAAAGATTACGCGCCACTCCCCCCCTTGGGGGTTAATATGGAATGCTATTGGGTGCTTGTCGTGGCATATATGGACGGAAAGAAATAAAAGGTATAGGCAGCACATTAGTAGACCTCCTGAGGTAGTCCTTAAGGAGGTCATTAAAGACATCAGTCTCTCCTTTGATTCAGTGTATTACAAGAAGAGCTGTTGTCACCCTTTGGAGATATCTATGATGGAAGTATGGAAGACCAACCTTCTGAGGCAGCGTATCTAGTTACTGTATAACTAGACTACATAGCTAATGGGAGAGAGTCAATGAGCATTTTGCTCATTTCTTTTTTACTTCTATTTTATTCCTATTCTCTATTTTGTAAACTTGGCATTAGCCTTATTCTAATGAAATTTAATTGCTTCAAAAAAAAAAAAATCCATGTTAATTTTCCATAGTTATATACTTATATATTAGTCTATATAAATTTCCCTGTTTAAAATAGTAATAGAAATTTAAAATAGAAATAGAAATTCAAAAAAGCAATAGAAATGTAATATGGGCATAGTTTAAAAAGCGACGCTTTAAACGTCGCTTTTTTAGATTTAAGCGACAAAGCGCTCCTCCAGGAGCGCTTTCTCAATCGCTTTTTCTGGCCGGGTTGTCGGGTCGGGTTGGGTTATTGGGTTGGGGCAACCCATTACCCATGTGAAATAACTTAAACTATTTTAATTTCCCTTCCTACCCCTCCAATTTCTATCTAACTATATAAACACAATACCCTTCTAATAAAACCCTAATTTCCTTTATCACTCTAATGAAATGGAAGAATTTTTTAGAGATAATATAGATATTGGTGCTCGTCTAGATGATTAGGTTATATGACTTGTAAATGTTTTTCAAATAATTTGGATGATGTTTTGAATAATTACAGGTTTATATATATTTTATGTTTTATGATTTTATCATATATTTACAGGTTTAAAAAATATATATATAAACAGGGGGTATATATGCAATTTTTTTAAAAATTACATTTATTTACAATAATGCCATTATCGCTTTTTCAGCTTTAAGCGTGCTAAAGCACTCAAAGCTGAAAAAGCGGAACCTGAAAAAACTGACCGCTTTTCCGCTTTTTGAACTATGAATATGGGAACTCAAACATAGTAGCAAACAATACAATAGTTTTATAAAAAAACAAATGGAGGGATGAAAGGATGAAATTACCCTTAAAATTTTAAAAATAGGTCGGGTATTCGGGGCGGTCCGGGTCAGACCCAACCGATTACCCGCTGACCCACCAACAACTAACCGGTTACCGGTTTTCTGTTTTCTACCGGTCAGCCGGTTAACCACCGTTTTTAAACCTTGCTAACTAGTGGGAGCCTAATTGCATCAGATTTGATCGGATCTCCCTTCCAGATTCAATCTGCTCATTAGTTCAAGGTCGACTCCATTATATTGTTATCGTTTTACACCAAGTTTTAAATAATAATATTTTTTTAAATCTGATATTTTGCTTCTAAATTGGTAGAGTAAATGTGAAATAGTTCTATCATATTCAATAAAAGATACTAGTATGTTATGCAATAAATTAATGACCTTAATACCTTATTATCCTAATTCTATTTGTTTTTGGGAATTTTTCTTCTTCTTTCCCTCACTATAAATCATTAAATCACAGTATCTTATAATATCATTAAACTGATTACAGATAAAATTTATTTGATTGGTCAGCATGGTTAGTTGAACTGTTGAAGTGTCACCCCTCACCCTTATGATTATAGTGGTTTTAATATTTGCCAAGTTTCTTCCTTAATTTCTTTCTAGAACAGATAAATCAGCTGCAGAATGTTTCGCAACTTCACGTTAATTGATAGTTTCCTATGCAGGATTGTTATATTGATATATGTTCTCAGGAAGTTCTTAGTATTTTAATCGATAATTTTGATTATCAACATATTCGACGTCATTTTGTAAAGGGCTTGCTTGTTGACGATGTAAGTTTTTTTTCATGTTTGTATACTTTTTCTTGTCATTTGACTATTAATTAACTTTATTAATGGTGATTTTATAGTTTTATTTTAAGATTTTATAAAAAGTTATCCGGATTCGGATTATCCTGATATCCGGATCTTATTCGGTCGAATTTGGATATCCGGATAATTATTCGGATTCGGATTCAGATACCTGCATATCCGATCCAAATCCGACCGATATACAACCATTTAATTTCATTTAAAATGAGGAGTTAGGGTTTTAAAACCCTAACACCTCATTTTTCTCCATATTTCTTCTCATTTCCTTTCCTTTCTCCCTAATTTCCAGCCACCCTCCCACCTCCTTTTCAGCCCATCTCCTCTACCTCCGGCGAACCTCGACCCCGACGATAGAAATTATGTGACGCCTAGGCGCCCCAAGCGTCATGGGACCAGGTCCTTCGCATGACCGCATAGTCGCATGTAAAAGCTTGATTTGAGTTTCCTTAGAACAACTCAATAGTTGAGGCTGGAGAAGTAATTTTATTAGATATTATCATCTTTTTAATTACAGATTTACTTTACAGCATTCTTCAAAACATTCAGAAAATATGGGAGGCAATCATTCTGAGGCAACATTCTAATTTCTATATGCATTTAGCAAATATGAGAGCTGTATAGAATTAATGTATGTGGTTCACACTGATTTCCTTATCATTTCTAATCGAGCATTGCTCTCTTGTACATTATCTTCGAATTTCAATGATATTTAATTTCATCAAAAAAATCTCTATCATCTTGTGGAGAATCAAATGAGACCATCTCTTCACATATCTCCTATGTAACTTACATGATGAATTCCAAAGTCACATTTAAATTGGCATGACATTTCTCTGATAATTCGAGATAATCTATAATCAATAATTTATAAATTTATATATTGGTGGGAGATTTACTGCAATTGCTAAACTCCCATGTGTTTTATATAATGGTCTGTATTCCTGCATGTTGACTTTTTTGATGTAGTTTAGACATACTAATTTTTACATATATTTCAGATTATGGAATATAAAATTTTCACACATGAAATTTCTAGCTATGCTGCAAGAGTGGATAATTTCAGGAGCTATGATACTATTAGCAAGGATATAATTCAACGGTGGACATATCCTTTTGTTCCAAATGTTCATTTTTCTGAAAATTGTCCACACTCTGTGTTGGAACGGCAAGGAATTTACAAAGAATTGGGTAAATTTAAAATTAAATGAGTTTGACCAAGTAATTTTGTTATTATTGTCCGAAGAAATGTGAATTGTAAATATAGAACAAAAAGCTTATAGAAAGCAGATCACCTGCGGAGAGTTCTGCAGATCTATCCGTAGATTTCAATGCCAAATCCAAGGCATGATCATGTCTATTTATTGAGCAGATTAGAAAAATCCAGACTCACTGAGATAAGCACAAACCAACTAAACTACTTTATTACTAATTACCATCCGCGGTATTGTAGTCATTAGGAATTGAAGTCATAAAGACCAATTAGCTAAGAGATTTTGGTCTAATATTGCTAAGTGCTAACAAAGTTCTCCATTCTTCTATGAAGAGTGAAATTGGATCACTTATACACTTGTAGGAAACTAAGAAGTTGGGGAGTGTAAATCTGATTAATGTGGAAGAACATCCTCAAGTGTAAATTTAATATTGACATATTAATGTTCTGTGGTAACAACTTTAACCTAAGCCTTACTAGTTTGAAAGCAGGAAGCTCCTTACTTAAGTTCCAAAAAGCATTAGTTACCTTCAGGAAGCCTGACCCCCTAGCCATAGGAATCTGATCCAAGAAGCCTACTAAGTTTTCTATCTTCTTATGGAGGTCGAGATGGCGGTTCCTCCCATCTTTCAGTACCCTTAGGACATGGGGCATACCTGCTCCTAGCCTCTATATTCTTTGTAATGTTTTTTATTTTTCTGTTTTTACTGTAAAACTTGCCCACTTTTTTTTTTTGAAGCAATTAAATTTCAATTAAAAAAATAAGGCTAATGCCCAGTTTACAAAAATAGAGTATAGAAATAAAACAGAAGTAAAAAGAAATGAACAAGAAACTCATTGACTCTCTTCCATTAGCTATGTAATCTAGTTATATTAGTAACTAGATACGCTGCCTCAGGAGGTTGGTCTCTCATACTTCCATCATAGATGTCTCCAAAAGGTGACAACAACTCTTCTTATAATACACTGAATCAAAGGAGAGACTGGTGTCTTTAATGACCTCCTTAAGGATTACCTTAGGAGGCCTACTAATGTTCTATCTATATCTTTTATTTCTTTCCGTCCATATGTGCCACGATAAGCACCCAATAGCATTCCATAGTAGCCCCCAAGGGGGAGAGTGGTGCGTAATTTTTTGTGCTGCCTCCGTCAGATCCCCCAATCTAATATCTGGACTGGATTGGGTGGGAACTGAAATATTCATTATTTTCCAGAAGGCGAGATCCAGGTGTTCCGTTAACGGAATTAAGAGAGATCTGGAATAAGAACAGTTAAAGAAAAGATGACTCCTAGTTTTATCCATAGTTCAAAAAGCGGAAAAGCGGTCAGCTTTTCCATTGACCGCTTTTTCAGCTTTGAGCGCTTTAGCGCGCTCAAAGCTGAAAAAGCGATAGTGGCATTATTGTAAATAATGCTAATTTTTTTAAAAATATATATAAACCTGTAATTATTCAAGACATCATCCAAATTATTTGAAAAATATTTACAAGTCATATAACCTAATCATATAGACGTGCACCAATATCTATATTATCTCTTAAAATTTCTTCCATTTCATACATGCAATGATAAAATTGGGATTTAGTTCCCATATCTCTAGGGTTTTGGAAGAAATAGAAGTGAGAGTGATAAAGGAAATTAGGGTTTTATTAGAAGGGTATTGGGTTTATATAGTTAGATAGAAATTGGAGGGGTAGGAAGGGAAATTAAAATAGTTTAAGTTATTTCACATGGGTAATGGGTTGCCCCAATCCAATAACCCAACACGACCCGACCCGATAACCCGTCCAGAAAAAGCGGCCCGATTTGCCGCTTAAAGCGTCGCTTTTTGAACTATGGTTTTATCTTCCTGATTGCATAACAAGCAAACAGGAGGTACTTGTACTCTCCAACTTCTCAGTTTCTTGAACGTGTTTAGGTGATCCCATTTCACCTTTCACAAGAGAATAGAGAATTTTGTCGGCATCTTCGACCAAATTCCCTCAACTAATATATCTTTATGCTTTTTATCTCTAATACTTTCCACCATTCCCCCCAACTTGCTTATCGGAGTACCAGATCTCCACACAATCGTACTATTGACCCTACAATCCAAACATTTATCCACTAGGTTTCTTTCTGAGACAAAAGCTTTCCAAAAATGTGAATCCACAGTAGGCCTGATTTGTATATCATTAAGCGGTCCTTTAATAATGAAATTTCAGCTTCCTCAAAAAAAGGTTGGGGAGTGCAAGTCCCTTTTGTTTGTTTATTATACAATATGCAGGAATAATTTAGAAGTCACCTCTTCTTCAACGGCCCATATTTTAGATCCCTCTTAATTCCATTGGCTGATCACTTAAACTCCTCCTACTGATATGTATACTTCTGTGGACTTCCTTGGGTGTTAAATTCTTCATCCTACATGTCCTCGTATTGCTCTAGAGCACCTCTCACTCGACATTGATAAGTAATCACCAGAGGGTCGGCCGGCCGGCGGTGGAGCGTCTAAGCAGTCACTTCCAACGAACGTCGAATATTTCGCTGAACTTCTACTGGATTCCTTGGTCGCCATTGGTAAGTCTAAAATGGCACCTCGGCAGCTTGGCGTTGATACACTACCAATGGAGCGTTCATCACATTAAAAGTAGGTTTGTGATTTTTTCTTTCCTGTTGTTGCCTTGGATCTGGCGGATCGACGTGGGGAGTTATGGTTCTTCTCAGGTCCAGAAAGCCTTCACGCATTGCTGCGGTGAGGTATGTGATCGCTTTATTAGTGGCCTCCCACTCTTGTCGGATCACATTGTTCTCAGATATTAGTAACGCTTGCGCAACCAAGCTCTAATACCACTTGATGTAGCAAAAGGATCTGAAAACGGGATAATGTGAAGAAGAAGATTGAATATCTTCTTCTGATCAGATCTGAGATTAGGATCTTGGAATCCACCAAGCTCGATAGTAGAAAGAAACTAGAATATAGAACAATAGATAAGAGTGAAAGAGTAAAGTAGGGAGAGAATAATACCTTGATTAGCATACAATTCGTTAATGCTCCTCCTCCATGGGTCCATTGTATTTATACTCACAACATTGGTAATGGACAACCTAAATGATGTGAGTCAGATTCTCCTAGAAGGAAGGAGAAATGACCCACTATAATCTTCATTAAAGTCATGAATTCCCATACTTGTGATATTTCCATAATGTTGGTCATAAGAAGTTCTTATTAAGAACTACTATAACCATACACCGCATTAATTATCATTTATTCTTTTTAAAATCTTACAAGGACCAAAACTTCGTGGTTTTAATTTTGAGTAATATCCAAGGCTCTATTGGGTTAATCCCAGTCCCACAGATTAGCCTACATTAGAACATCTGGTCTTAAAGCAATAGGAGGCTCAAGCAACGCACCCTGAAACCTTAAGAAATCTCCATCAAGGAAATCATCAGGGATATTGACCTTTCTTACAAATCAGAGGATTTTAGGTAGGGTTATTGTTCTCAATTGGAGATATCTACTCTACATCTATGGGAAACTAACCTCTTGAGGCAACACATCTAGTTATCTTTTCACTAGATGTAATGTTATATTACCTTAATTCAATGCATTACTTTATTTCCTTTTATTTTATCATTTTATGTATCTCCTCCGTTCTGTAATTCAAGGCTACTTTAATTTCTAATAAAAAATTAATTCATTAACTATTAGGCAATTATTAGAGAAATGAGTAAGATGTGAATCTGAAAATGGGGAAGAACAAATGTTCGATCCCTCCCAAAATGTATTGAATTAGTTTATGACATTATGTACATTTGGAGGGATTAGATCTAACAGAATTCACTACCAATTCTGTTACATCTGATCCATTAGATTATTCTAGAAGTAATTAGCTAATTAAAGTAATTAACTACATAGCTAATTATAAAGCAAATAAAAGCAACTAGCTATTTACAATAATCCCCATTTTATAACTCTAATAGCAATAAAATAATTAACAGAAAATAAGACTAATTACTGATTTATACAATAACTAATTTTCCTACCGTTTTGTTTCATTTTCTTTTGATTTCTACAATAACCTGTTTGTTTCTGGAAGTCGGTGCAGTTTTAAAAACATTGCATCTTGTTTTTAATTTTAATTTTAATTTCCTTCCTTAAATATCTAATGTACTTTACACATTACAGATGTAAGACAATCACACACTGCAAAAGTTGAAGCTTTCACAGTTGTTGGAAAAGACACAAGTATAGGTCATAATACAAAAATTTCAAATTCAGTTATCGGTCAAGGTTGTATTATTGGGCATAATGTATTGATCAAGGGCTGTTATATATGGGGCAATGTTACAATAGAAGATAATTGTAAACTAAGTTATGCTATTGTCTGTGATGAAGCCCATGTGAGTGAAGGTGCAGTTCTTGAACCTGGTGTCATATTATCATACAAGGTATAACTTTTTCAGATATTTTGTTGTATCTACTAAGGACTGAGTATGGTCATTGACTTACCTTTATTTTTATATGAAACTTTTAACGGTTAAGGATAGTTAATCATACTCATTTTTCAAATCGAATTGTTTGAGAACTATATTTTTATTTCATCACTTAAATACTTAACTAGTCCTTTCACTTCATAGAAAAACCAATAGCTCTCTTCAATCTTTTAAACACTCCTATGTAAAAGTGTAGTTTATCTTCATCATTTCCTTTTATATTTGAAAATATAAGGATTATGGAATATATTGCTTTAAACTTTAAATCTCTCTATTATTTTTAAATTTCAATCAGGTTGTTGTTGGAAAGCAGCTTGTTGTTCCTGCTTACTCCATTATTTCCTTATGCCCCCAACCATCTCAACTAGACAGTGATGAAGAGCTTGAGTATGTCGATTCCAATGCTGTGGTTATTGAAAGCCCATGTGAGTATTCTTCTTCTTTTGTGTTAACTCACTATGTACTCAACTTAACATGCATCATTTGCGTTTACTAGTTTGCTAAGAAATTTGATTAACAATCTTCATAGAAAATTTTGAGGCCATAAAGAATTCTGGATATCCAGCAATTGGGGGTGATTTTAATTTTTAATGAAATCAGGTCTCCTGAGGAGAGGGTCAGTTTTGGGGTTCTGGGTTTCCAATCATGGGGGACCAACATAGTTTATAGTTTATACAAGCCACAAACTTGGCACAACTCTTTGAGATCCTTCCATTGGGGGGGAGGACTTCACCTGGTCTAATAACTCCCCAAGTCCCAAATTCGTTCAGTCAACCAAAATTGGAGTGATACATGGCTTGAAGCCAAATTTGTGTTTTTTTTAAGAAATTAAATTTCATTAAAAATGAAAGGCAATGATTCTACATCCTATAAGAAGCACAATCTTTCACAGATTGAAATACAAGTTATACGCTCATGAGAGTCCAACCTCTTGAGGTTTCAATCCTTGGCCAGTTAGTCAGGGACATAGATGCATAAGAGATAGACAATGTTTTTATATTTACTGTACCTACATTTCCCTATATTATTCTGTAATCTTGGGCTATGCCCAACCTCTTTTTCAGTAATGAAATTTTTAATTTCTCAAAAAAAAAAGAAAAAAAAGAAAGGCAATGCCCAAATTACAAAATAGAGAATAGAAATACAAATAGAAGTAAAAAGAAATGAGCAAGAAGCCCATTGACTCTCTCCCATTAACTATGTAGTCTAGTTATATAGTAATCAGATACGCTACCTCAGGAGGTTGGTCTCCCATACTTCCATCGTAGAAGTCTCCAAAGGGTGACAACAACTTTTTTTATAACACTTCGGTTCAAAAGAGAGACTGATGTCTTTAATGACCTCCTTAAGGACTATCTCAGAAAGCCTACTAATGTGTTGTATATATCTTTTATTTCTCTGTCCAGATATGTCACGACAAGCACCCAATGGCATTCCATAGTAGTCCCCAAGGGTGGCAATTATAGCCTCCCACCTGACTGTATCAAACGGAATTGACCTTTGACCGTACCTTCTAAGTGGTCTTAGGACCAACCTCTGATCAATAACCTATTTTCCCTTCTCTGCATTTTTCTGCACCTTTTTGTGGTTATATTAATCTTTCTTGGGAATTGAGTCTTAGACAACTAACTCGATTCTCTCCAGTCCAATGGGAATTGCACCCATGAGGAATATTCTCCTTTAGTAATTAATTAATTTCTCATTAAAATAGTTGTAAATAACTAACTCTAACCCTAACACCGTTAATTCTAATAATCTTTTCAAAAAAAACTCTAACAATCCCCCACTTGGAGATTATTTCTTATCACCTTACCCCAATCTCTATGATCAAGCTTTGTGGAGACCAACTAAGGCCATGCAATACCTTAGCTTCTTGACGACCATGATCTTGGTAAACATGTCAGCTGCATTTTCTTCACCAACCACCTATGTGGGAGAGGTTTGGAACTAATCTAAAATTCAGTTCTACTTCTACATACCATCTCCAAACAGCAGATAGATAGACAGAGGTAGTGAATAGATCTTTGGGTAATCTATTGAGAGTACTAATGTATTGAACAATCTTAAGTAATGGGACAAAAGTCTGCCTAAAGAAGAATTTTCCTTTAACATCATGCCAAACAGGTCAGCAAGATGTGCACCATTTATGGTAGCTTATGGTTATCAGCCCAAACGATATACCTGCAATCCCTCTAAGCAATGAATTGGTGGAGGATGTTGTTTTGTTGTCCAGGACAGTGAAAGAATTTGTGAGTTGTAAGTACATAATTCATTAAGAAATGCAAATGATAAGTACAAAGAAGCAAATCTAGGAGATTTTAAACATTTGAAGTTGGTAAATTTGTCATGTCCACAAAGATAGACATCCAGCTAGTTCTTACTCAAAATTTAAGGTTCGAAACTTTGGACCCCGTGAAATCCCAATGAAGATAAATGATAATCATATGTGGTAGATTTTCCGGCTGAGTTTAATATGTCATCTACGTTTAATGCATCAGATTTAAGGAGATACTATCCACCAGAGAGAAAAGACCTGTATTTGATTCCAATTGCCTTGAGAGAAAGGTCGTATGATGTAGAGCATTCTAGTTTAACTCATAGTGAAAACTAACCTAAGCAAGTCAAGGGCTCAATTAGTGGAGCATAGCCCAGATCAGCCCCAAGAATGTTTTGAGTCAATGTGCTCCATCTCTAAGCTAACTTGACTTTCAATGTGGAGTTATCCACTATCCACATTGTCAATATAAATGCTCAGTGGACTCCAATGATCAAAAAATTTCTAGCTTTTCATTAATGAAAAAATTTACCATTTCTAAAAAAATACCGCTATGATTTTCAAAATAAATACCATGTTTTTTTTACCATTACTAGCTAGCTTTTATTCAACCATTTTGTATGATTTTCAAAAAAATAAATACATCGAAATCATTACTACTATTTATTCTGTTTATAAGACTTATACGGCCTAAACATGTATATTGGATGCAGCAAAAGCAGAATTTGAACCTGACTGTTCAAAGGTATTTCTATTTTTTCATATCATTTTTTCAAAGCAGAATTCGTGTTTTAGATTTTTGAGTTTTTAGTTTCTCATATCATTTTAAAATTTATTCCGATAAATTTATTATCCAAGTGTATATTTAAAGTGGCCAAACTCATTTCCAAAGGAAACAATTTAGTTGCGAAGGCGGTCACTAAACCAAAACCTTTTCATGCAAAAACCATACTTGTATTAAATAATTTATCACTTTCTTTAACATTGTAATTTTGGCATCGGCGCCTCATTATTTGATGTAGCAACAGACTTTGAGAACAGATAAACAGGGAAGAAGAAGAGTGAAGATCTTCTTCTAAGGGGATTAGAGATGAGGATCTTGGAATCCACCAAGAATAGAAGTGTAGAGAGATCAAGAACAAGAAAAGTAGACGAGTGAAAAGAGTAAAGTAGCAGGAGAGAATAATACCTTTAGATGCACAATAAACAATGCTAATCCTCCTGAGGGCTCCATTGTATTTATACTCACATCATTGGTAATGGACAGCCCATATGATGTGAGGCATGTTCTCTTAAAGATAAGTAGAAATGGCTTGACCTTGGTCAAGCCATGTATGGACCAAGTCAGGGGGTCAATCCAGATCTTCATAAAACTCATTACTGTTCATATCTGTGATATTACTAGAATTTTGGATATAAGATGTACTATGAGTCTATGACTATGCACTGCATCATTATTTTAATGAAAAAATTAACTGCTTAAAAAATAGCAAAAAAATGAGGTTTTATCTTCTTTGTTATGATTACTATAATTTGATTATTTTTATATTAATATAGAAATTTATTTATTTATAGGCTAGCATTTTTGGTCATGGTTACATTTGGTCGCATACTGATGGGGGAGTACGTGAGGAATTTTGGAGACAATCAGTAGCACCCATTCCATTAGAAAAGCTAGAGGAGTTGTCTTGTATCATGCATGCTGTTGAATCAGACTTAAACCAAGATTTTGACAGCCTTCCTGTTTCTGGAGAATTGCAGCATGACTCTGAGTGTATTGACTGTGATGACGGTGATGCTGACTATGATTTAGACAATGATTTTGAGAAAGAGGTTGTCCTAAAAATGACTTTGAGCTGTTGCTGTTTTTACATTATTTGTTTATTTATTTTTATATTATTGCTATTTTTTCTCAGGTTGAAGCAACTTTTCTCAGGGCTGTTAATGAAGTTCCTGGGGTAAATGAAGACCATGTTATTCTAGAAGTAAATTCCCTAAAGTATGGTTTTATTCTTCACTTTTTATATATATGTTCCCTTACAAAAAATGACAATAGATCGAATGCTCCAAAAGAGGATGGATAATTTTTTACTATCTATGAAACACATATTGATCATCATAAAAGGTTATTGTCAGCTTGTCGTAAATGTTCAATGGCAACCAGAAAAAGGCCTTCTTGGCAACTACCTTGTTAACATGTTTCACTTCTTTAAAAAAAATGCGTGTAGGGATTTACACAAACTTTATAGTTGAAAACATCAATGTAAACTTTTTAAAATGCAAATCAATGTACAATTATACATTAAGGAATATGCTAATCCCAAATATTTGGTTGAAAGAAGTCCACATTCAAGTAAATTTTATTAATATTTTATTTATTTTACTATCGAAATTTCATGTACACATTGATATTTACATTCAAATAATGTCTATTTTCTTACGATATTACATATAAAGTACACAGTTCAACTCTGTTTGATTTACATATAATGTAAATAACTTTCCATCTTCTAATGATAATGATAATGAAAGTCAAAATAAGAATATTTTATAAAATATTTGACCATATTCATTCCACAAAGTATGTTTCTAATATTAAGACTATCTGTAATTATATTCATGTTTACTGTTTAGTGTGAAATATTCATAAGCTTATTTTTTATAATTCTTATTAAGCTGGACTCATTTTCTGACCATTAAGTACTAACTACTAAGTAATTTCTTCATAAAAAAAAGTACCAATTAATTTATTTATGTACATGCAGGTTGTCATTCAATGTCTCCTATGCGGATTGTGCAGGTGCATTATTTTTGGCAGTGATGAAACTTGCTTTGTTAGATAATCATTCTACTAATAGTAAGTCATTTTGAACCTAAAATCATTTTATTGAGTTCATTTTCATTCTAGGTTCATGGTAAAGAAATTTAAAGTTTTTTTCATTAGTAATTTTCTAACCAGGGCTCTTTTCCAATTTTTGTTGCTTAATTACAGTGATATTCATTAATCATTATTTATCTTTAATGGTTTATAATGATTCCATGTTTCTCATTTATTCCAGAAGAGTTTCTTGCGAGTACAAATCGTGTAATTAGTAGATGGAAGGATCTTCTCAAGCACTATGTAAAAACTGTAGATGATGAGGTATCTCTTCATTCTTGAATAATATCCTAAACTGTAGGATAATATCCTAAACCATGACTGTCTTTTATCTCTTGTATTGTTTTTGCGATATTCCTTTAAATTCCATAATTAACAAAAAAAATGGTTTGATTGTAAAAAGAAAAATAATTTTTTGGTGTTTATTTCAAATTACAAATACCATCATTTAGCATTCTTTTTGTGATGTTCGTTGCTTGATTTACTTCTCTATGTCTTTGTTCATTTGTTGACTGTTCTGTCATAGATTTTATTTAGATAATTTAGGCTTGCATTCATCTTCTAGGTTACTGTCTTGTTCTACATGCGCAAAGTGCACCAAGTTCAATTCCTAAACATTCGAAAATTCGTGAACTTGTTCGTTGTTTCTTCAGAAGTTGTAGAAGCACTAGGCCACAAAGGATACAAAACTTGGCTATTCTTTGAATCTCCAAGCCCCCTCCCTTAACACATCTCCGGTGAGGCTCCTCTCACTGGAGCTCCACCCACAGGGCAGTAAGGGAAGTATTGTAAGCCAATAACTAGCCTAAGATTGATTTAGAAGATAGTTGAGTTTGTGGGTGGGTTTTTTCCAGAGAAAGATACAAAAGAACACACTAAAAGAATGCTAAGATGGATTAAGCCACACCTGGTTTTTTTGACCCCTTTCCATCTTAGTCATCTCAGTTGCAACCTATAGAACTTAGTGGTATGTCATTGGCAATACAATAATCAATATTGTCCCCCCTGCATAGATTGATTAGATTTTTTCTCACTTTCTGTTCTACGTCTCGCCCTAGCTTTTAGGGAAGCAAGGATTAGCAACAGAGACAAGATTCGATCTCAGGAATAAGAATGGCAGGCATCCATAGTAGTGAACTTAACTCGGCAGAATGTGGAGGCACTTTCACAGGAATAAATATATCTCAAGTTCTCAACAAGGTTCTACAACAGACATAGATTGGAGGATAAGCAGCACAACGTATTGGAAAAGATCAGAAATAGGATTTCAAGGAACCAAAATCAAGAAAAAGAATCAGTGGGAACAAAACTTCCTTTCTTTGGCTTCATCAACAATTTTTTTTTTAACAAATTGCTCCTAACATGTTAGAGGATTCACCAATCCGCTACAACCAGATCAACCAAATCTGATTAGATCGCACACTTATCGCTCGATCAATTCAGCAAATTCCAATCCTAAGTTTCTCTCACAGATCTAGATCTGGATCTAGATCATTCACATATGATTGAGAGTAAAATTAGAAGAAAAGAGAACACCAGATTTTATATTGGTTCCACCCAATATTGGTGTCCACTCTTCTTGGTGTATATTGATGGTATCCAATGTTCTGATTTAGCCATTGCGATGCACTATTACAAGGCTTCAAGCAATGAGATTTTGAGTCTCTAAGTAGATATAGTGTTATTATCTTGGGCTGGACTCCAAGATAATAACTTTTTAATTGGTCCATTAACGGGTACCAATTAGATAAAACAGTCTCCACACTCCTTATATCTCCCAAGTGACTTCAACCTCAACAGTACACATACACGTACGTAACTAGTTCTGAAGGCTCGTCTCAAAGGTAGTCAGTCCTTCACCTTTTGAAATGAGATATAAATAAAAGAATAAAAGGGTACAAGATGGTTATGTTATTATTTTCTTTCCAAGTTATTTTCTCTCTCTGAATTCTTCCGTACTATTTCTTTGAGAATTTTTCATATGTATGACTGTATGTACAATCGAAGATTAGGTGGTTTGTATATTGATTCCTCACTGATGTAAGGCTTAAAAGATTTGATATTTGATATAATCTCATCTAATCCTCCATAATAGTAAAGCAAATTTTATGTTTTTTTAGCTCAAATCCCTTCATTTAGGTTCTCCTTAATCCTTATAGCTTTTCTCCCTTATGATCTCATAGTAAGCTTTCAAGGGCATAGGTGGATTAGGTTTCTCAGCAAATAGTTCCTTCGACATCATCAAATCCCTAACCCTAACACTGATATCATCAAATCCTTTGTTCCTAATGTACCCCTGTTTTATGTGTGTGCCCAAAATTAATTGGTTCTGCCTCCAATACTTGGCTGCTTTCTTTACTGAACACACATAATTGATTGAGTAAAAGTTCCCATGCCCATTCTGAATTCCAGGTTTCCTCCCATCTCATATAAAATTATATGCCAATCTCTGTACCTTTTCAACTAATGATAATGGAGAGGGCGGTTCCTTGAGCCCAATAAGAATATTTACCTACTACTGTCGAGTTTACCAGCTGTATCCTTTCCCCATGGGTCACAGGATAGACCTCCCTTTTCGTCTTGCTAGCATTTTTTTAATATGCTCAATCAGTTTCCAACATTGGGCATTTGTTTTCATTTTTTCTGTTATTGGCATGCCAAGGTACTGAAATAGCATGGTTTTGGTTGGTATGTCTCTAAAGCCCTGGATGTTTTGGATTAAACTACATATTTTTGAATAGTATGCTGCACTTTTGTCCCTATTTATTTCAAGGCCTGTGTAGTTTGAAAAGAATTGTAAAAACTCAAGGGAAAATAGGACACAATGGTGCTCATATTTCAAGATACATGAAAGTTAAATTACAGTTGAGGTGGTTACTGGTTAGTAGTTACTAATTGAATTTTCCTCATTGTTCAGATTGAAGTGATAATGAAGTTTGAAGAGATGTGCTCAGAATCAACGAAAGAATTTTCTCCAATATTTACATCGGTATGTTTGTTTACACGATTTTTTTATTCCCAGCAGAGCTTATTTTGATAGTATCCAATTCTACATTTAAAATCTGGAATAAGTTAATATCTAGGGGGATATTTTATGATTTTATTTTATATTAACTAAAACCGAAATAAAAAGTCTGATTTTCTCCAAATGAAAATATTTGCTTGTAAAAATAATTCTACAATTATTGAATTGATTTCATTTTTTAAAACTGTAAAACCATGAACTAAAGGATAAGATTTTAATAGTTTTAATGTGATTGTTCTATTAGTTGCTCTGTGACCTCTGTTTACCGATGACTTTTGCAATACCGTTCTCCTGTCAAACTCACTGCTGAATTATTTTTCATTCATTGATTTTCTATTCACAATATATAGTATTATAGTATAGTTGAATGCTTGATTTCACTTTTCAAGCACTTGTTAAAACAGTACTGTTCATTTCTATTTTGTCTTGTATAGGTTTTGGACCGTCTTTATTCAGAGGACATTGCTTCAGAAGATGCAATCCTTACATGGGCATCTGAGAAGGAGGGAGCAGATGAGTCTGATAAGGTTTTTGTTAACCAGGCTAGTACTTTTATCCAGGTACGTATGTTCTTGTTCACTTCCAGCATGCTATTGTGTTGTACAAGTTGTTTTTTCGGTATACCACATTACCACCTTTATAGACCATGCTCTTTGATATGGCGATGGACGTCTTAACTCTTAAGTAGGTTATTACAGAATGATGTGAGGAACATAAGGATAGACACCCACTAGGTTAATGGTGCGGTGCTACTTTTATAATCCACCTGATGTTCTTATATTCTCAAAAGCTAATCCTAAATCGCTAAAGGCAATTAAGGCCCTGCTTGAGAAATTTTCACTATTCTTGGGGTTGGAAGTAAATACGAGTAAGAGCTCCTCCACCTTCTTGAAAATATGTGAAGAAGACCAATCCCTGCACAGTATTTTAGAATATACGGTTAAAAGCCCGTCCATATCGTACCTTGGGCTGGACCCAATCACGGGAAAAAAGAAGTCATTTGGACAATGTTGGAAATTCATACAACTAATAGAAGCGCTCTTAGCAAGATGGAGTGGGAAATGTCTCGCCTATGGGGGTATTAATAGCTGGAAAGTATACCTTTTGGGCACAAGCCATGGCTATCCCTGACTCAGTTGCTAAGAAAGTAAGAAAGTTGGCCATAAATTCATCTGGGATGGAAGAAAAAGGATCTCATGGTACCAAATGGTTCTCCCTAAGGCTGAAGGGGGTCAAGGGGTTAGAGACCTCCCAATTATTATTATTGCAACCATCATTAAAAGAACCTCAAAGTATTGGGATAGAACTGATTCTATCCTGGTACAATGGATCCATGATCGGTATATTCACTATTAATAGGAAAACCCTTAGAGATATCCAAATCAAACCATTTGTTGATTCGCATTTATGGAATGCCTTCATCTCAGAAAGGTTTTAGTAGATAAATGCTTGAATTGTAGATCTAATAGCATTGTAGTTTAGAGATCCGATACTCCTATAAGAAAGTTAGGGGGAATTGCAGAGAGCATTAAGAATTTGGTCTAATATGCTAACAAAGTTCTTCATTCTCCTATGGAAGGTGAAATGGGACAACTTAAACCCTTTTAGGAAACTAAAAAGTTGGGGAGTGCAAGTCCATCCATCTTGTTTATTAGCAATTTGCAGGAAGAATCTAGAAGTCACCTCTTCTTCAACTGTGTATATTCCAGATCTCTCATAATCTCATTGGATGAGCACTTGAACTTCTCCTTTGGGAGGTTAATCAATATCCCAATTTCCACCCAAACAAAACTAGATTTAAGATTACTGGACCTGATTGAGGCTGCACAGAAATTCATACATCACTCTCCCCCTTGGGTACTATGAAATGTCATTAGTATTTGTCATGACATATCTGGACAGAGGAATGAAAGGTTCAAACAACATAGTGACAAATTAGTAGGCCTCATAAATAGATCTGTCAATAGATGCAAGATCTGATCACAAAGAAACCTCTACTGGAATAGAAGAAATCAGATTGGAATCTTCTAAATCTGATGTGAAGAAAGCTCCTAAAAGAAAGCAGGAGAAAATAACAGAAACAAGAAGAATAGATAGAGAGAATACCTCATAAAATGGCAAAAAAGTACTTCCATTGGGTCTACTAATATTTATACTACTTTTTTTTTTGAAACAATTAAATTTCAATTTATACTACTCTTGGATGAGAGTGAAAATTCTCCAAGAGGTTGGTCTGTCCATTTAAAGGGACAGACCCATGTCTCGAACCATGAACCAATAGGCTTTGTTGGGCATTATTACGGACTACATCATTTATCTAATACATGCACATATTGATTCCATGCAGTGGTTGAAAGAAGCTCCAGAAGAAGATGAAGAAGACGATTAGTGATTCATCTATTATTTTTGTAACTCATTTTGTAATCAATTAAATTAAACTAATGTCTGCTTAGTAATATAAATAATTTTCTTATTTGTTAGAAGATTCATTTTAATGCATTTGATTTAACACACAACACGATAAGATACGACTTTTTTTTACTTAACACTAACATAAATTTTTAAACACGGCACGATTACACGACACGGTAATATGACACAGTTACACGACACGCTAATAATATGGCACATGTCACGAATAATAAAATAGTCAATTATGTTTTAAAATATTATCAAATTTCTAATTTATTTCAAAAATCGCAACAATAAAATAAAAATTAATCACAAATTTTGATAAATAATATAAAATTGTTAATTAATTTATGAAATTACCTTAACAATTAATTGACTACTCCAAATTAAAAAATACAAATCTAAAAAAACGAAAATAAATATATAATGATTGACAAATCTAAACTTATAAAAAAGTGGACAAATCTTAACTTGTCATATTATGTATTATTCATTTATTCTTAATTTATAATTTATATTATATGGGTATTTTAAATTTACTTTATCTTTTTTTAATTAGTTAAACGTTAAACTTATATTATTATTAATCATGTCTAAAATTTCAATACTAAATCGATACTATTATTAATCATATTTAAAATTTTAACAATATTATAAATGTGTCGTGCATTTTTTTTTACGGTTCGTGTCAGTTATTTCGTAAGGCACATTCAATGTAGATAGGGCGGTAGGTGTTAGTGGGGACATCGGGTTTTGAAAAAAAATAACTTTTATATATTCATAAGAATTTGGGATCATAAAAAGCTTAAATTAATAGGATTTCATTCTTTAAAATATGCAATTGGAGTATTTGATCGTCCATTCTAGCTTCTCCTAAATCCTCTAATATTAAAAGAGTTTAATCGTGCATCTGTTCAAAGAGAGGCCACCATTAACACCCTCTAATAAAGTAATGGTGGGAGCCTGGGATCTAATCACTGCTCTGTTGCTCAGCTGTGTGGTGAAAGGCTGAATGGAAAAATGCTTAATCATGTTAAACACATTAATCGCTGCTCTGTTGCTCAGATGTATTTATGTAATTATGTCTATGAAATAGTTTTTTTAATTAAATTACATCGATGTGTTTTATGGTTAAAAGCCAATTTGATTAGAGGAGAGTTTACCAACAAAATAGGAAAATAAATATCACAACAGTATTAACGCAATTAAATTAAAACTACCTGCCTAATTAAGCTAAAAATATTACATTTGAAGTACAGAAGGCTAAGGTTATCAGCAGAAGAATAAAGGAACTAGGGTTATGTTACATTTGAATTTTAAGTTTGGTTATTAAGGAACTAAGCTTGTAAAATTTCAATAAGACGCAATTAACATCATTTGTTGGTATTTTTTAGGTATGGGTGGTTATTTATGAAAACTGAACCTACTTTGATTGAATTACCATATATTTATGCTCCCAAAAAATCCCTCTATTAAAAAAACAACCTGGATTCTGCTGCCATTTCTGGGTTTCATTTCTTGAAAATTCATTCAAAATTTTGAGTTTTAAGCAATAAAAAATGTCAGAAATAAATTGGAACTACAAGCATATAGATGGATTTTTCTCATCAAGTAGAGGATTTTAAGGAGTCAAACAAGCATATAGAGAAACATCAAGTGGAGGATTGAAGCATCTTTTTGTAGTCTTGAAATTCTCCTGGGAACGGTGCTACTTTGCCATCAGTGACTGCCCACAGTTCACCAACACTTCCTGATATGAGATGTTCGTCGTGACTTACCTGCAACATAATAGTGGCATGACTAAACTCAACCAACAACAAATTTTAAATTTTAAAATATCTTTCTTTAGGATTTTTACAAAGATGGACAGATAGCCAAATTGGTCGAGATATACATACCATTAAAACTCCACCTTGGAATAAAACAAGACCCTGAATAAGAGCTTCCACAGCATCCAAATCCTGCATAAGTAAAATAAGTTTTTATGGGAATAATCACATAATTTAGAGCTACATAAATATATATTTTTTTAATCAGCATTAACCAAAGTTTTCGATCAGATTAAAAGAAGGGTAAAACCATATGGGTGAAATGATATATCAAATTTTTTAAAATAAAATTTGACTTGGGCATTAAGGAAATTCTTCTTTCAGTGGGTAATGAAGATTATATATTTCAGTGGGTAATATATCACTGAACAAATTAAAATTGGTATATATGGATATATGAACCCTACCTAGACAGCTAGACCTTACCTTACACAAAGCATACAACTAAGGTATTTGCAACAATAAATTTTACTATATATATTTAATACTCCATGTATATAAAAGGAAATGCAGAGGCAAATAATAAAGTAAACACCACTTGACGAAGAACGTATGAATTATGGTTGAGGATGTATATGCACGAAATTATATTAGTGCAATTAGGTTTGTTGAATCACTTTTTTTGCAAATGTTGTTTACTAGAATCATTCATTCATTATCAATATTTTTATGTACTTACAAGATGATTTGAAGGTTCATCAAGCAATATAATGTGTGGTTTCTTGAAAGTGATTTTTGCAAATGCAACACGGCTCTTCTGACCACCTGGGTTAAAAAAAAGGAAAAGAAAGGTCATTAGGACCAAATGTAGACTCCAAGTACATGGCAGTGATACCTTATTATTCAAGAATGGGGACTATTTTTTTGACCAGATATTAGAAGACTAGCAAATTAGAATTCTACCATGGATCTTGTAAAGCCCATTAAATTACCTGACAATGTATACATCGGTTGAAGTGCAAGATTACCCGTAACTCCAAAAGAGCCCAAGTGAGATCGAAGTTTCTGTTCTGGAACACCCTGAAAAAAGCATAATGATTCAAATATTTTGTTCAGTCATATGT
This sequence comes from Zostera marina, assembly GCA_001185155.1. Taxonomy (NCBI): domain Eukaryota; kingdom Viridiplantae; phylum Streptophyta; class Magnoliopsida; order Alismatales; family Zosteraceae; genus Zostera; species Zostera marina. The sequence continues at coordinate 40,723 of LFYR01000929.1, read as the reverse complement.
GATAGAGATACCTAATTTGAAATCAAATTTTATCTTTCCTGTGAATTGTGAATACTCAAGAATGAAGATAAAAAGTATTCTGGAAAATGCAATTACCCATCACAGAATAATTAGCAATCGCCAAACACAGTAGCAGTACTATCAAGTTTCATTTTTTCATCAGATTGTTACTAAAATAATGTGATACAATGTCTAAAGACAGCAACTCGGCAAGATTAATCACTCAATGACATGTAATTACGTAAACGTAGAGAATATAGTTGAAACTAACACTGCAAATTTTATTGCAAGAATAGTGGAAATTGTAATCAGTAGAAAGAAGCTTAAAACTTACAGGGAAACAACGCATCATGTATAACAGAGGATTGGAAGTCAGGTCCAGACCATCAACATGATGCTGGCTAAAGACAGCCATTCTGACCTGCAAGAAAAACCAGTAAAGTGTTGCACGACAAACAAATTGACTATTATTTTGATATTTTCTTGATTGAAAATTCGAATTACATAAATAGATATTGACTTGTACAATCATTTTTGAGGATATGGTTTACCAAGGATAAAACATCAATAGCAACTAACAATTGAGGTCTAAAAATATCAGCATGACTAGCACGCTATCAAGCAAGAAACTAAAATTAACAATATGTAAGAAAAAAAAATTATAGTCCCAGAGAAAAATATGCATACGGTCCGTTTTAATTATATACATCGACAGAAAAAATTGTGCATGTGAAACATTAATTTTCATTGAAAATATAAACAGTATAGCTTTACCATAAAAATAAATAAAATAGCTATTGAAAATACAGAAAATGAAGTTTCTGACTTTTTAGATAGTATAATAACTTCAATCCTTTTATTCAATGTTAGAAGTTAAACATGTATTTTACTATTTGTTAGTTGGTAGGTTAGTTTGTTATAGCTAGCTTAGTTAGTTACATGAAGGATAAAATTTATATTGTGATAACTATGCATTAAATAGGAAATCAATCTAGAATAAATGGCTAGAAAATGAATTTTAAAAAATCAACCAAAGAAGCACCTTAGCAGAACGGTACACAGTCCCCGAGCTTGGTTGCAGATCTCCAGATATTAACTTCAGTATGGTCGATTTTCCAATGCCATTGGGACCAACCACTGTTGTTATTATAAATGAGATGCGGATGAAAAGAATAGGAATGGAGAAAAAGAAAGTCAAGATCACTGAACTTACTTGCTATCCGACTGTCAAGGTCAATACCAAAATTTAAGTTTTTAAACAAAAGTGGTCCTCCAGGATATCCAAATGAAGCATCACTGCAGAAAATTTAATAGCAAAAAAGCCCTATAAGATTTAGAGAATTTTTTTTGGGTATAATATCACTACAATTTAGGATTAAATATTAAGGTTCATAATTTGTGATTCTAGGGAATGAACCTCTAAGAAGGAAGGTCGTTATTATTTTTTGGAATTATTCCAGGTATCCTTCTTTCCTCTTTTCATACTTGCTTTATTGTTCTTATTTTCTGTCTTTTGATGGATTCCAATTCTATCTCTACTTTTCTCCATTTGTTATATAATTTTTTCTTAGAACAACTTCCCATTAATTATCTCCTGTTGAAAATTAGTCATCACTTGCATTACTAGCCTAGGCAGCTAGGCTCCATCCTAGATGCAATCAGAACAAAAAAAAAACGCCAACCTCGCAGGGCATATGTCTCATATACCCACAAAATTCTCCATGCTAATAAGGAGAGTCAAAGATAATTAGTTCGCAACTCTCTCTTTGCTGAGAGGATGGGCAATAAATGCAGTTCTTATACCTTCTATGTGGGAAAGAAGATGAATCAATCATACGCCTTTTTTTCAATTGTGAATTCTCAAGATACATCCTACTCAGCTCACAGAATTCTTAAATCAAATGACCTGGAAAATATCTAACATCCACACCCTTACACATCCTGATATAAAGCTTGGAGATAGCACTGAGACTTGCCAAAAAATTACTCAACATTCCCCCCCTTAGGACCTTCATTGGAATGCCCTCGAGAGCCTTACTTGGCACATCTGCTCCGAAAGGAATAGAAGGCTAAAATAACACAATCTGAGACCTCTAGAAGTACTTGTTCAGGAGATTATTAGAGATACTAATCTTTCTTATAGACATGAGATCTTTAAGAAAGATTGTGTTTCATAATTGGAGGGGGGTTTACTATGCAGGTTTGGGAAAGACCAACCTCCTGAGTACAGAGGCAAAGTTCTTAGTTACTACATCACTAATTACTATAGCTAGATAGGACTTAGGAGAGTATCGATGGGAAGCAACCCATCTCCCTTATTTTCATTAATGAGAACTTTTATTTCAAGCAAAATAAAATTCAAAATGGTTAAACGTGACAAGTTATGTTTAAACATACATTTGAGAACTTATTGTTGGAGAAACTCCAAATAAATCTTAAATTTATTTATACCTGAAACTTATTATTGGAGGTCCAGGTCTGTCATCTGGAGTAGGAAAATCAAATTTGTAGCTGCAAAGATTCAAAAGAAATATTCTCAATAATGTATAACGTACATATAATAACAAAAGAAACTGTAAAAATCAAGTATATACTCTGGATCATTGATGATTTCATCGACATGCCCCATACGATCCAAAGCCTGATGCAATCGACAGAAGATGATGATCAAAAGGATATAAAGTGCAATCATCCACTATATACTTTTAAATCAATTGACTCAGACAAATAAATAAACATAAAAATAAAAAGCTAACATTCAAATTTGCTAAATTCAAAAGACAAATAATAATGATCCTAATACTAATATTAAATGTCAAAAGTAACAAACACCAAACTACAACAAAAGAATTACTAGAAAGAGAAGTAGAAGCAAGGAAAATAGACAAATATACGGTCAATGGAGCAACATTCATATCACATCTAATCTATGCAGATGATATACTAATTTTCTCCAAAGCAAATAATAAATCTCTAAATGCAATTAAGAGAACCCTAGCAAAGTTCTCCTCCTCTGGTCTAGAAATTAATGCCACAAAAAGCTCAATGACATTATGATGCAGTCCTAGTTAGCAAGGCAGAGTTTGACCCGGGTCAAGCCAATTCTTATTTTAATTAAAAGGACTTGACTCACTCCATTGGACTGTCCATTTACCAATAGTGTGAATATAAAAGGAATGGACCCTAGGGAAGGAGGATTCATTAATCATTTTTATTGAAATCAAGGTATTATTCTCCTTCTTGTCTTACTCTCCTATTTCTACTTTACTGTTGCTTTTTCTTCCCTAGCACTGTTATTGTACTTTCTTGGTGGATTCCAAGATTTCTCGGATTTCAGATCTGAGAAGAAGCTCTACTCTTCTTCTCTTCTCCTACATTGATCTGAGTTTTTGAGATTGGCTGCAGCAGGTGGTATCAGAGCTGAGGTGCACGGTGAATTTTTTTTAGCAGCCATGACAGAGAACAACAATGTTTCGCGACAGGAATGGGAGCAAACGAATAAAGCAATTGCAGATCTGACTGCGGCTATGAGGGACGGATTTCGTGACATGAGGAGGATGATAACATCGCGTGTGGATCCCCCGGATCCTCACGATCTGAGACAGCCACCGGCGGGAGCGGGACTAGAATCTGGGGTAGTTACTAGTTACTGGCCACATTTCAGGGGCTGTTTATCAACGGAGACCTCCGGAGATACCTGTGCAGACTTATCAGAGAAGGCCGCGCAATCCAGTGGAGGATATTTCAGTGCCGCGACGTTCACCGGACTTATTTTTGCCAGCAGCCAGATCCACCAGTTGTAACATACCAGAGGAGGGGTGGAGGAGCATTGGAACAGTATGAGGACTTGCTGAATGAGGATTTCGAAGATGAAGATGAGGATAGGAAATTTAGAACTTACCAAAGGAGAGCTAGGTATCAAAGAAATAGAAGGGAGTTCGTGGATGAAAATGATTATGATGATCATTTTCAGAGGGGGCAGAACAGAGGTACGGGTCGTTTCAAGTTGAAAATGGACATCCCACAGTTCAATGGTTCTCTACACATTGAGGAGTTCTTGGAGTGGCTGGCTGAAGTGGAAAGATTCTTCGATTATATGGAGATAGATGAAAATCAGCAGGTTAAATTGGTGGTAATCAGATTCAAAGGAGTAGCATCTGCTTGGTGGGAGCAAACAGTGATAAACAGGAGGAAAGCCAATCAGAAGCCAGTACTTACTTGGGACAAACTGAAAAGACTACTGAAACAGCGGTTCTTGCCAACAGATTTTGAAAGTATTTTATTTACACAGTACCACAATTGTATTCAGGGAAATAGAACAGTAAGTGATTATTCTAGGGAGTTTCACAGACTTTCGTCTAGAAATAACCTCAATGAGACTGAAGAACAGTTTGGTAGCAAGGTTTGTAGTGTACACGGCCTTAAAGTTAAGTTTCAAGAGAAACTAATATTACAGCCACAATACACGCTCATGGATACAATTAGAGTAGCGGAGCAGCTGGAAAAAAGGACTGATAAGTTCACAAAATTCACTGATGGACCTTCCACAAGTAAATTTCAACCAAATAATAAAAAGGGAATTCTACCATCCCTTGATGAGAGAAAATTCAGTACTGAAAGTGCACAGGATGTTAGGGTGCAGAGACCTGCAGATCAGAGGAATTCCAATATTAAGTGCTATAGGTGCGGGGAGTGGGGCCATAAATCAAACACTTGCCCTAAGAGAGCACAAGTGTACTTAAATGAGGACAAAGGAAAGGAACCAGTTGAAGAAGATTCAGATGATGAGTTTGATGATGAAGCACACCCGGATGAGGGCAATAGAATGTCATGCATAATTCATAGAACATGCCATGTCCCACACACTGATGTAGATAATCAGAGAAGCAACCTTTTCAGAACAAGGGGCACAATAAAAAACAGGGTGTGACATTATAATCGACAATGGGAGCACTGACAACTTGATCTCTTGGAAGGCTGTAAATAAACTAGGATTGACTGTTGAAAACCACCCAAAGCCATATAGTGTGAAAGTGTCAAATGAGTCTTGTACTCTTTACCATCTTTTATCTGTTTTTATGTTTATTTCCCACTATAATCAGGACAATGTCCTTCATTACTATTAATGAAAATATTTAACTTCTTCAAAAAAAAAAACTACAACAAAACGTAAAATCCACTTAACTCTAGGAGCCAAAACACATGAAGTGAAAAGGTACTTTTTTTTAAAAGAAAAGTAAAAAGGTACTTGAGTGCTTTCATAAAGTGGTTTAAAATATAGCTAAGCCTAAAACAAATTTTTTCTGCTTTGGAGCTTTAAGCGTAGGGGTATTTTAGTCATTTCTGTTAAAAAATACCTGCTATGTAATATATACTTCAAAGTTCAAACAAAATCATAAAAGTTTAAGCAGAAATAATTTTTCAGAGTTTAAGCATCCTTATATCAAAGCTTCACTCTTCCATTTTATTGTACAATTCATCCTCAAAAGTGGGTTATTGGTTGGATTCTTACCCGGATCCGTCTCACGATCGACTTAGTAAAGCGATTGAGAAAAAAAGACCAGCAAGGGTTGCATACTTAATCAGTTAATATTGTTCTATTTTTTCTAAATTCACGACAAATAAGCGATCCTTGCTTATTTGAGGTATGAGAAAAAATCGTATTTCAAAAAATGATTACATTTATAGATGTGATATTTATTTGATCAAAAATATATTTTTTTAACCATAGAATCTAGGGTTAGATACCAGTTGATCAAAATAAAAATTCATATGTAAATAGGATAATGTGCAATTTTACAAATCGAACTAGCTTTTCTTATTTAAATTAAAACAAACATTTTTAATTAAATAGAAAATATATTTTTGGCAATTGACGAATTCCATAGAACATAATGCATAAATTGTAAGTGATTTTATGAGTGAAACTAGAAGAAATAGAAAATGGGGGAATCAAGTGATCGACCCCTCTAAACATATATTAGATGTGTTTATATACAATTGAGTTTAAGATTAGATCTTAACTGAATTCAGTTCAGATCTAATCTACACTAACTAATTACAATTAGTATTATAAGGACTAAAACGTAATTACAAACAAATGAAAACAAATAGCATTATTTATTATTACTAATAGATTTAAATAATAAATAAAAATAGTAACTTCAGTAAATCAGAACCTTAATTCTTGATTGAACAAGAGATGCTCGCTTCGCATTGAATCTGAATTTATCAATAAAAGCCTGCAAAACCAAAGAAATGATCTTAAAATTTAAAAATTTCGTTTATAAAATGAAATAGTGGTCATTGCCCAATTACAAACGATTGCGAATAGGTGTAATCCCACAGCAATTAATTTTATATAGCATTCTGCCATTCCCTTTTTTTATTAAACTGCCATTCCCTATTGCTAGTTGCTTCTAGGGTGTTGCCTCGGAATTTTTTTTTGCAAACAGTAAAGATTTTCATTCATATTAAAGGTATACAAGGGTGGTGTTGGGCAAGCATGGTAGGCATTCTTTCCTTTCAAAATTTGTGTTAGTGTCATGATTGACTATACTCCAGCTTGAAAGAGAGTATCAAAATATCAATAACACTAATTGATATCAGACATCAGTTGGAATATGATCAGGAATAATTATCTTCTATAATTCTATTTCTTATGAAAGATTCACATCTTTGTAATAAATCCTGGCTATATCAGAGGACTTTTTTTAAAAGATAAAATTATGTAATATAGATATAGACCTGGTCACTTGTGATTTATAGAGAACCATAAATCATATAGATCATATTAACTTTATAAGGATTTATTATGTGAATCTTTTTTTATCTTTTTATGATCACTTTTAGCTTTTAAATTTTAAATAAAAGCATTAATCTGTTTAGAAAAAAAACATGATGAAAGTCATTAAATAAAGTAATAAACAAAACTCTTAGAAGTCAATGGTATTTGATTTGAGATCACCTGCATATGTGCTCTAGCTTTCTCACTTGTTTCTAAAGCTTTCTGCTGATTCCTAAGTTGTTCTTCCCGTGTCCGTTCAAATGTATCATAATCACCCTTGAAAGCATTCAACTTGTTTGCTTGTAAATAAAGAATATCTGTAACTACCTGTTAGGAATAAAAAGTACTGTAAAGACATGCTTGTTTGGTGACAATTGACTATCAGATGAAACAGTATATACCGAGTTCAAAAATTCTCTTGCATGTGATACAACTATAAAGGTCTTTGGCCATTTTACTAGATAATTTTCCAACCATAATACTGCATGGAGATCCAGATGATTCTACAAGAAATACAAAAACAACATTTCAAAAGATTTTTTTTGAGAAAGAATATAAATTACAGAAAGGAATACAAAAGCTACTTTGACATTTTATAGCATGAAAAAGGCTATTATTCCATTGGATTATACCGTAGGTTCATCAAGTAATAATAAATCTGGCTCGATGTATAGAGCACGAGCCAATGCAATACGCATCCTCCATCCTCCAGAGAAAGCTTTAGTTGGTCTGCGTTGCATTTCCGTTGTAAAACTAAGGCCCTAAATTTCAAAATCTACATTAGTTGCTGGTATTAAATTTTTTAAGAAAAATAATTGGTATATTGATCAAGCAAGCGATTACTCACTGCAAGAATTGATGCAGCACGAGGTTCTGCAGAGTCTGCATCAATGTATTCAAGTCTTTTATAAATTTCTTGAAGCCTATTGGAAATATCATCTTTTTCCATTGTAAAATTAGCTTTCTCAGTGCCATGTTCCTCCTCATCAAACTCAATATCTCTCTAAGAATGCAACAGAAGTGTTGGTGATTTTGAAGATGAATAGAAAAACATAAAATCTAATCAGAAAATTAGTGAAATCTTCGATATGTAGATTAAAATGACAAAACCTGAAGAGAAATGAGGCGATTTTCTTCTTCTAAGAGTTTCATACGTTCGATATCTGTATTTAAAACACATTGTAATGCGGTAGTATTATCTCCAACAACTTCTTGTTCCACATGCAGTATCTGACAATTCTTCGGAATGCCATCAATTGCATGCATGGCCATGTGTCTTAAGAAAGAAGTTTTTCCTGTTCCATTTCTTCCAACAAGACCTGGATAACAAGCAAGAAAAATTTACAAAAACTCATTTTGACAAGAATTATAAAACACGGCCTTTTACAAATTCTAGTATCATGCAGAAATGTGGAAAAAATACACTTTTGAATTTGATTCCAATAAATGCATGGACATAAGCATAACCACGTCTGAACACTGGATGCGCTAACCAAAGGTTATTTTTTATAAACGGTAAATTTCAAGTCGTAGAATGGGCAAAGCCTATAGTACAATGAACAATCAATTTGTTACAAATATTAAGGAGATAAGAAACTTATCATCTTACGAATACATTTTCCTCATATAGTTTGGACTATGTCATTCTATTGGCTCAAGGAATCAGATTCACAAGAATTGAAAGCATTGAACTCTATCTACCCTCTTGTTTCTCTCACATTAGATGTACAAAGAACAGCCTTTGATATTTGTCAATGGTGAACAAGAGTCGATAGAGGCGGTTCAGATTCATTATGAAATTGGAACCAATCTTCCTGGAAACAATACCTGTTTTAGATTTGGTCACTGAGCCAATGGCTTCCTAGACGGATCTAAGAACATGAGATCGTACCACTGTAAACCTACTAAACCATTAAAACGAGAACTGAAAAAACTTCTGAGTTCTGAGCCCCACATTTAGGATTGAAGAAAATGAAGAGCGTAAAGAAGGTTTAAAAAAAGACTGGGATTTTTTTAGCTGCATCTCCGGTGGACCAGGTACCATCAGGTAGAAATTTGAATTCACCTCCCCTGATGTACAGCTAGGAAATCATGGAAATCCTGCCACCCAACCATTGGTGGAACATGTGTCCTCAACTGAGCAACATATGATGAGCAGAGCCCCCCACATCCCTATTGAAAGTAACATCAAGGGACGGGAGGATAAAAGGCAATGCTCTAGGAGTCTAGGTCAAGGACAAAAATGGAAGCTTCTAAAGTGGAAAGACCAAAGAAAGGGTCGATCTCAGAGTAAGAGGGTATTTCTCATATTCAGATGAGAGATCAAACAACCTGATACCCTATAATACTATATATATGAACATAACTCTAAACCAACGCCTAACCAGATGCTCATATCCCCCAGTCGACGGAATCCATCCCAAATCCAACAAAATTGGTTAATATTGCAGCCCTCCCCCCAGCCACATAACTACGTAAACCACCTAACTGTAAAACTGGCCAGGTTTTAGACTTAAGATCTACAAAAAGAGTTGTTGGTCATAATTAGAGGAGACTGTCAATCTACCATGCAAGTTTGGGAGACCAACCTTCTGAGACAACATACTTAGTTACTTGATCACTAAGTGCTATAGCTACATAGGAGAGAGTTGATGGTGTTAGCAGTAAAATGAAACCACTATCACCAGATCTTCTAGATCTGATCGATCACACACTGATCTCAATCTTCAAATGTAAAACGATGCAATGCTGACTTGCTCACTCTCTCTGATCTAGATCAATACTCACACAATAGATAGTAATTTTGAAAGAAAAGGAAGAACACAAGATTTTATAGTGGTTCCACCCAATGTTGGTGTACGTCCACTTTGTTTGGTGTATACTGATAGTGTCTAAACCTATTACATGCAAGATAGGTTTTGAGTCTCTACATTAAGATATATATAGTGTTATTATCTTGGGCTGGTCCAAGATAATGACTTCTTAACTGGCCCATTAACGGGTACCAATTAAACCAAACAGTCTCCACTCTCCACACTCCTTATATCTCCCAAGTGACTTAAACCTCAACACTAAGTCCTGACCAATAACCACATACTCAGAACATTAGGTATATTAGAAAGAGTCACCATATGTAGGATTGTAGTCGTATAGGACTCACCATAATGCCTTCCAAAAGAAAGAGTCACACATCCATCTTGAATTAAATCACGACCGCCAACAGATACGGTAAAGTTTTCCATATGGATGTCCTTGGCTCCTGCTCCTTGCTCAGAACTATGATTAACACACACTACAGGCATGCCAGCTTTAACTGCTTCCATTTCTGTTAAATGCATTTGATATTGGGCCTGTTGATAACAAAAAATTCAGCATATACAATGAATTAAAAAAAGAACTATCTTGAAGAAAAATATATCTAAATTGAATAACTGTTTTTTTATATATGATATAAATAACTAATTATTAATTAGGTGCAAGGTATGCAATCACTAATCCCTAATGAAAATCAATTGAATCAATAAACAAGTGATCAGATATTAACTACAACTACGAGACAATAATAGGTTAATATTTTAAATAAAAGAGATAATTGTTAAAGTAATAGAAAAGATTGTTTATTTTACCACGTTATGGGGTCACGAAATTTCATTAAATAAACTATTACTCATGTAGTGATGTGATTGGAAACGGTTATCTTGGAAGTCCAATCCAAGATAACTCCCTCTCTATAAATATCTTGGAGTCTCTTGTATGAATTACTTTTATAATATTTCTACCAATGATTTTTTGTGCAGATGTGTATGTGCCGCATATGTTGGGTTTAAGTGAAGTAAATAGGAGTTATAAGTGTGAAGACTGTCTATAATTGGTTCCCTGTTTTGTGCCAATTATGAAGTTATTAATTGGGCCAGCCCAATTAATATTACACTATATATAGCTAAGTTTTACTAAACATTGTATCTCTCTATTTTGTTGATTCCGTGATTAATAGAGAGCCACCATCAAAGCACTAACAGTGAACGTACACCAACTTGGGTGGAACCACTATAAATCTTCTTGTTTACTTTATTGTTCTTGAATCCAATGTGTGTTATTGATTCAGATCTGATCTGAATCAATCGTGAGAGCATTCTGATAGTGAGAGAGTGACCGAAAGCTACAACATTGTGAGGGAGAGATCGATCTTGAGACTTCTGAGGGATTGCATAAATCATTCCAAAAACTCGTATGGTTATCTGTAGCAAGCCCGAAGGAAATGGGAAATATTATCTATTCGTTGTAGGCATACATATGGCATGTCCGATAACTCTGATAAGTCCAATGCTATCTCTGTTCAGAGGGAGAATTTTAAATAACCGGCCCTTAGACCATCTCTATCAATGATGGTAGATTTCCAGTATTCAACATATCCTTCGAAGTCCAATCCTGCAAGGGAAGATTGTCTTAATCCTCCTATTGAGTTTTACTGTGTTCCACAGTCCTTCGGAATCACCAGGATTTGAACTCTAGTGCAGAGCAAAAAACATTTTCTTTATATGTTATTGTCTTACTGATGAGTGAAAATGAAAGTTGGACAAGGGAAAGGAAAATATTATTAATATTAGAGATCTTAGGGATGACCATAAAGTCATAAACTTCTCCAAACTAGTCAAGTAGAAATGCATACCTCTCTCTGTCTGTCGTCTTTCCTCTTTCTTCTTTCAATCTTAGCTTTATCCCTTTCAGAAAGAAAAGGACCCTCAAACAACAACTCCTCTGTTTTTTTCTTTGGAGCTTCACCTTCATCCATCCCATCGAACATCCGCAATGGAGTTGCAAGACTCCTTACAGCTTGTTTAGGCCGTGACAGACCATATTTCCCAAATTTTGAGGCAAGTGTCCTGCAAATCTACAACAAAATAGCCACAATATAAAATTATTTGATGTCCGACAATCAAGATGGAACATATCTGTCATCTGTAGCTTAATAATAGTAAGTAAAAATTCTGATTGGATAAAAATTGCAAAAGAGAAGGAAGTATTCGTAATACACAAAACAGCAGAGGATTGAACGGAATACGTAAAATGAGAAACTTCTGATCAAAGTTTGAAACTTTCCAATCGATTTCCAAAACGACATCACCAACTCATAAGATTTAGGATCTAATTAATATTCCAAAACAAACACTAAACTACAGTGAGCAATTTTTACCGATTCACACTCAGAATAATTCGGAATACAACCGGAATCCACAAGAAGTTCTCCGATGGCATCGTACGCACCATCTCCTTCAAAACCGAAGTCGAAATCCTCATCAGCAAGCACTTTGATGATGTAGTCAATAATAGGCTCATCCAAATCCAAAGCTTTCCTTCCCAGAACCTCAAAAATGACTTCACTCGCTGCTTCCATCATCTCAAATCAAATATCTCTGATCTCCGCCTCCGATTGTTGGAAGAATGGAAGTAGTAACCTTGTAAAGATGAGCAGGGTTACTTAGCAGGGTCGTTAATGTCCCCCCTTCCTATTTATAATTTTGCATATATAACCTTATACTTTCCTTTATTATATGCAATAGAATCTAAATTTTATCAAAACTAACTAACCCAACACACAACTACTCGATGAACCGACTCCATTCTCTTTTCATTTTTACGAAAGAAACGGAGTCCACAACACTCCATCTTCCGATTATCTAGGGTTTCCACTTTGATCGATGGAGAATTCGAGTTTCATGACTTGTGAGAAACTGGACAGGATGGCGTCGTGGTTGGGCACTAGTTTGGCCACGGCGTTCTTCACATCATTGGAAAGGTGTTCTTGCATAAATCTAAGCACTGCTGATAACGATGAGGAAGAAGAGGAAGAGGAGGCAAAGTACGATCGGCCTCTGATGATCACCACCAACAACACTAAAGAGATCATCATTCACGATGCTACGGACAACGATGGATCGTCGTCTTTTGGTGGAAATCTAAACAAGATCGCCCCAACTGTTTGAAACTAGTAAATGGGATTTTTCGGAATTTCTTATATCATCGTTTGCCTGTTATGTATGTGTATAGTTTTTTTAAGACCCGATTTCTCTAGAGAACAAAAAAGTTACTTCGTATTCCGTATTTGTATATATAGTAATAACTTGGTATTTGCCCAACCAGTATTTAATCTTGAAATAGAATCCCAGACCCAGTTGTATTGTTTATGGTTCTTCCCCCTTCTGGGTAAATCTAAATGGGCAGGAGATTATTAGATGCAATCATATAATGGTACTTATCACTGAATATTATAGGGATTTTTCAAATGTTCCAAAGAAAAATCTATTAATAAATTATAATCTATTTAAGGGATTTGTTTAAAGCTGTCATCTTCTTGCATTACAAGTTAGGTATAAATTAAAAATCAGTATAGACTATAGAGTAACAGCAGCATAACAGGTTTGAATAGCTGAATTTGAAGCTTGGCTTTGCTGAAGAATTTAAAAATAGCATTAGAAATCTTCAGTGATCAAAAGTATTAAACCAAAACCTGAAATCAGGATTCAAGCAGCACTGATTCTCATCCATCCATTCGATATATATTCTCTGCGTAATCATACTGTGTTTGCTACTCTGCATTACTTGATCTTAGGTTTAAAACTTTCCTTTCCTTAACATGTGACCCTGAACAATAGAGACAGAAGAAAAATGAATGAAGAAAAGAGGGAATTACACCAAATATTTTATGATTTTTATCCATGTTGCCATAGTGCCATGCATGAACAAAAAATTTATACAAAATTCAAATAGAATAACTTTTGCACTATCTTCTTCTTCTGGCTGAGTGAGTATAAACCTTCATTTATCAAAATTATATCAATAATTTAGGAGATTTGAATTTAGGGTTTAAGTCTTAGGAGTTAAGAATCGTATTAAAACTTTGTTTTAATTACTCAAAACCTCTAATTGAAGAAATTTGAATTTGAAGAAGAAAGAATGAAAACGTACTTGATATAAGTGCTTTGGGTCTGGTCTTAAACAGAATTTTCTGGCGAATGATTCCGACAATTTGTAATTCCCCCCTTTTATCTCCACCATTCACCACCGTCTTGCTCTTCTGCAACACCAACAGAGGTTTCTTCAAGATCATTTTCGTCCCTGTCAGTTCATGGTAACCCACTGTGAAAGTGTAGCTCCCCTGGAAAAAAAATCAAGATATCAGTTTATGATTATTGATCGAGCAATAAATATCGTTCTTGCTCACTTCTAAGCATGAAGAATGACAAAGGCGTCCGATCTCTAGATTCCGGATTTCATCTCCGATGGAAGTCTGTGATTCGACCAAGCCTTGCAGTTCGATGATCGCCCATTCCGAACAGTCTCCTTCGCCGCAGTTACATCTTACCTGTATCTGCATCTCCCCGTTCGTCGAGTCAAATTTTAGGGATGGGTGGTCCGATGGGAGGATTATTGTTCTACAAAACAAGATATTTTACATCCACCCCCCTAAACTTTAGCCCTCCAACGTTTATGCAGTTTATGCCTTCATCAATTCATCGTCCTGTCTAAACCCTATAGTTTCCATTCCATTCCTCCTTGGTTTCGATAGCATAAACCCTAACTTTGTAAGTAATGCCTTCTTCGTCTTCGCTTTTCCTCTTCCATCTCATTCGCCAATGCTCGTCGACGACTGCAACCCTCATGCACCGCCACAGAAGACACCTCCTCTCTAATCTCAGTATCTTTCGCCAAATGGGCGGCGGGCCGCGCACGTTCCCGGGCGGACTGAATAAATGGAAGTACCGACGAATGCACGAGAAACTCGCTAGAGAGAAAGAGTGTAAGTTGCTCGATCAAGAGAAGCAACTCTACGAGGCCCGACTTCGGTCTGAGATCCGCGCTCAAGTTGGAACTGCTTATATCCCTTCCGGCACCGTCGACAAGAAAACATCTTTATCTTACGGAGGTCCAATGTCATCTAAAGACCATGTCAAATCGCTTGCTGATCGATTCATGAGGGAAGGAGCGGAGGATTTGTGGAATGAAAATGATGGGCCACTCGAATTGGCTGAGGTTAGGGATCAAAAACCTTCTCTGATTGAACCGAGAAAGTCGGTGCCTACAGTGAAGAGGGATTCGTGGTCCAAGGCTGAATCATTTTATCTTAGAAGAGAGTATTCTTCAGTAGCACGGAAGAGTTTGGGATCAAGAACAAGTTTAACTGGTAAGTTTAGGCGGGGGAAGGTGGTGAATACTGATTCCGATTCGGACTCTGGGTACAGTTTGGAAACTCAGGGGTTTGGGAAGTTGAAATTTGGAAACACTGCAATTAGTGATGAAGAGGAAGAGGAGGGAAGTGGGGAGGTGAGGAAGAAGATGAAGAGTGGTGCTGCTTTGGGAAATTTTGATAAGAAGAAAACAAGAAGAGTATCGACTGAGCTATTGGAGAAAATAGTTTCTGAGCAGGAGGTTGAGGGCATTCGTGAGGAGTTACGAAGGAGGACTTGCGTCAATAAATTAGTTGAAAAAGAGAAGGATCAAGAATCAATTTTTACGGACAATAGGTAATGTAAGAGAAAATCATAATTACAGAAAATCAAATTGCAAAGTTTCTCTTTTGAGATTTAATCATTTATTCTAAGTACGGTACTGAAAATGAAAACATACATTTATTTAGATTTGATGGATGCAATATGTCACCGTTGACAACAAAGGCCTTAACATCAGCTGGATATGAAAAAATGACTCTAGTACAAGCAGAGGCTCTTCCCATTTGCCTTGATGGTATGATGGTAAAGTATTCTGTGTTGAATTTTCCAAATGATTTCGCCTTAAGCTTAAAGAAACATCCTAATTCCTATTGTCATTATTACATCTTATCTTATCTGTATGTTTCTCTACTTGTGAAGCAGATCTTTACTCTAATTCCTTCTATGATATTTAAATGTTGTTGTGTTACTTTTTATGCAAGTAGTGTAATCAGTTTGCAAACATCTTTTGATTTTAATACAAATTCAGCAATAGTCAAATATAGAAGAATGTGTGTGGACCTACTACTGTACTACCCAAGTACCTAGTATTTTTACTTCTATTTATCTTCAGTTCTATTTTATTTCATTGTTTCTACTCTTCAACAAATTCTAGGTCCTGCTACTTCGTATGCTATAATATATTAATATTGAATTGATTATTTACATCATCTTTGTGAGTCATTACTGATTACCCTATATATTATCTTTTAATTCTATATCTATTTTGTGATATTTCTTCACTTATGATTCTTTCAAAGCTGATCTCAGTTTTATCAATTCACCAATTCAATCTAACAGGAAAAGATGTTCTTGTTAAAGCGAAATCAGGGACAGGCAAGAGCTTTACCTTTCTGGTATGTTGTTGTTTAGACACGAGATTATTACTCCTTTTGTTATAAAAAAATTCTTGTTCCAAACTACCAAGATTTTTTACTAAACAAAAACAGCTTCCAGCAATTGAAGCAGTTCTAAAAGCCACAATTAGTACCAGAAATAGACGTGTGTTCCCGATACTCTCTCTTATACTCTGTCCCACAAGGGAACTTGCTAGTCAAATTTCTGCTGAGGCAAATGTCTTGCTGAAACATCACAATGGCATTAACGTCCAGACTTTAATTGGCGGTACACGTTTCAAGGTTGATCAAAAACTCTTAGAATCGAAATCCCCACAGGTTTGTTAGCCTTAACTGTCTCAAAGCTCTATTGGCAAACAATTTCTAAAAATTAATGTTAATTCTCATTGACAAATCAGATAGTAGTTGCTACTCCTGGAAGATTATTAGACCACATTGAAACTAAAGCTGGATTTTCAGTACGGTTGATGGGTTTAAAAGTACTTGTAATCGATGAAGTGGATCACTTGCTAGATTTGGGATTTCGAAGTGATATAGAAAAAATTGTCGACTGTCTGCCTCAACAAAGGCAGACATTATTGTTTTCTGCTACAATTCCCAAACTGGTAGATATCTGTGGTTTAGCTATAGCATTTCACATTAAGAAGGATATATGAATATGTATTCTTTTCATTTTCATTTTTGTCCATGCTCTTTTCAGGTCCGTAGAGTTTCGCAACTTGTGTTGAATAAAGATCATATTTATATTGATACAGTCGGTTTAACAGGTCCAGAAACCCATGATAAGGTACACATTATTATTTTTTAAAAATTCGAATCTTACTTTGTACATTTCCACTTAAAATTTACCCGATGACTTATTATGTGGCTCTGGTATATCATCGAGAGGTTGACAGTTCTACATCTGTAGAGAGGTACCCTCCGTTATCAAAAAAAAAAGTACACATTATTATGCTCTACAAACTAGTTTCCAATTCCAAATTAATTTTATTTCATAAGGGTGCTCGTAGGTCAGTTTTTCAGACCCTATATTCTGAGAACTCTGTGAAAAATCAAAAGCTGAACGAAACAACCTTTTTTAATTTGGACTTTCATATTTCCTAGAAAAGTGAAAATAGCGAACTTTACATATAGTTTGAATGCTAAATTTTGAAGAAGCTTGCATTAATGAAATTTCGGTCTCACATTGATCCTTTTTTCAATAAATTTGTTCTTTAAGCAATTTACATATTTGACCAACATGATTTACAATAGTAATGTTGTCTCTTTAATATATGCTCATTTCATCTCAAATCTTTTTCTCTTGATTTTTAGTATTTATTCTAATGCACTAGAATATGTTAAAATTGTACATTTGTAGGTTTCACAATCCTACATTGTTAGCCCACATGAAGATCACTTTGAAATAGTTTATCATCTTCTGAAGCAACATATCACGGAAGATCTGGAGTATAAAGTATGCAATAAAAGTTTTATTATAAAATTAAAAACTACATATGAACATCCCACTAGTTAAAAAACTAAAATGTATTTTTGAGTTTTTTCACTTCTTTGTACGTATTTTCTTGGTCTTTTCTTCAGGTAATTATTTTCTGTACAACGGCTATGATGACTTCTCTAATGTACTCATTTCTAAGTAATATGAAGTTGAATGTTAGAGAAATTCATTCTAGAAAGCCTCAAGTATACAGGGCTCGCATATCTGATGAATTTCGTGAATCTAAACGCTTGATACTCGTTACTTCAGATGTATCAGCTCGTGGAATGGACTATCCAAATGTAACCTTGGTGCTTCAGGTAGAGGATTCGTTGTTTTGATAGCTTCTCTATGATATATGGATTGTTTTTAAAAATGGATAATGATGACATAGGTGGGAATCCCATCTGATCGCGAACAATATATTCACAGACTTGGAAGAACCGGTCGCAAAGGTCAAGATGGTAAAGGTATCATGTTGCTTGCACCTTGGGAGGAATATTTCGTGGATGAGATTAAGGACCTCCCTGTTACTAAGTTTCCGTTGCCAGAATGTGATCCTGAAATAAAGCCAAAGGTTTTTAAAATCGTCATTTATTTTTCAAAGTCGATTATTTAATACATGTTTTCATGAACTCCCCCTTTAGAAACTTAAATTTTCTGAATGTTTTTTCTTCTTCTTTTCCAGGTCGAGGCGTCGCTGCAAAACATCAATACAAGTGTTAAGGAAGCTGCATACCATGCATGGCTTGGGTATTATAATTCAATCGGTGAGATCGGAAGAGATAAAACAAATCTTGTAGAATTAGCAAACAGGTTCTGTGGTTCAATCAACTTAGAAAAGCCACCACCACTTTTCAGGAAAATAGCATTGAAGATGGGGTTGAAGGGAATCTCTGGTATTAAATTAAAGAAGTAGGAATTTCTTCTTGGATATATTTCTTTGATGAATGTTTTTTATGAAAAATAATATTCTTTATTTTCAATTTTAATCATTTTTTTGTAGTACTGTATCATACCCTTCAATCCCCATAGATCCTAAACTCATCAAATCTTCAATCATAACACAAGTTGTTTTAAGTGATCGCACCAGGGTTCACTGGCGTGAGCTAATTTAATTCTAGCTTGTGGATAAATCTAGCCGTTGGTGTATAAAAGTGAACAAGACATGATTAGCAAGTGCTGATTAAGCTAATCCACCCTAAATCCTAATCATTTGAACTGCTGATTTATCCATAATCGAGCTCATTTTATGAAATTAAGCTCGGTTTCATTTGTCATTTGAGAAGGAACCCATAATCTCATTGCGAAAGTACAGAATAAAATTGATGTTGAGAAATATTAGTATTTTTTACATTGAAGATTTGGAAATAGTTTTAACTTTCAAGTTTGAATTTTAATATTTTACTATCCAAAGCATCCCTGCTTCTTCGGAATGACACCAGTGATGCGATAATCATCAGCCATTTCCTCGATATCCAAAACATGCTTCTTCCGTTCTGCCTCCATGAAAGCTTTCTTCTCTTCTGCAATTTTGTGGACAAATGCAATCTCGTTCTTCACTTTTTCCCCACACTTAATTTTTTTTTTCTCAAAATCCTCCTGGAACACCAAATAAACGATCAAAAGATTAAATATGACTTTATATATGCGTATTATTTAGTATCAAACGATTCTTACAAGATATTAAATATAAGATAGTTTTTGAGATTTTAAAAAATCTATATTATGCTATTGATCTTGAGATTTTTCATTGCATTGACAAAATTCAATTATCTTAAACTATCTCATATTTAATATCTTATCTGATTCTTCTCATATTTAGTATATGATTGATTGGTTGGAAAATTTGCCTCCATCTTTTTGAGCTTTGCCTCTAGTGTAGCTTTCTTTTTGTTCTCCCATGTTGAAATACCCGAATATTTTTTCATCGCCCTGCGGAATTTTTCGCTTAAATGACGACAATGATCGTATGAAACTAGATTAAAAAACGATTATGATGAGATGACATTCATTAAATATCTTGTGAGATATTATCATTCATTCTATCAGGTTTACGATCATTATCAAAAAAAAAAAAAATTTTGCAATCAAATATCTTATTTTTGATATCTCAGACTAGTCTTATATATAACACGTATTTCTTACTTGTTTTCTATCTTAGACTTCTCATTTTCTTCCCATGCTTTCACTATGGACAGTTTCTTCTCTTTTTCTACTTGTGCGCGAATTTCAACTGTTACATTCCAACAGGCGACGAATGACATGCACAAAAAGATTAGTTTAACTTATCACAATAATTATTAAGGTTTTTAAACAAATAAAATTTAAAAAGCAAATTAAAACCACATTTCACAAAATCTAGATTAGAAATAATCTAGCTTTTAACAAGTTATAACTTATAACTAGATTACAAACTTAATTAATTATAAATTTATGATAATTTCTTACCCTTGGAAGAACTCCCAACATACTCCTTCTCTTCATCAAGTTTTCCCACCACTGTCCAATCAGACGATCCAAAGTTCATAATCGTACGTAAAACAAAAAATTAAACAATGATTATATAAAATCACAAATTCTTTATAAGAATCGATAGTACCCAGACCCAGATAAACAACCGTTCTCGTGGCTAAATTGATTTAGCCACATATTTGATCAAAGAATTACTAATCTTGGCCATAGGTGTAGCCTTGTTTTCTTGTAGTGATGGTATTTACAGGAACTCTATAAATATACTCAGTTACTCACTGCTCACATATCGGAGAGGAGTGATTGTAAA
This sequence comes from Zostera marina, assembly GCA_001185155.1. Lineage (NCBI taxonomy): Eukaryota > Viridiplantae > Streptophyta > Magnoliopsida > Alismatales > Zosteraceae > Zostera > Zostera marina. The sequence continues at coordinate 20,334 of LFYR01000929.1, read as the reverse complement.
CGTTATTGTTAATTTATACGATCACATTGGTTATCGTAGATTTGTTTTACTTTGTCTTGGTTGTGCATTGTTAATTACCTTTTTCATTTGTTGATTCCCCATGGTTTTTCTCTTCGTGAGACTCTGTAAATAATTAATCCAAAGTTTTATATTCTTTGTTTGATTCTTACGGACATATAACACAAAGCAAGAAGAACACATACTCTCATCCGAAACCACCGGGCTCGGCGTCTCAAGCTCCTCCTTCACCTCCACCTTTGTATCTCCCATTGCCTTGGATACTTCCTCCACCTTACCCCTTGCTTTGGCTTATTGATTTGGGTATAATACAATCCAACCATCATCATCTTGAAAAACTAAACCACTCTGACCAAATTCGGACATGAGTTGGTTGGCGGTCGACAAACCAAGGGAGACCACACACCATGACGCCATTAGTTTTAAAAGTAACAAGATTTTGACAAGTTATTTATTTTTGGATTAGTTTCAGGTGAGATATCGAAATAAGATATTTCGTGAGATATTTAATTTTAATCATCTGTTTTCTTTAAAAATGTGATGCTGATCTGACATCGATATGTGGTCTGTAAAAGACAAAAAAATCATAAGATGTTCTATAAATAGTGGATCTACTAATATCTGACGAAAAGTTTTATTTATTTTTTTAAATGGGTAATTGAACAAAAAATAAAAATATTTGGTAAATTTTCAAAATACCCTACACTTTAGGCATCAAGTACAAAAATGACCGCTAAGAAATCTCTCTATATATATAATGATCACACAATTCACAGTTTCACTTTCACACGCAGCATCAGACACATTCTGTTATTCAACAATGATGCATATGACCTTCTACTGGGGCATGTCCGCAAGCATCCTGTTCGATTTCTGGAATCCAAGAACATGGCAAACCTATCTTCCCACGCTCGTCATACTCTTCATCTCCGCCTTCTTACACCAGTTCTTGGAGTACTATCGTCTCAATCTCAAGTCCACATCAGTGTTTCTCAACAGGTATAAATCTGCTGCGTTGTTTGGACTCAACTCCTCCTTGGCTTATTTGCTTATGCTTGCCGTTATGTCATTTAATGGTGGTGTATTCATCGCCGTTATGATGGGATTCTCCGTTGGCCACCTTCTGTTTAGATGTAGTGATGTTGAATCGGTTAATGTTTGTTGTTGATCGATCCGTTTAGCTATTCGATTTCTTCTGGTTTTTGGACATCGATCGTCATCGACATTGCTGGTTTGTTGTGATTTTAAGATCTCGAATTATAAACATTTCATGAGCATCCCTAAAGATTTTCATCCGATCCGAATCGGATCTCCGATCATGAATGCAGGATGGAATATTCTTCTAGTTAGATTTTATCGTATTTATGATTCTGAGATTTTATAAGATTTTTATATTAATTAATTTTATGAGTAATTTTTTGGAGGATGTATGTTATCATGTTTTATTTCTGACAATTCTCGTAACGACACGAATACGATTAATTTTTTTCATCGACACGAAAACGATTCGTGTCAAAAAAATTGAAAAAACACGATACGAAACGACTGAGTTACATTTTATTATTTTACCTTATTACATATAGTTAATTAATAATTGTATATTTTCGTATTACCGTATTATATAATCGTGTTGTGTTGTGTCGTGTCAATTTACGTATCATGTGATTGTGTCGTGTTGTGTTTCTAATGACAAGCATTAAACCGACACTATTATTAATCGTGTCAAAACTTTAGATACTAATCCGACACTATTATGAACGTGTCGTTCGTTTCGGGTTTTTTACAAACCGTTTGTTATTACCACTCTTATTTTATCTATTGAAAAAGCTCCTGTTGAGATTTGGTATAGATATTTGGGTCACCTGAATTTTGGATCTTTGAATGATTTGGTTCGTAAACAGCAATTTTTTGTAACTAATCCCTTCATAGGAAATACAGTGTGTGAACCTTGCATGATCTCAAAATCTCATAAACTGCCTCATTCTTGCTGGAAAACTGTTTGTCTGGGGTCCAGCCATATTTCCCTCCATCGACGGTCATCATTACTACTTGAATATAGTCGATGCATGTCGAATTACAATTGTCTTTTTCTTCTTCATCAAAAACCAGAGGTGGAAAATTGTTTTATCAATTTCAAGCTTTTGGCAGAAAAACAGAACTTTATAAGATGGTCCAGACCGATAATTGCCAAAGAATTTTTGTGCGACTGAATGGTTAAATTCTTTGGGAATAGTTCATCGCCTTTTGGTACCATATGCGCACCATCAAATGAGAAAGGTCTAGCGAATCGAGTAGAGCATGTGAACATCCCAAAACAGTTGTGGAATTATGGAGTAATGACTGTTGCTCATCTTTATAATAGGAATCCTACAGGTATTCTCGATGGTAAATCCCCCATGGAGGTTTTTCTTCATAGAATATAACAAGTTAAAATGTTTTGGATGTCTTGTTCATACTCGGTACCTTTCAACAACATACACTGTGATAGCTTGGGTGCCACTCTCTTTGCCAAAAATTAACTGAAAATTAACGGTAGGTAAAACTTAACTGAAAATTATGGAAAAATTAAAACTTAATAATTAATGTTACCAAATGAGATCATCTTTTTTCGATACATTGGATACCTTGATACCATTCGCATACCACCTGTAGGTTGTAAGCTGTAGTTGTATATATCCGCCAGATAAGAAAATAATAGGTAGGCAGATGTATCGACATCATAGCAGATGTATCATGGCATTTTCTCCCAATAATTGAGTGAGCAGCTGCTAGAAAATGTCGCTTCAGCTAACTAAATGAGTGATAGAAAGTCATGCCAACTCTAAATTAGTTAAATAATTGCATTCATTTTCTTTACTAATCATTAATCAATTATAACTTATAATAATCCCAAAAACACAAATTAAATCAACAGCTCAATAGCTTATGTTTATCCGACAGAAGAAGAAGAGAAAAATATACAGACAGTTCTTTTGAGATAGTTTTTTAAAAAAATTATTAAGGACATCAGTTTTTTATTTAATTCAAAGTGTTACAAAAAAAACTGTTGTCAACAGCTATAAAAGTATTGGAAATTAGACAACGTATAACTAGATTATCTTTTATTTTGTTAATGAAATTTAATTACTTTCAAAATATGTATATAGCTAACTAAATATGTGATAAAAAATCATGCCAATTCTAAATTAGTTAAATAATTGCATTCATTTTCTTTACTAATGATTAATCAATTATAACTTATAATAACTCCAAAAACACAAATTAAATTAATAGCTCATGCTCATTCCATCTATTATATGGACAGGAAAAAAATAAAAAATATAAACTGCGTAGATCTTTTGAAATAGTTCTTTAAAAAATCATTAAAGATATCAGTGTTACAAAAAAAATTTGTTGTCAACAGCTATAAAAGTATTGGAGATCAGACAAAATATGTGTAGTTATTTTAATGAAATTTAATTATATTTTTTTAATGAAATTTAATTATTTTTAAAAAATATATATAGGATAAATATATCAGAAAATCAGTCCACTTCAGCTAACTAAATGAGTGATGGAAATTAAGTCATGCCAACTCTAAATTAGTTAAATAATTGTATTCATTTTCTTTACTAATGAGTAATCAATTATAACTTATAATAACCCCAAAAACAAAAATCAGAAAGTGGGAGGAAACCTCGCTATTGGTTACTGACCTACAAACCGAGGATTAGCAAAATATACTTATTCCACACATTCTATCGTACTTTTAGTTGTTTATTTAATTATTTTCTTATTGTAGTTTTGTAATCTTTTTATTTTATTTTTAATTTAAATTGCCTTAAAAAAAATTATTTCGGAGTGTTACAAGAAAAGTTAACTATTGTCGTTTTTTAGAGACAGTTATGAAAGTATTGGAGATCAGATAACTAACTAGATTATAGACTTTTTGTTTTTTTACTTTTTTTAATGAAATTTAATTGTTATTTTTCTTTTTTTCGTCGTACACATGTTACTGTCTTGTACAGTGTATTATTTTAACTATTGGATTAAAAATTAATGGACAAGATGCGAACGACGTATTTTGACCCATCGAAAATTACGGCATATACATCAGAAAGTCAGTCTAGTTGATTATATGTTGGATGCAAATGCAACCCGACAACAGCTAAACGGACCCTACCGTTTGTTTGATTAATTTTTAATTTTTAATAATTTTTACATCTAAAATTAAAATAGAGCGATGGCTATTTCGGAAAATGTGAGCAGTTATTGTTCTCCTGTTTCATCTCCCCACCACCCCTCCTCTCTTCCCTCCTATTTATTTACAGATCTTAACATATTCTCCCTCCCAACACTGCCATTTCTAGAGCTCCTCCAGATCGAGATCAAAAAACAGAGGAGAACAGCACAAAGATGAGAGAAATCCTCCACATCCAGGCCGGCCAATGTGGGAACCAGATCGGAGGGAAGTTTTGGGAGGTGGTCTGTAACGAGCATGGGATAGACGAGAAAGGGAATTACAAGGGAGAGTCTTCTGTTCAGCTTGAACGTGTCAACGTCTACTATAACGAAGCAAACGGCGGCAGGTATTTTGATTTTTTTTTTTTTTCAATATAGATGTCCATCGATCGATCTGAGATGTATGCAATTGTAGATATGTGCCGAGGGCTGTGTTGTTGGATCTTGAACCAGGGACGATGGATAGTCTCCGGACGGGTCCCTACGGGGAGATTTTTCGCCCGGATAACTTCGTGTTTGGTCAGAATGGAGCGGGGAATAACTGGGCGAAAGGACATTACACAGAGGGTGCGGAACTTATCGATTCTGTTCTCGAGGTTGTGAGGAAAGAAGCGGAGAATTGTGATTGTCTTCAAGGGTTTCAGGTTTGCCATTCTCTCGGTGGTGGAACAGGATCGGGGATGGGAACACTGTTGATATCTAAGATCAGAGAGGAGTATCCGGATAGAATGATGCTTACTTTCTCGGTGTTTCCTTCACCCAAAGTTTCGGACACGGTGGTTGAACCGTATAATGCTACGCTGTCCGTTCATCAACTTGTGGAGAACGCCGATGAGTGCATGGTGCTTGATAACGAGGCGCTCTATGAGATTTGCTTCCGCACTCTCAAACTCACAAATCCAAGCTGTAAGTAATTAATTAACATCAAGGATCATCAATCAATCAAACAATCTTTCATTCATCTCGATTTATTTTTCTTCTCGTTAAATCCTTGGTTTGGTTTTGCTGATCAGTTGGGGATTTGAATCATTTGATCTCGACCACGATGAGTGGAGTCACATGCTGTCTCCGATTCCCGGGACAACTCAACTCCGACCTCCGCAAACTGGCCGTTAATCTCATCCCTTTCCCCCGTCTACACTTCTTCATGGTGGGATTCGCTCCACTCACGTCTCGTGGATCGCAACAGTACAGGGCTCTCACCATCCCGGAGCTCACTCAACAGATGTGGGACTCCAAGAACATGATGTGCGCTGCCGACCCTCGACATGGTCGGTACCTCACAGCCTCCGCGATGTTCCGTGGCAAGATGAGCACCAAAGAGGTCGACGAGCAAATGATCAATGTTCAGAACAAGAACTCATCTTACTTCGTGGAATGGATTCCAAACAACGTCAAGTCAAGCGTGTGCGATATCCCACCGACGGGTCTGTCCATGTCATCGACGTTCATGGGTAACTCTACCTCGATCCAAGAGATGTTCAAGAGAGTGTCGGAGCAGTTCACGGTTATGTTCAGAAGGAAAGCTTTCTTGCATTGGTACACCGGAGAAGGTATGGATGAGATGGAATTCACCGAAGCTGAGAGTAACATGAACGATTTGGTGTCAGAGTACCAACAGTACCAAGAGGCGGTATTGGAGGAAGATGAGGAAGATTACGGAGACGAGCCGGAGGAAAACTGATTCTGGCCGTTTATTTTATTTGGAATTTGCTTCTATTCATTATTACTCGCGCGCTATCATAATAATATTCACATTCACATCCACTGTTTAAATGTTTTGTGTTTGTTTCTCTTATCTTAGTTCTTCTCCCTTAATAGATCATACTCTATTATCAATACCACACTACACACTACACACTACTACTCTGTCATTTATATTTGGTAGTCTTTACCAAATACAACTACTTTCCAAAATTCCATTTTACTTTCGTTTAGTTTTTTAAATTCTGTAGTAGACTATTCATTTACTTCAATTTATCAATCAAAAGCTAACGTCTCAACTCTATATTAAAGGACTGCAGACTAGTTGATAACCTTTAGAAGAAAATGTAGTTCACAATTGAAAATAACTAATATGGAGGTTTGAAAGACCTAATTTTTAGTTATAGCAATAAAAATGATAACTACATTTTATTTTTTTATTCATTTATATTTTAGAACATTACCATTTAATGAAAAAATTTAATATTTGCAAAAAAAATAATAACTTTTAAGCCTCAATTAATATAATTATCTAAATAAGATTGCGATTAATGAGACTGATTAATAATGTGAAGTACGATTCTTTTTTTTTAAATTAAAACTATCGGGTAATATATAAATTTCAAAACAAAAACAAAAAGTGTAATCACATACGATCCACTCACACCCTACGCATTGATCCAGCCAAATGATCTTACGATAGTTTAGACTTTCAACAACCTTTGGGGACTAACTCGATATTTCTTAGAACGAACTATGTATCATTGTTCTCGCGTAGTGGGTGTTGGACAATGGGGGGTGAAAAAACTTTGGTGTGCTCCTGACATCTTTTCACTTTTCTTAAGGAAAACTCTATCATCACCTTTCGATCCACTACATGCAAGTGATTACTCGTATCGTTTCTACTTTCAAATGAGATCAAGAAATAGATCCTCCTATGCAGTGGCGAATGTAGGGGGCTTGGAGGGACTTGAGCCCCCTCTCTAAATAAAATAATATATACTTATAAGTTATAATACATAAAAATAAAAATACATATGTATATATATATATATTATTTTTATAACCATTTAAAACTTATAATAAATTTTAAATATTTTATTTTTATAAACTCTATAATTTTTTTTAGGGGGGAGGGCCGACTGTTTCCGTCCATTCTTTTTTTTTTTGTCTCCACTCTCCAAAGCTCCTCAAGACCACAACTCCACACCTTCATTCATTTAATTATCGACTTCTTTTTCTCCACTTCACGTGAGTATGTGACACAAAGGTATTTTTTATCCACATTCTTTATTGTTAAATTTTTATTAATTACTTCAATTTTTTAATTAATTTAGATTATTTTTTAATCAATACACAAATTTATAATAAAAAACTTATAATAAATCAATCAATTTCAACTTCATCGTCTAATCCACAACCATCTCGAGAGCCACTCGATGCAAGTAAATTATCTTACGATCCGGGATTGCGAAAAAAGATAAATGAATACCGTTCAAATGACCAAGATCAAATAAAAATATATTATTTGCAAAAGAAACTTTGCCGACCACGTCAACATGAATTTCCATCGTATGAATAATGTTTGGTTGAATGATATTTTAGTAACATATATTGAAAAAGATTTATTAATTTTCTAGTGGTAGTATTTAGTAATGATGATATTATGTATTGATTGAAAAAATATATTTTTTTGAATTTCGTTAAATGATTTAAAATTAGCCTTCAGAGAAAAAAATTCTGGATTCGCCGCTGCTCTTATTGATATGACTCTTTGGTTCATTCCATTTTACATTTTTACCTTCTATGTTTTTTGGTAGGTCAGAATTTTTTTTTTGAATTTCAACCCACTATTAGCCTAAGTATTGCAGTAGAGTTTCTACCGAATTTAAATTATAAGTAAATCGTACTAACAATAGATAAATCAGTTTGAAGCCCGTTGAACGCTTCTAGCTCATATTTCAGTTAATCGTTGCTCTTTGGTCGTTTCTCGTTCCGAAGTACGATTCATAATACAATAATATAAGAGTTATTTTCAGGTGTTGTATAAATGTATAATATGAAAAGATCAAATTTATTAAATTCATTATTAAGCAATAATTTAATTTACGAATTAATTTTTTATTTATAATTTTATTAAATAATTTAATGTTTTAAAACATTATCATTTTAGGATTGAATAAAATAAATACTTTAATTCTAAATTTGAAGATATATCAAAGTTAGGCATAACATTTTTAGTTTGATTACTTCGATGTGAAATATTACCTTTAGACATGTCATTTTTAATTATTAATAGTTATAAAAAAATCAATTAAATATAGAGATAAAAATAATATAATATAATAAATTTAGGAATGGATTCAAAATAAATAAGAAAATTATCAGGATATTTTGATCTTTTTACATTTATAATTTTCTTAAACCTACAGCTCTATGATATAACCCTGCGTTTATATGCATTGAGATTAATGAAACTGATTAGTAATTACAAGTATAAACCACTTAAATAGATACAAAAATTTGGAACTTCAACCACAACATAAACATAAAATAATTAATAAATCCAATACATTCAGAGTCAGCACATTTCGACACTATTATTGACATACTGAATGGAATTGGAAACGTTATATGCTATTATTATAATCCCTCTAGACAACCAAACGAAGGTGTGGTTTTGAAGTTGAATTATAGTATGAAATTTCATGTGGATGAATTATGATATGAATCCAAAATTTACTTCTCCTACAAGATTGCTTTCGTTCGAGAAATAGGTACATATGATTTTAGTTTCCACACAATACAAGGCTATTGCTAAAACAGACTGTACATTGCAGATTTCTAAAATACACATTTTCAGTAAAAATAAATGAAGATGCTAACCGAATTTTGCACTAGATTTTTGGCCATGATCTGTTGGAGGTTTTGCTGCTACTGGTTGTTGTTTCATTCTGTTGAATGACGTTTGGGATTCCAAAATTGGAATCTTGCTTCCTCCCATCTTCCTCGTGATATCACCTGCCGGTTTCACATAATCACGAGGACTGGCCACCTTTTTCTCAAACGGCATCTTGCTCGCTCCTGTCTTCTGGGTGATATCACCTGCTGGTTTCACAGAATCACGAGGACTTGTCAAATTTTTCTCAGCAGCTATCTTGCTTGCTGGTGTCTTATGGGTGATATCATTTGCTGGTTTCACAAAATCACGAGGACTAACTAACTTTTTTTCAGCAGACATCTTGCTTACAGACGTCTTCTGGGTAATATCACCTGCTGGTTTCACAGAATCGCGAGAACTGACTAACTTTTTCTCGGCAGCCATCTTAATTGCTGCAGTCTTTTGAGTGATATCACCAGATGGCTTCACAGAATCACGAGGACTGACCAACTTTTTCTCAACATTTTCAAATTTCGAAGTAGCCAATGGCGCCGTTCCAACATTGGCCACTGCCTTTTCTGTATCTGTTGAGAGTGAGGTAATATCATCTCGAGAAGCATACCATGTGTGTCCACATGCTATGCATTCCAACTGCATTCAAATTATGTTTTTTTATTCTAACTCAAATTATACGACCAAACAACATACTATTGTGCGTTTGTGGAATAAAAGAGTCCATACCTGATACCGGTCCCCACCAGATCCACCTGCATGAATCACATCAGCAACCCCAACTTTCCTTTCCATGCATCTCGAACAACGCGCATCAGTCATCTTTTAGAGGCAAAAAGAGAACATAAATATAATCAGGGAAAAGTGTAAAATAATAGACTATTAACAGACATTTAGATTTTAAACCTGCATGCGCTCTGACCGATCAGGCTCGTTGGTTGTTCTTTCTTCTGCAGTCAAGCCATTCTAGAAAGTGGCAATATATGAGGAAATAAATCATTATATTGTTTAGTAATATCATTGAGAGAGAGAAATGATTGCATCATGCTTAGTGATTTAGTAAAAGATTGAGTGATCAAATTCCTTCTTTAATTGAAGAATTTACAACAAAAAATACATTGCATCGAAAATCACCCAAAAAACATGGTTGCAACTTTTTTTGAAGAAAAGTTTTCATTAGTAACATAGTTTGAATTTATACACAACTCTAAGTGCCGTGAGAGTGGAGAGTTCAGCTTCCTAACATTTCATATCAGGAAAGCCATAGGGAAGTGGCTTCCAGGGGGAGAATCCACTGCACCTGATTCTGTGCTAGCGCCTAGCAGAAGCCAGAGAGACCTCTAAAAAACCTCCTATTCTTCTTTTTTGCCATTGTCCAGAGTCCCCAGTATGAGATCAGGTCAGGACCCCAAAGAGGGTTGAGGATAATTCTAAAAGAAATTGGGGAAAGATGTTCCTGGGATCAAAGGAGCTGAGAGCTTTTGTGAGGTGGCTTTAGGGGGAGGGAACTTCCTACTAGTGTCTTTTTTAGTTGCAATACATCTTAGGGCAATTTTCAGAAGATAATTGAGGAAGGATATAACTGGGCTGAAATTGTATTATCATAAAATTAGAATAACTATTCTGCAGAAAGCAAACCTTTAAATCATTTGGAGACATGGTCAGAATTACAGATGGTACCAACTCTTTGTTCAACAAGCGTTGCGCTAGTAGCGAATTAGTCTGTAATTGTTTTGAATAATAATTAGTAACACAACTTTAAAAAATTGTGGAAATGCTTAAGTGGTGAGGTACAAAAAAATATGGAAACAAATTTATCAAAGATATGAATTGAAATGAGAGTTGCTAAAGATTGGCAATGAAAACCGTGATTTGCATTAGCCACAGCCTATTGAATATATAGGCTGGGAAAAGTAAAAAGTAGATCTCAACTACCTTGAGGTAGTGGATCAGTACAATATAATAACAGAAATAAAGTAAAACAATAAAGTAATTCTACTTTAACTAATTAGAGCAAATAATTGTATTTACTCTAATATTTACTTTAACATTCCCCCTCAAACTTGTGGAGCCTGATACACAAGTTTGGGCTTTAGATTTAAGAATAGGGCAGGTCTCAATGGCTTTGTCAGAATATCCGCCAACTGCTTGTCACCACTGATATGCAGAACTTGTAATGACTTGTTCTCTGTTCTTTCTTTTATAAAACTGAAATCAAGAGCAGTGTGCTTCATTTTTGTGTGACATATTGGATTTTGAGCAATAAACATGGTGCTCAAGTTGTCACAAAAAAATTTCATTGGAAGAAGAACTTCCACCCCAAGTTCTTGTAGTAATGATCTTACAGATTCCATGTTTTCAACTGCTGTACCCACTGCCCTGTATTCTGCCTCAGTGGTAGATCTGGAGACAGTGGTCTGTTTATTGGAGGCCCAAGCCACAAGGGTACTTCCAATAAATATTAACAATCCAGTTTGACTTTTCCTATCACTTATATCCCCTGCCCAGTCAGAATCAGCATAAGCAGTGATGGAGAAGTCTGTTGTCCTTCCAAGAATAATACCAGTTGTTTGAGTACCTGAGAGATATCTCATTAATTTCTTGACTGCAGTCCAGTGAACTTCTGTAAGAGCAGCAAGAAATTGGGAGAGTTTATTGACAGCAAATTGTATGTCTGGTCTTGCGAGTGTGAGATATTGGAGAGATCCAATGATTCTCCTATACTCACCATGATCAGCAATTGGTGGACTGTCAATAAATAACTGTTTGAGATCACCCATGGGTGTAATTGAGGGTTTTAGATGATCAAAATTGCAGCTTCTCAGTAAATTGTACAAGTACTGTTGCT
>LFYR01000927.1:220565-245514 GCA_001185155.1 Zostera marina | reverse complement strand
AACTTCGTGACCAACTTCAAAATTGGTCTCAAAAAGTCAACTATAAGCGACCAACCTCGAAGTTAGTCGCTAGAGTTGGTCAGAAAAAGCCTTCTTTCTTGTAGTGTTAAGGATTAGCCACGGATTTTGGCCGTGGCCCTTCACTTTCCACTCTGTTTCAAGGATTTAGCCACGGCCAATTAAGGATTAGCCACGGATTTTGGCCGTGGCCATTCACTTTCCAATCTGTTTCAAGGATTTAGCCACGGCCAGTTAAGGATTAGCCTCTGATTTTGGCCGTGGCCCTTCACTTTCCACTCTGTTTCAAGGATTTAGCCACGGCCACTTAAGGATTAGCCACGGATTTTGGCCGTGGCCCTTCACTTTCCACTCTGTTTCAAGGATTTAGCCACGGCCAGATAAGGATTAGCCACGGATTTTGGCCGTGGCCCTTCACTTTCCACTCTGTTTCAAGGATTTAGCCATGGATTTTGGTCTATAGATCAATATATTTTTATGATCAGTACGTATTCAGTATTAATCTAGTAAAAAATACGATAATTTCCCCAATACAATACGTATTCAGTTATTTGGAAGATTTCTCAAATAGCACATGTCCATATTTTCCCCAAAGATTTCTCTGTTATTTGGAAATCTTATAATAGATATACTTATATTAATTCCATTGTTGTTTTATTGGATATTTTATTAATTCGATGGGAAAATCCTTAGCTTTAAAATTGTATTGGTTTAAAAACTAATTGTATTGGTTTAAAATTCCTGATAATATGGCGACTTTACAGAACACAACGACGAATTATATAGAAATTCAACAACAAAAAAGTAAAGAAGACTTTGATCGGGCAGTTCAAGAGGCCATTAGAAAACAGATGCCGGATATACTAAAGGAACTAAGGGAAGACTTACGTCGAGGGACGATTGAGGTAATTAGCATTTATATATAAATCAATATTCATATTTTCTTTGTAATTTCAATTTTTTTTTACATTAGGGTCAGTCGAGCCAAGAACACGACAACATAATCACGCCTACTACAAGAGATTCAAATGTCGAAAATGTTGGCAAAAAAGCGACTAAAAGTCCGACTAAAAGTGGGACGAATAGCGCGACTAAGAGCATGACCGACACTAACAAATAGGTTCCTCTTTATTTATCTTTTCGTTTAGTTTTGTTTTAAATGACATGAATTGTATGAAAATTGGAATGGTATGGAAATGATGGTATGTTTTGGAATTGTATAGAATGGTTTAGAATGGTTTAGAATTCATTCCTTTTCTTTTATCTTTTGGAATGGTATAGAATTGAAGAATTGAATGAAATGTTTTGGAATTGATTGGTTCATTGTTTTGCATAATTTTTATGGATATTTGTGTATGAATGGAATGTGTATGAATGGAATGTGTATGAATGGAATGTGTATGAATAGAATGTGTATGAATGGAATGTGTATGAATGGAATGTGTATGAATGGAATGTGTATGAATGGAATGTGTATGAATGGAATGTGTATGAATGCAATGTGTATGAATGGAATGTGTATGAATAGAATGTGTATGAATGAAATGTGTATGAATATATGTTTGAATGTTTTTTTCAGGTTATACGAATGTGTAAGACCTTCAATAGGCGTCTTCTAAAATGTAAATATTTCCTATAAATATTTTAGAAATTAGCCACGGCCTTTAAGGATTAGCCACGGATTTTGGCCGTGGCCCTTCACTTTCCACTCTGTTTCAAGGATTTAGCCACGGCCACTTAAGGATTAGCCACGGATTTTGGCTGTGGCCCTTCACTTTCCACTCTGTTTCAAGGATTTAGCCACGGCCACTTAAGGATTAGCCACGGATTTTGGCCGTGGCCCTTCACTTTCCACTCTGTTTCAAGGATTTAGCCACGGCCACTTAAGGATTAGCCACGGATTTTGGCCGTGGCCCTTCACTTTCCACTCTGTTTCAAGGATTTAGCCACGGCCAATTAAGGATTAGCCACGGATTTTGGCCATGGCCCTTCACTTTCCACTCTGTTTCAAGGATTTAGCCACGGCCAGTTAAGGATTAGCCACGGATTTTGGCCGTGGCCCTTCACTTTCCACTCTGTTTCAAGGATTTAGCCACGGCCACTTAAGGATTAGCCACGGATTTTGGCCGTGGCCCTTCACTTTCCACTCTGTTTCAAGGATTTAGCCACGGCCAGATAAGGATTAGCCACGGATTTTGGCCGTGGCCCTTCACTTTCCACTCTGTTTCAAGGATTTAGCCACGGATTTTGGTCTGTAGATCAATATATTTTTATGATCAGTACGTATTCAGTATTAATCTAGTAAAAAATACAACAATTTCCCCAATACAATACGTATTCAGTTATTTGGAAGATTTCTCAAATAGCACATGTCCATATTTTCCCCAAAGATTTCTCTGTTATTTGGAAATCTTATAATAGATGTACTTATATTAATTCCCATGTTGTTTTATTGGACATTTTATTAATTCCATGGGAAAATCCTTAGCTTTAAAATTGTATTGGTTTAAAAACTAATTGTATTGGTTTAAAATTCCTGATAATATGGCGACTTCACAGAACACGACGACGAATTATATAGAAATTCAACAACAAAAAAGTAAAGAAGACTTTGATCGGGCAGTTCAAGAGGCCATTAGAAAACAGATGCCGGATATACTAAAGGAACTAAGGGAAGACTTACGTCGAGAGACGATTGAGGTAATTAGCATTTATATATAAATCAATATTCATATTTTCTTTGTAATTTCAAATTTTTTTTACATTAGGGTCAGTCGAGCCAAGAACACGACAACATAATCACGCCTACTACAAGAGATTCAAATGTCGAAAATGTTGGCAAAAAAGCGACTAAAAGTCCGACTAAAAGTGGGACGAATAGCGCGACTAAGAGCATGACCGACACTAACAAATAGGTTCCTATTTATTTATCTTTTCGTTTAGTTTTGTTTTAAATGACATGAATTGTATGAAAATTGGAATGGTATGGAATTGATGGTATGTTTTGGAATTGTATAGAATGGTTTAGAATGGTTTAAAATTCATTCCTTTTCTTTTATCTTTTGGAATGGTATAGAATTGAAGAATTGAATGGAATGTTTTGGAATTGATTGGTTCATTGTTTTGCATAATTTTTATGGATATTTGTGTATGAATGTAATGTGTATGAATGGAATGTGTATGAATGGAATGTGTATGAATGGAATGTGTATGAATGACATGTGTATGAATATATGTTTGAATGCTTTTTTCAGGTTATACGAATGTGTAAGACCTTCAATAGGCGTCTTCTAAAATGTAAATATTTCCTATAAATATTTTAGAATTAGCCACGGCCTTTTGGCATTTAGCCACAGATTTTGGCCGTGGCCCTTCACTTTCCACTCTGTTTCAAGGATTTAGCCATGGCCAGTTAAGGATTAGCCACGGATTTTGGCCGTGGCCCTTCACTTTCCACTCTGTTTCAAGGATTTAGCCACGGATTTTGGTCTGTAGATCAATATATTTTTATGATCAGTACGTATTCAGTATTAATCTAGTAAAAAATACAATAATTTCCCCAATACAATACGTGGCTAAATTTTGTTTAGCTACGGAAAATTAGCCACTGCATTATACCGTGGCTAATTTTTTAACATTAGCCACGGATTTTGGCCGTGGCTAATCCTTAATTAGCCGTGGCTAATATTTAGCCACGGAAAACCATTTTCGTGGCCAAAAACCAGTAGCCACCAGACTTACAGCCACGGCAACTCCCGTGGCTAATTCCCGTGGCTAATTCAATTTAGCCACGGATTTTGCCATTTAGCCAGTGAACTTGGTCGTGGCTGTTTCCCTGTTTTCTTGTAGTGATTCTAAATATTTGCGACTACAATTAATGGTACCCTGGTGTTAATTTTGTCGTTGTGGCCTTAATGATCATATCCCATCTTGTCGCTATGGCCTTGATGAGGATCGAGAGTCACTCTATCGCTATGGCTGGAGCTTGGCTAAAACACCGGGGTTCAAATCTAGAATTGTAGTCCAAAATTGCGGATCCAACCCTACGATTCCAAATAATATTGTGCATCTTAATTTTTGGTTTATTGGTACTATTCTTTGCAACTCTGCGTCAATTTGGAGATATAAATTATCCGCTAATTTAACTGACGACTGAACTACGATTCGTACGACCAAGCTTACGTCCAGAGTGGCTAAGCGAGGGTTAGCAGAGTCTAACTTACGTCCAGAGTGGCTAAGTTACGGCTTGTGAATCTAGTTTCGAGCCTAGGTTACAATTTAAAGGTGGTTTATATGGAAGATTGGCAAAGAAAAGACAGAAGGTAGTTCATTGATAATCAAAATAGAAAGATTGCAAAATATTTCGAAAATTCATTTCATATGTCACGACGACATGATTCTCGGAGGGAGTATCACAAGCTCTCCTCAATACTTCTATCGCCTCGGGCACAAACATCCAAAGCATAACTCTACAATCTGTCACAACGGCACAACTTCAGAGGGGAGTATCACAAACTCTCCACGATACTTCTGTCGCTTCGGCCAGAAGTTGTCACAATTCGGGGAGAGTATCACACACTCTCTCCGACACTCCTACCACTTCAGCCAGAACATATTTTTTATGCAGGTTTCAAAGGGGGAGTATGACAAGCTCTCCCGACTTTTCTGTCGCTCCGGCCGGAAATTGTCAAATTTCGAGGGGGAGTATCACAAGCTCTCCCGACATTTCTGTCGCTCCGGCCAGAAATCGTCATATTTTAAGGGGGAATATCACAACTCCCTTCAGGAAACCTCTAAGTTTCTCAAAAAACGACCCCAATGCTAAGTCGGCGAGTTAACACCTTAAGTCGCCGACTTAGGATATCGTATAGTATCTTAGGGGGAAAATTACAAGCCCCCTTCCACAACATCGAGGGGGAGTATCACAAGCTCTCCCGATATCTCTATCGCTTCAGCTAGAGATCGTCAAACATCGAGGGGGAGTGTCACAAGCTCTCCCGACATATCTATCGCTTCCGCTAGAAATTGTCAAAATTCGGGGAGAGTATCACAAGCTCTCCCGACATTTCTATCGCTTCGGCTACATATCGTCAAACTTCAGGGGGGAGTATCACAAGCTCTCCCGACTTTTCTGTCGCTCCGGTCAGTAATTGTCAAACTTCGAGGGGGAGTATCACAAGCTCTCCCGACTTTTCTGTCACTCCGGTCAGTAATTGTCAAACTTCGAGGGGGAGTATCACAAGCTCTCCCGACACTTCTGTCGCTGTGGCCAGAAGTCGTCAAACATGAGCACGGTGAGTCTGTCGCTTCGGCCAGATTCACCAAGGATTGGTTAAAGTAAAGAGAAGAATATCGCTAGAGGTAAAATCGGTCAATAGTCATATGCGTTTTTAGACTGATCTAGTTGTTTTGCAGGATGTTTTCTTTTTTGCAGATATTATTTTGTCACTTTGGCCAGAATATTTTCTTTTTTGCAGGTATTATTCTGTCGCTTTGGCCAGAATAAGATTCTAATAGTGAGTCCAAGTATCTTGTCGCTTTCTGCCTTGATACACTAGAGATCGTTCTGCCGCTTTGGCCTTAACGATCTCAACCCATCTTGTCGCTAAAAAGCCTTGAAGGGGGCCGTCGTTGCGGACTTTAAGTCGCTCTTGATCAGAGTGGACTATAAACATTAGTTCTATCGCTTCGGCTAGAACTTGGTTCTATCGCTCTGGCAAGAACCCGATTCTGTCGCTCCGGCCTGAATCGTATTCCGTCGCTTTGGCTGGAATTTATCTTGTCGCTTCGGCCTCGATAACACAGTGCAGTCGCCCTTGATCAGGGAAGGACTATAAACAGAGTTACCGTTGCCTGGAACTCGATCCATTCTTGAAGCTTTGGCCTATGGATTCTGAATCATTACGTCACTGTGGGCGGATGATTCGATCTCATCTTGTCACTTTGGCCTTGGTGCTGGATCACACACATTGAACCTTGGTTGGGGGGGGTACTGGCGATACACGCATGTTTCTTGTGCTCTCTTCAGGGGGGAGTACTGGTGAGACATGCCTGATTACGTCAGTCACTACCAGCAACGCCTTCCAACAAGGACTAGGGCTCCGTCGCTATGGCAGGACCCCCGGAGAGCTCTCACGGTGCGGAACACGTTCATCGTCCAGATCGCCGAGTTAGCCCGTAAGTCGCCCGATTGGACTACCAAGTCGTCGACATACAGGATAACTCGCCGAGTTAAGGCAAAATCGGTAGTATGGTAGACTGTACATCTTGGCCCTAGAAACTCGCCGAGTTAGCCCTAACTAGGCGACTTCCATACCTGAATCGGCGACTTACGACCGTTACTCGCCGCCAGCCAACGTCATAAATGTTACCATATATGACCATAGGCGCGATGTCCGCCTTTGATTGCGCCCTCCGAGATCCTATAAAAAGGGTCTCAAGGGGACACTCAAAGGCACGATTCAAGTTCCTCTCTCACACCAGAGCATCACTACGAAACTCGGCGAGTCTCATTAGAATCGCCTAGTTTCCACTTGCAGGTATTTGACGTAGAGCGTGCGTCGTGGACTCCAAAGCCTCCGGCATCAACCTCGCACCACCGCGAACCCTGGTAGCAGATCAGTGCTTCATCAGTTAGACCGCAGAAGATCACCTCCGGCCCTCTGACGTCGCCAGCTATGACGTGGAGCCCCCCTCGCCTTCCTGGAAAATACAGAAGTGGAAGACGACGTCTACGATTATTGTGGACACCCCCTCTGTATCCCCGAGGAAAACCAACGAGAGCTCCGGAGATGATAACATGGACAGCCCTCCCTTGGAGAATGTTTGCTCGGCCCGCCGTGGCTTCGCAAGGGCCCGTCCCCCCCTCCGGGTATCATCAGAAGATCGAGGTCGGGGAAGCTTATGGGCACGGACTTGCTAGGCCCCAGTACCCCTTGGAGGGAGGGTTGTTGGACCGTCAGGGATTCGGCGTGGCCCTGGATTCTTCCTTTGTCACGGGGAAATACCGCGCGGACCCCGTCTCCTCTGATCCCTCCATCGCTGTTCCCCAGCTGGCGGGGATGCTTTTGAAGGGCTTCAATCTGCTGCAGCCATTTCTCCAGGAAGAAGCCGAGTATAAGGCTCTGTTCGCGCGTGGTGTCTCGGCGCTTGATGAGGACTTATACGCTGATAGCCTCCGCGGGGACGCCCTTGCCTACGTCCGCCTTCAGCGGAGCCTGGATATGCAGGACGAGCTTCATTGGCTCAGGAGCGTGTGGCGGCTCTTTCCTCCGAGGTTTCGGCTGCCCGAAACCATGATGTGAATGAGGCTGCGGTGGCCGCGAAAAAGCACGTGGCCGAAAAGACCGCCCTGGAGGGTGTCGTAACCGAGGCCGGTAGGGAGATGTCGAGTCTTAAGAGCCGCGTCACTTGGGCCGAGGACCTGGCCGCCGAGTCTAAGAAGGCTCTCGATCTTGCAACCGTGCGCGAAGAGAAACTCGTTGAGGATCAAGCTGGGTCTGCGCACGCGTTGTCCGAACGATTCCGCGCTAAGTTCAACCAGCTCCGGGACCAGGCGATGGAACAAACGGCGGTGGAGAAGCGCGCAGGCTTTTGGAAAGGCAACGAGCACAGCTGCGCCATACATCGCCTGGCCTGCCCCGAGTTCGATCCTGCTGTCGTGCCCCGGACTCAGTCGGAGTGGGAGCGCTGGCAATCTGCTGACGGGGCCGGGCCTCCTGCTGAGTAGCCGTGCCTCAACGTGGGTGACAGCGAAGAGGAGGATCTGCACGCCGACCTTGCTGACTACGTGACGCCGACTCCTCCGTCCTTATTCCCTCGTTCCTCTATTCGTGTGCTTTTTTGTTTTTCTTTGTAATATAAAACACATTTAATTCTGCTTCCGCTTTTTCCTTACCATGCTTCCGTTTTTTTCTTACCATGCTTCCGCTTTTTTCTCACCATGCTTCCGCTTTTTACTTATTATGTTCTCTGGGTTTTTTGCACTGACCTCGGGCCTCTTCGTGGCCCTTCGGCCTTAGGCCTGTTCGGCCAGCTCCCATCGCGATTGTCAATTTCTTACTCGAGACACCCTGGGAAGGGGTGGAGCTTCGCCCAGCTCCCCCGGGGTTTTGTGGGGACTTGTTTTTTTTCTTTAGGGAACCAATCACTGTTGTGTTTTTCCAACGTTCTTCTTTGGTAAAAGATTCATCACAAAAAGACCAAAAAAAAAAACGCGACACGTCAAACGTGTTTCTTATCGCTTGTACTTTTCTAGGATGTCTGTGTGCCAGGTTCTTTCTATGGGCTGGCCGTCCTCATACCCCAGGCGGAAGATTCCGGGTCGAACTTCGTCCATTATCACATACGGGCCCTCCCATCTTGGTGACAGCTTTCCCTTCGTTTGGTCCACGCCCGTTACTTTGGCGTTCTTTAGCACTAGGTCACCCGGCGCCAGGTTCTTCTCTATTATTCTCGCGTTGTGGTACCTGGCCATTCTTCGCTTG
Source organism: Zostera marina (assembly GCA_001185155.1). NCBI lineage: Eukaryota > Viridiplantae > Streptophyta > Magnoliopsida > Alismatales > Zosteraceae > Zostera > Zostera marina. Next base: position 237,010 of record LFYR01000927.1, on the reverse strand, counting down.
TATGCGTGGTCCCTGATGGCGGACTCTTCTCTCTTGTCTTCCACGTCCTCTCTGGTCAGGAGTAGCGCTCTGTCATTTGCCTCCGATTGAAATTGATCTATCCTGGCCGTTGGCCAAACCAACTCCGTGGGGGCTACCGCCTCGATTCCGAAAGTGAGCGCAAATGGCGTCTGGCCCGTTGGTGTCCTGATCGTTGTTTGATAGGCCCACATGGTCTCCGGGACCTTGTCTGCCCAAGTCCTCGGGTGTTCCCCTACCTTCCTTTTCAGAACGGGCCTCTACTTGCCCGTTCCCCTGCGGGTGGTAGACCGGGGAGAAGCTTAGCTTGATCCCGCTGTCCTCGCAGAATTCCCTTAGCTTTATTCCCGTGAACTGCGTCCCGTTATCCGTGACTATCTGGATCGGGACCCCGAACCGGCAGATGATGTTCTTGACACGAAGTTGACCACATTCTACTCCGTAATCGCGCTTGTGGCTTCCGCCTCTGCCCACTTGGTGAAATAGTCGACCGCCACGAAGAGGAATTTTCTTCCCCGTGACGCCGGGGGGAAAGGGCCAACGATGTCGATGCCCCACCGCGTGAATGGGACGGGCGTAGTTACTGCTTTTATCGCGGTGGACGGCCGCCTCTGGACATTTGAGTGCCTTTGGCACTCGTCGCACCTTTCCACTATTCCCTCAGAGTCTATTATTGACTGCCTGGCCACCTGCTTTTCTAGGGCCCGACAACCTTAGTGGGCGCCACTTGCCCCCTCGTGGATGCTTCGCACGATCGCTTGGCCGCCCTCGCGAGAGACGCATAGTCGGAGCGGGGCCCCCTCCATGGCTGTCCGGCGGTATAGCTTTCCTTGTGTTGCTACGAACTACGCCGCTCTATGCCTTAGCTTTCTCACCTCCATTGGGTCACTTGGTCCCTCGCCTGTTTCGAGGAACCTTATTAGCGGCGTCCTCCAATCCCCTGCCGTTATTAGTGCGCAGGCCGGGTTGCCGGACCCCCCGGCTCCCGTGGGGTGCTCCTGGTTCTCTATACGGACCCATCTGCCTTCCTTCCTCCCTGGGGCCGCTCTTAATTTGGCCAGTGTAACGGCCTCCCCGTTGCTTTCCCTGCCGATCTTAGTGATTTTCCAGTCGGTGAGTCGCCCCAAAGCGATTCGGACTTCTGTTACGTAGGCTGCCAGGGAGTCCTCCTTCGATACGAAGTCACCTCTTATTTGGTTGGCGACTAGTCGGGAGTCTGTGTGCAGGTGTACTCTTTCTGCCCCTAGTGACGCGGCCAGCCTTATCCCGGCTAGGAGGACCTCGTATTCCGTGGCGTTGTTCGTCGCACGGAAAGCGAAGTGTATTGAGTACTCGTTCCATTCCCCCGTTGAGGCTCTTATCACCACTCCGGCGCCGTACCCCGTGTTGCTGGCTGAGCCGTCGACGTGGGCCGTCCACCATTCTTCCACTGCGGGGTCTTCCTTCGGAGGGTGAGCTCTGCCATGAAGTAGGCCACCGCCTGGCCCTTTATTGCCTTGGCCGGGACGATTTCTATGTGGAACTCGCTGAGTTCCATGGACCACTTCGTGAGCCGTCCTTATACGTCTAGCCTCTGCAGGAGTTGGAGCAGGGGGTGGGCCGTCGGGATGGTCACCGTGTGGGCGTGGAAGTAAGGCCTTAGTCTACGGACCGCCGCCACCACTGCCAGGGCCAACTTTTCGATGTCGGGGTACCTTTCTTCTGCCCCCTGCTGCGACCGTGAGTAATAGTAGACCGGTCTTTGCGCCCCGTCCGCCTCTGATAGGAGGACCGCGCTGACCGCCCCCTCTGAATGGGTGACGTACATTGTGAGCGGCTCGCCGCTTCGGGGAGGCCGCTGTGTTGGCAGGTGCGCAAGCCACCTCTTCAGCTCGCCGAACGCTGACTCGCACTCCTTTGTCCAGACCACTTTTGGTCCAGGCGATTTCAATAGCTGAAAAAATGGGCGAAGCCGGTCCGCCGCTCTTGGAAAGAATCTACTAAGGGCCGCTACCCTTCCGTTCAGCTTCTGGATCTCCTTTATGGTCCTAGGTGGGGCCATTTCCATGACTGCGTCCACTTTTTCCCTTCTGGGCTTGATGCCCTCCGGGGTGATCCTGAATCCCAGGAAATGACCTTCGTTTACCCCAAAGGCACACTTCCTTGCTTTCAGCTTCAAGCTTGCTTTCCTGATGTTGCGGAACGTCTCCTTTAAGTCGGCGAGGTGAGTGTATGCTCGTTTTGACCAGACCAGTATGTCATCGACGTACACCTCGACGTTTCTGCCAATCTGCTCTTCGAAGACGTTGTCCATAAGACGCTGAAATGTGGCCCCCGCGTTACGCGGCCCGAATGGCATTACCTTGAAACAGAAGGTCCCCGAGTCGGTGATGAACGAGGTCTTCTGTGAACAGTGGGTCATCGTGCGGAGTGGTGACGTCCTTCATGTCCGCCTCTGTGAACGTGATGTCCGCATCCAACCGTGGACGTTTCCCATCGGCCGCCCGATCGACGTCTGTAGAGTATCGACGACCTTCCCATGGGTCCACGCCGCGAGATGCACTTCCTCCCACTATCGTCAGGATGTCCCCGACTGGTTCTTCCGCGAGAAGCTCCTCTCTGTATCGAGGAGGACTAGTCGAGGTTTCAGACTGGGAACCTGTATCCTCGTATGTATCTTCTTTAGCATAGCGAGGTTTTTTCAGCCTGGGAGCTTGACTCCGTCCAGCTTATTATTGCTCTCCTCTTCTATCTCAATGAACGATTGAGCTCGTTGGAAGAGGTCGGGGAGGGTCTCCACTTTATGGAGCGTAAGGTTCTGAGCGAAAAGGGAGTAGGGTATTAGCCCATTCATGTACCCTGCTATGGCCAGACTCGGGATTAGGTCGTTCACTTCTGTCATCATCGAAGTGAACTTAATCGTGTAATCCCTCAGAGACAGTTTGTTCTGTCGTAATGCGAGTAGTGCGTTGGCACTGTGTTTTATTCTGATCATCCCCACATGTTGGGCGATGAACTTCGAAGAGAGGTCCGCGAAGCTGGAGACCGAGCCAGCTGGCAGACTAGAGAGCCATTGATAAGCGTTGCCTTTGAGAGTGCCGAGGAATGCCCGACACAACAGTCCGCTATCGGTGGTCTGCGGTTCCAAGACACTAAAGTAGAGGTTGATGTGATCTTTTGGATCACTCGAATCGTCATACGCTTCTATCTTTGGTACCCGCCAGGTTGGTGGAAAAGATTCTTTCAAAAGGTCCTTGTGAAAAGGACCGCTTTTGATTCTCAAGAACTCGATCGGACTGCTGGCGACCGGATTGTCGGCCAGCTTCCGACGAAGATCTTCCACGAACTTTGTGTAAGAGTCTTGTGAGTGCGACTCTTGCTAGGTCCAGCCTTTGCCTTAGGAGGTGCTGGAGATTTCCTCCTTTTCTCCGTAGATGGAGGATAGTAAGACCCAGATTCACCTGCTCTTTCGCGGGTGATGGCCTTCTTGCCCCTCGCTTTCTCGAGGTTGCTAACTCTTTTTTCTATGGAATCCATAAAGTTAATCAACCTATCTTGTAGCGCAGGAGTTAGGTTCGCTCCCCCATTTGATGGGAGTGATGATGGCACCTCATGTGTCGAAAGTGGTATATTGGAGGTTGGTATAGTACGGGAACAAACCCTCCTACCAGAAGCTCCTACCTCAGTAGCAATGGCGAGAGCTTTCTTTTTATGATCCTTAGTAAAAGGAGCCATAAATGGGATGGTTGTTTCTATCAGGTCGAAGCAACAGACTACGAGTGGAAGTTCTTCCGAAGTGTCGGAAGCTATGGGTAGGTACCTGCCCCCTCCAGGTGTCACAAAACAGAAAAATTTTGTAGAATATTTTTTTGTAGTTTTGTGACCCCCTTGAGCAGTACTACTAGTCCCCAAAGTTTGAAATTAGCAAAAAATATCGAAATTTTTTTGCAATTTTTTTGCAGAAAATCGTGCTGCCGGAGGTGGTTTTCAGGATGCCTATTTAGACCTATCCCAGAAAAGATTCCTTGCACTATTGGGAAATTCTACTCTTCTGTATTCGTAGAGAAAACTTTTTTCACGTGAAGTGTGGTCGTAGAATTCCAAAATTAGATCTGGGTATTCCGGAGGTGGACCGACAAAATCACTGGTAGTGAAAAAAGGTAAAAAGCCCCATACTCTTTTTTTTTTTTTTATTACCGAAACGACGATTCGAGTCCAGCCAAAACGATGGATTTTCATTTCGGTAAAAGAGCTAGGCTATGTGTGGTCTTATTCAGCCGAAGCGATGAATGAAGATGATGACCGAATCGACAATTCAACTGTGGGAATCGCCAACTCGGTGTGGGAGTCGGCGATTCAAGTGTGGGAATCGCCTACTCAGTGTGGTCTTATTCAGCCGAAGCGATGAATGAAGACGATAACTGAATCGACAATTCAAGTGTGGGAATCGCCTACTTAGTGTGGGAGTCGGCGACTCAATTGTGGGAATCGCCTACTCAGTGTGGAATCGTTGATTCAAGTGGTAATCGACGATTCAGATGGGGATAGGTGATTTTCTATGAAAAATCCAACCTATATGGAAGTGAAAGTGCCAGAGTAAAAGGCATTGATAGCACTTGCTCAAAAAGCTAAAGGAATCGGCGACTCCCTATGTGGAGTCGGCGATTCAACTTATGGCTTTTTGAACCATGCCGTGGACATCACTCTTAGCTAGCAGAATAACCCGCAATCGGCGACTCACTAGGTGGATTCGGTGATTGCCTGTGTGTATCGGAGATTCCTTAACACAAAGTTAGCGACTCACCCTAAGGGAATCGAGCTGAACTTTGCGAAGAAAATTTCACGATTACGACGGGATATCGTGGTTCGATATTCCCACAGACGGCGCCAGCTGATGAAGCACGGAATCTGCTACCAGTAGGCTCGCGGGGTTCCGAGGAGGGCCGGAGGCTTTGGAGTCCACGACGCGCGCTCTACGTCAATGTACCTGTAGAAGTGGAGGGGAATCGGCGACTCCCTTGGGAGTAGGCGATTCGGGCTCCTTGGATTGCTCTAGTGTGGTGTGTGTCAAGTGTGAATGACCTGAAAGTAGAAGACCCCCAAGGACCCCTTTTATAGGGTCTTGGGGGACGTTTCCCCATTCATTAGCGTGGGCCCACCCCATTATGGTGTCCTATTGAAGGGTGCGATAATGACGTGGGCCCTCCCAAGTAACGGCTGGGAATCGGCGACTCAGGTATGGGAGTCGCCGATTCAGAGGTGGAGTCGCCGACTCCCCATGAGCCAAGTTGGCAGTCTACCAGAACTGACCACGAGGCCTAGAGTCGGCGATTCACCCCTGGAGTCGGCGACTTGGTAGTCCCAGTCGGCGATTCCTAGGTGTTTCCTTAAGTACTTGACGTAGACACTTCCTCCGCATTTGTGGAAGCCTTCCGGGGGTCCGGCATATAGCGACGGAACCCTATTCATTGTTGAAGGGCGTTGCTGAGAGTAACTGACGTAATCAGGCATGTCTCACCACCAGGTATTCCTCTACATTAGACTCCCCGTGGGACCTCTCCATGGCCTCCGCGAACGACTTCGGCGGCTTCTGGACGAGGTCTCCTGCGAAAAATGTTTGTCTCAGGCTGTTCGTGAGGGCGTACAGGATCACTTTTTCCGTTAGCCCCTTGATTTCCTGCACCACCCCCGCGAACCGGTCCATGTACACTCGCGTAGTCTCGAAGTCCCCCTGTACTACGGCACTGAGGGTGGCCTCGGTCTTCGGTCTCCTTCGCTTGTGGGCAATGGCCGCCAATAAGGTTCTCTCTAGCTCCTCGAAGGTATGGATCGAGGCCATGGGGAGCGTTCAGTACCACGCCACGGCGTCACCCACGAGCGTCCTTTGGAACATTATGCACCAAATGTCCTTCCTATCGGTCCTGTCCTCCATGTTTGTTTTGAAGGAATGCAGGTGGTCACTTGGGTCGGTATCTCCCTTGTACTCGGGGATCTTCGGGGTTTTCCAACCGATGGGGTACTTGCCTCTTCCAGCAAATGCTATGCTAGGGCTTCCCCGCTCCCCGTGCCGGGCACCGTGACTATCGCTCCACTCCCGGGGTCCCCCCTGTCGCGCCCCCGCCAGCGCCATCCGACTCCAGCGCCATCCGACTCCAGCGCTCGCCATTCGGCGGTTAGCTGGAGGAGCTGCTCTTGCAGCTGCCGCTGGCTGTTTTGTAGAGAGGAGACCATCTCCGAGAGCTTTGCGTTTTCCGAGCACTTCCTCCTGCGGCGCTCCCCCCTCTCCGTTGGGGTCCAGGAGCGGTCCTGCCTCTCCCGTCTCTGCTTCCTTTCCTCCCTACGCCTGTCCTCCTCTTTGTCCCTCTTCAAACGTCGGACCGTCCTCTGCCTCGACGCCTCAGCCCTCTCCTTGTGCCGGACCGCCCTGTTCGCTTCCTCCATTCTCGCCCTCCACGCCGCCTCCTGGGACTCGAGCGCCCAGGCGGCGCGCTGCTTTCTGTACAAGAAGTAGGGCTCGGATCTATCTGAGTCCTCCTCCTCCTCTCGCGATCGCTCCGCCCTTGCAGTAGTCGGGCTTAGCCCCCTGTCGCGAGCTGCTTTCTGCCCGAGCTGCTTCGAGCTTAGCCCTTTGTGAAACCCGCTCCTTCCGACCATCCTCTCTCCGGTTGTGTATTAGATTCACGTAAGGTTCACCACTAATGGTGTGTGGACTCGCGCTAGGGTGCATGCTCACACACACAACTCTCTAGTATTCCTATTCTCAGGTAACCGATCCCCCTCCCTGCTGCACCATAGGAGGTATTTATAACTTCCACCCTAAGGCCTAAAGGGCCTAGCGGGCCTGTTTGGTCCAGGGTCCGACTCGACGGGCCCTGGTACTAACATATGTATAATGGAAAATTTGTTCATGGATATATACTTCGAAACAAGATTGAACTTGATATATCTTTGTTTACACTGTTCTTGCCGATCTTTATTATAAATGTGGGCACATTCTCTGTGCAGAATCTATCTTTAAGGAAATGCCAAAAGATAATGTTGTTTCATGGAATGTCATAATTTCTGGATATGTATCAAATGGTGTTTATTTCAAGGCAATTGATATCTTCTGGCGCATGAGAGATAGTGGAGTACAACCTGACATTATTAGTTTTGCTAGTATTATGTCGGCTTGTTCTCTATTCACAGCTTTAGAACAAGGTAGGAAAATTCATAGTTATATTTCAAATCACAAGCTTGAATCTAGTGAAGTAATCATGCGAGCATTATTTGACATGTATGCAAAATATGGTGCTGTTGAAGAAGCTCGCCATATTTTTTATAGATTGCAGGTGCGAGATATAGTGTCTTGGACCTCCATGATCATGGCATATAGAGTTCAAGTTTGCAATCTCTGGTCATCCAGGACTAATGCCAGAGAATATCTTCATTATTTGGGCGTGAGTGCGTGATATACTTTTTGATTTATATAAACTTAGCTTCAGTTGGAATATTAAAAATGAGATATCTTTAAAATGAGATATAACCATATGCTAGAGCTAAATCTTTATCAGATTTGTTTATATCTAGTTTATTCCCTGAACAAATATCATATCTATTTAGTATTTTATCATATATCTTGTATGTTGGTAGTATTAATTGACTTGAATTTGAGTTTTTTTTTTTAATTTCCTTAAATAAAAAGATATTCTCTTTTAAAGATATATCTCTACTAAATACAATGGCGAATCCACGAATTTTTTCTCCGGGGGGCTAATTTTAAATTAATTAATCAAATTCAATTTTTTTCAATTCAATTATTCTCGACGAAATGCCATATTTTGGTACCGATACATAATATCATCATTACTAATAATACTAAAAAATAAAACTATTTCAGCATATATATTTTACTAAAATATCATTCAACCAAGTATCATCCATACGATTGCGACAACTTGATTTCATAAGATTCATTCCTGAAAAAGATCTTTCCACTGAAGCAGTCGCAACTGGTAATGTGACTGTTAATTTTAACAAACGAAACACCAAAGGAAATACAATATCTTTTATCTGCACAATCAACTTTACGGTCAACTCTCCAATTTTATTCAAATTCGAAATTTTATTTACAAGTAAAAGCAGTTTCATTTATTTTCGGGAATAAATAACAACATAAACAGAAAACTGCGTCTTTTGAAATACTATATTCAATCCACGATTCATATTGTCAAACCACAATACACAAAATCTTTTCAATGAAAATTCATGTTGGCGTGGTTGACAAGGTTTTTTTGCAAATAATATCTTCTTATTTGATCTCGATCATTTGGATGGTAGTTATTTATTTTCTTTCGCAATCCCGGATCGGATGGTAATTTACTTACATGGAATGACTCTCTAGATGGCTGTGGATTGGATGATGGAGTTGAAATTGGTTGATTTATTCTAGGTCTTTTGATCATAAATTTATCCATTGATTATCTATGTAAAAAAGGATTTAAATTAATAATAAATTTAACAATAAGGATTGTGGATAAAAAATATTTTTATTCTTTTTCTTTATATGAAACTATAGTCACGAACTCACGTGAAGAAAAAGAAGTCAAAAATTAAAGATGTGGAGATGGAAGAGGAGGAAAAAACGAAATTTTTAAATCCCTAGATATAGATGAACAGTTATGAAAAATTAGGGTAAATATATAATAAATTAAATTATTAATAGAATAATGATTTATAAACAAAATATTTTAAAACTATTTAGTAATATTTTATATTATTATTATATTATATTATAAAAATAAAAAATATTATTATATTAATATATTTTAAACGGTGGAGTACCAATGTAGCATATGAAATTTTTTATTTTTTTTGGGGGGAGGGGGCTCAAGTCCCCCCAAGCCCCTCTACATTCGCTGCTGACTAAATATCGATATTTCATGGTGTCTGAGTTTAGAACTAGATATCCTTTAGTTTCCGAAGGATAACCCATGATCGAAAACCCCTTTAAAAGTTCTAGGAGAGAACTTGTGTTCTCTTAGATTGATCGATTGTTGTATAGCATAAGCACCCAAAGCTATAATTGGGTATGGTTTTATGTAAAATTTCAAAGAGAGTTTTATTATTAAGTACTTTGAATGGTATTTTATTGATTGTGTGTGGCTATTAATACACAATCTCTCTCTCTAAAATTTAATGGGAGTATGACTTTGTATGTGTAGTGTTCTCTGGCCACATGCACTTAATAGATATCTATGTTTTCTTTCAGCCTTAGAATTTTGCTTGGGTGAGTATGGACAAGAAAACTGTTGGATTATTCCATGATCTTTGATCATTGTTTAAAAGATTTGGAGATAAACTCACCTCTATTATCACTCATAATTATCTTGATATTTTTTGAAAAATAATTTTTAACTATTTTTATAAAAGATTTAATGCAACCTTCTAATGCTGATTTATTTTCTAATAAATATATCCATGTGATTCTACTTTTATCCTCAACTATTGTTAAGAAGTAGTTGAAACCATCATGTGTAGATATTGCGAATTTTTCCAAAGTCTGATTGAAACGATTTTATTTTGTGTCTGATTTGTCTTTCAACTAAGACATGAAATTATTTGAAAATATTTCTCACCTCCGATTTTTGTCTCATGGGATATAACCAAATGAAGCGAGATAAATCATCAATGAAAATGACAAAATATCTAAAACCATCCAAAGATTCGATAGGTGATTGTCCCCATACGTCATTATGTATCGATTCAAGAGGAACATAACTTTTAGAAAATGTTTGTAGAAGATTAATATGACATGATTTACCTATAAGACAAGCTCGACAATTATCAAGTTTTGAAATAGAAATAGGCAAATAATTTTCTAAAATAATATTTCTAACGATGGCCTCATGAGGATGTCCTAACCGTTCATGCCAGACATTTATTGAGCACCTAGTAGCATAAACTTATGAAGATTGATTTCTAATCTTGTAGAGTAATCCATCATGGGTTCCTTGAAGAAAGAAGAAGCATGTGAGTTGCTCGATCCTTTTCAAAGACATAGAAAGGATGAAAAACAAAATAGAAATTGTTATCAATAGCAAACTTATGAACCGAAATTAAAGAAGTATTCAAAAGAGGGACATGAAGGATGTTACGAAGATCAAGAGAAGTAACACCATTAGAAATTGAACCATTACCGAAAGATTTAATAGTGAGATGTGAACCATTACCTAGTTGGACTTGTCCTTGACAAGAATAAGGATGAGGATTGGTAATGGCCAGAGCATGAGGGGTGACATGATGAGTAGCGCCGGAATATGGGTACCAAGTAATATTACCAACATTTAATTTGTGTAATTTTCATCATATTGAACTTGTTCTGGACCGGTTGTGATATTTGCTTTTGGAGTAAAATTACTTTCAGATGACACAGTTTGGGTCGGACCTTGTTATCTTTTTGAACACTTGTATGGGTTGTGCCCTAAACCACCATATACAAGGCATGGGTCTATACGTGGAGAGGGTCTACGACCTCTTCCCCGACCCCTTCCCCGATAACTCCTTCTTCCACGATCTGTCTGAAAATTGAACTCGTTCCCTGGATTTGTGACCGTAGTATGAACTACCGGAGTTGCCACGAGAGAACGCATCTGGAGTCGAACCTCATGGCCAGTAACTATATCCATGAGTTCTGGGAAGGTGAGTGACGTGGATTGAACAGAGCACGCCGATACTATTTTACCGTATTCATCACCGAGGTTACTAAAAACCGTAGCATTGAACATTTGTCGAGGGATTGGATTTCCGGTGCTGCAAGCTCATCTCCCAATATCTTTACCTGTCGGAGATATGACGCCACTGACATTGTTCCTCTCTTCAGATTGTGGAACTTATTCATCTGCAACTGGAGTATTCTTGATTGTGATAACTTGTCGTTGGAAGTCTCGATTGCTTCCCACATCTCTTTTGCAGTTGTTAATTGATGAAGCACGAAATCTGCTACCAGTAGGCTCGCGGGGTTGCGAGGAGGGCCGGAGGCTTTGGAGTCCACGATGTGCGCTCTACGTCAAATACCTGCACAAGAGGAGGGGAGTCGGCGACTCGGGCTTCTTGGTTCTCTCGTTTGGAGTATTGTGAGTCAAGGTGACATGAGAATGGAGGACCCCCAAGGACCCCTTTTATAGGGTCTTTGGGAGGTTTTTCCCTTCAATGGTCTGGGGCCCATACCATTATGGCGCCCGGTTAATGGTGCCATAATGGTGTGGGCCAGCTCAAGTAACGGCTGGGAATCGCCTACTCCTTGTGGGAATCGCCTACTTAGGTGTGGGAATCGCCTACTCAGGTGGGAATCGCCTACTCAGGGGGAATGGGCTAGTCCCCACTGGAATCGGCTACTCCCCAAGGTAATCGGCTACTCCCCACTGGAATCGTGGACTCCAAAGCCTCCGGCCCTCCTCGCAACCCCGCGAGCCTACTGGTAGCAGATTCCGTGCTTCATCAGCTGGCGCCGTCTGTGGGAATATCGAACCACGATATCCCGTCGTAATCGTAAAATTTTCTTCGCAAAGTTCAGCCCGATTCCCTTAGGGTGAGTCGCTAACTTTGTGTTAAGGAATCTCCGATACACACAGGCAATCGCCGAATCCACCTAGTGAGTCGCCGATTGTGGGTTATTCTGCTAGCTAAGAGTGATGTCCACGGCATTGTTCAAAAAGGCCATAAGTTGAATCGCCGACTCCACATAGGGAGTCGCCGATTCCTTTAGCTTTTTGAGCAAGTGCTATCAATGCCTTTTGCTCTGGCACTTTTACTTCCATATAGGTTGGATTTTTCATAGAAAATCACCTATCCCCATCTGAATCGTCGATTACCACTTGAATCAATGATTCCACACTGAGTAGGCGATTCCCACAATTGAGTCGCCGACTCCCACACTGAGTAGGCGATTCCCACACTTGAATTGTCGATTCAGTTATCGTCTTCATTCATCGCTTCGGCTGAATAAGACCACACTGAGTAGGCGATTCCCACACTTGAATCGCCAACTCCTACACCGAGTAGGCGATTCCCACAGTTGAATTGTCGATTCGGTCATTCGGTCATCATCTTCATTCATCGCTTCGGCTGAATAAGACCACACATAGCCTAGCTCTTTTACCGAAATGAAAATCCATCGCTTTGGCTGGACACGAATCGTCGTTTCGGTAAAAAAAAAAAAAAGAGTATGGGGCTTTTTACCTTTTTTCACTACCAGTGATTTTGTTGGTCCACCTCCGTAATACCCAGATCTAATTTTGGAATTCTACGACCACACTTCACGTGAAAAAAGTTTTCTCTACGAATACAGAAGAGCAGAATTTCCCAACAGTGCAAGGAATCTTTTCTGGGATAGGTCTAAATAGGCATCCTGAAAACCACCTCCGGCAGCACGATTTTCTGCAGAAAAATTGCAAAAAAAATTCGATATTTTTTGCTAATTTCAAACTTTGGGGACTAGTAGTACTGCTCAAGGGGGTCACAAAACTACAAAGAAATATTGTACAAAATTTTTCTGTTTTGTGACACCCGGAGGGGGCAGGTACCTACCCATAGCTTCCGGCACTTCGGAAGAACTTCCACTCGTAGTCTGTTGCTTCGACCTGATAGAAACAACCATCCCATTTATGGCTCCTTTTACTAAGGATCATAAAAAGAAAGCTCTCGCCATTGCTACTAAGGTAGGAGCTTCTGGTAGGAGGGTTGGTTCCCGTACTATACCAACCTCCAATATACCACTTTCGACACATGAGTTGCAATCATCACTCCCATCAAATGGGGGAGCGAACCTAACTCCTGCGCTACAAGAGAGGTTGATTAACTTTATGGATTCCATAGAAAAAAGAGTTAGCAACCTCGAGAAAGCGAGGGGCAAGAAAGCCATCACCCGCGAAAGAGCAGGTGAATCTGGGTCTTACTATCCTCCATCTACGGAGAAAAAGAGGAAATCTCCAGCACCTCCTAAGGCAAAGGCTAGACCTAGCAAGAGTCGCACTCACAAGACTCTTACAACAAAGTTCGTGGAAGATCTTCGTCGGAAGCTAGCCGACAATCCGGTCGCCAGCAGTCCGATCGAGTTTTTGAGAATCAAAAGCGCTCCTTTTCACAAGGACCTTTTGAAAAAATCTTTTCCACCAACCTGGCGGGTACCCAAGATAGAAGCGTATGACAATTCGAGTGATCTAAAAGATCACATCAACCTCTACCTTAGTGTCTTGGAACCGCAGACCACCGATAGCGGACTGTTGTGTCGGGCATTCCCCGGCACTCTCAAAGGCAACGCTTATCGGTGGCTCTCTAGTCTGCCAGCTGGCTCGGTCTCCAGCTTCGCGGACCTCTCTTTGAAGTTCATCGCCCAACATGTGGGGATGATCAGAATAAAACACAGTGCCAACGCACTACTCGCATTACGACAGAACAAACTGTCTCTGAGGGATTACACGATTAAGTTCACTTCGATGATGACAGAAGTGAACGACCTAATCCCGAGTCTGGCCATAGCAGGGTACATGAATGGGCTAATACCCTACTCCCCTAGCCTTTGGCCCAGAACCTTACGCTCCATAAAGTGGAGACCCTCCCCGACCTCTTCCAACGAGCTCAATCGTTCATTGAGATAGAAGAGGAGAGCAATAATAAGCTGGACGGAGTCAAGCTCCCAGCCGGAAAAAACCTCGCTATGCTAAAGAAGATACATACGAGGATACAGGTTCCCAGTCTGAAACCTCAACTAGTCCTCCTCGATACAGAGAGGAGCTTCTCGCGGAGGAACCAGTCGGGGACATCCTGACGATAGCGGGAGGAAGCGCATCTCGCGGCGCGGACCCATGGGAAGGCCGTCGATACTCTACAGACGTCGATCGGGCGGCCGATGGGAAACGTCCACGGTTGGACGCGGACATCACGTTCACAGAGGCGGACATGAAGGCCGTCGATACTCTACAGACGTCGATCGGGCGGCCGATGGGAAACGTCCACGGTTGGACGCGGACATCACGTTCACAGAGGCGGACATGAAGGACGTCGATACTCTACAGACGTCGATCGGGCGGCCGATGGGAAACGTCCACGGTTGGACGCGGACATCACGTTCACAGAGGCGGACATGAAGGACGTCACCACTCCGCACGATGACCCACTCGTGATATCCCAAATTTTTCAGAGGGGGAACAGGGAGAAGGTGCGACTCCACAAAGTGTTGATCGACACCGGGGCGTCGGTAGACATCCTATACTGGAACGCTTTTGTGTACTTAGGCCTCGCCCGCACGGATCTACTCCCGAGAAGGGCGCCGATAAGAGGGTTCGGCCAGTCGGAGGTCCCGATGGTAGGCATCATAGCCATCCCGGTGACGTTAGGCAGCCACGCCCAGGCAAAATCGGTCGAGGTTAACTTCACGGTAGTGAACTTCACCTCCAGCTACAACGCCATCCTGGGGCGGACGACATTGCACGCTTTCCAAGCGGTAACGTAATCGCTCCACCAGTGCATGAAGTTCCCGACCCCTGCCGGCGTATGCACGGTAAGGGGGTCACAGAAAAATGCCTGCGAGTGTTACTTCAACTCAGTGGGCGAGGTAATGACATCTGGAGAGGAGTTACCGCACGCGCTCCGAGAGGACACCCCGAATCCAGAATCAACGTCATCCACGGTACCAACGCCACTAGCGAAGAACGAGGTGCGGATGGGAAAAGACCTACCAGAGGAATTCAGAAGGAGCCTGGAAAGCCTCCTCAGAGAAAACGAAGACCTGTTCGTCGTCGGGCTGGGAGAGCTAGGAGGAGTGGCCTGGGCGACGACCGAGCACAAGCTGGCAGTAGTCCAGGGAGCCAAGGCGGTCCGGAAGAAGTTGCGGCCTCTGAGGGCCGAGAAGAGGGACGCCGAAGAGGAAGAGGTGGCGAAGCTCCTAGAAGCGGGCTTCATACGCCCGGTCCGGTACCCAGAATGGCTGTCCCTCGTCGTCATGGTTAAGAAGGCTGACGCCGGATGGCGCATGTGCGTTGATTTCACGAACCTCAACAAGGCATGCCCCATGGACAGTTACCCTCTACCGTCACTGGACAGACTAGTAAACCAGAGCTCGGGTTGCGAGATGCTCAGCTTCATGGACGCGCACTCGGGATACATGCAACCAAGTCCCCATGGCTAGGGCAAACGAGGAGAAGACCTCGTTCATCACCGACTCGGGGACCTTCTGTTTCAAGGTAATGTCTTTCGGGCTGCGTAACGCAGGGGCCACATTTCAGCGTCTTATGGACAACGTCTTCGAAGAGCAGATTGGCAGAAACGTCGAGGTGTACGTCGATAATATACTGGTCTGGTCAAAACGAGCAGACACTCACCTCGCCGACTTCAAGGAGACGTTCCGCAACATCAGGAAAGCAAGCTTGAAGCTGAAAGCAAGGAAGCGTGCCTTTGGGGTAAACGAAGGTCATTTCCTGGGATTCAGGATCACCCCGGAGGGCATCAAGCCCAGAAGGGAAAAAGTGGAGGCAGTCATGGAAATGGCCCCAACTAGGACCATAAAGAAGATCCAGAAGCTGAACGGAAGGGTAGAGGCCCTTAGTAGATTTCTGCCAAGAGCGGCGGACCGGCTTCGCCCATTTTTTCAGCTATTGAAATCGCCTGGACCAAGAGTGGTCTGGACAAAGGAGTGCGAGTCAGCGTTCGGCGAGCTGAAGAGGCGGCTTGCGCACCTGCCAACACTGCGGCTTCCCCGAAGCGGCGAGCCGCTCACAATGTACGTCACCCATTCAGAGGGGGCGGTCAGCGCGGTCCTCCTATCAGAGGCGGACGGAGCGCAAAGACCAGTCTACTATTACTCACGGTCGCAGCAGGGGGCAGAAGAAAGGTACCCCGACATCGAAAAGTTGGCCCTGGCAGTGGTGGCGGCGGTCCGTAGACTAAGGCCTTACTTCCACGCTCACACGGTGACCATCCCGACGACCCACCCCCTGCTCCAACTCCTGCAGATGCCAGACGTATCAGGACGGCTCACGAAGTGGTCCATGGAACTCAGCGAGTTCCACATAGAAATCATCCTGGCCAAGGCAATAAAGGGCCAGGCGGTGGCTAGTGAGACATGCCTGATTACGTCAGTCACTCCCAGCAACGCCCTTCAAACAAGGAATAGGGTTCCGTCGCTATATGCCGGACCCCCGGAAAGGCTTCCACGGTGCGTAGCACGTGTCTACGTCAAGAGCTCAAGTTAACACTTGGGAGTCGCCGATTGGGACTACCAAGTCGCCGACTCCAGGGGGGAATCGCCAACTCTAAGCCTCGTGGACAGCTCTGGTAGGCTGCCACTTGGCTCATGGGGAGTCGGCGACTGAACCTCTGGATCGGCGATTCCCATACCTGAATCGCCGACTCCCAGCCGTTACTTGAGCGGACCTTCGCCATTAAGGCATTCCTTATTTTGTGTACCTTAA
>LFYR01000927.1:209350-220465 GCA_001185155.1 Zostera marina | reverse complement strand
CGAATGAATGGGGAAACGCCACCCAAGACCCTATAAAAGGGGTCCTTGGGGGACCTCTACCCTCAACTCATCCTCTCTTGACTCACACTCCCACTAGAGCAAACCAAGGAGCCCGAATCGCCTACTCCCACGTGAGTCGCCGATTCCCCTCCTCTTCTGCAGGTGTTTGACGTAGAGCACGCGTCGTGGACTCCACAGCCTCCGGCTCATCTCGCCACCCCGCGAGCCCACTGGTAGCAGATTCCGTGCTTCATCAGTGGCCGACTTCATGGCAGAGCTCACCCTCCGAAGGAAGACCCCCGCAGTGGAAGAATGGTGGACGGCCCACGTCGACGGCTCAGCCAGCAACACGGGGTGCGGCGCCGGAGTGGTGATAAGAGCCTCAACAGGGGAATGGAACGAGTACTCAATGCACTTCGCTTTCCGTACGACGAACAACGCCACGGAATACGAGGTCCTCCTAGCCGGGATAAGGCTGGCCGCGTCACTAGGGCCGGAAAGAGTACACCTGCACACAGACTCCCGACTAGTCGCCAACCAAATAAGAGGTGAATTCGTATCGAAGGAGGACTCCATGGCAGCCTACGTAGCAGAAGTCCGAACCGCTTTGGGGCGACTCACCGACTGGAAAATCACTAAGATCGGCAGGGAAAGCAACGGGAAGGCCGTTACACTGGCCAAATTAGGAGCGGCCCCAGGGAGGAAGGAAGGCAGATGGGTCCGTATAGAGAACCAGGAGCACCCCACGGGATCCGGGGGGTCCGACAGCTCGGCCTGCGCACTAATAACGGCAGGGGATTGGAGGACGCCGCTAATAAGGTTCCTCGAAACAGGCGAGGGACCAAGTGACCCAATGGAGGCGAGAAAGCTAAGGCATAGAGCGGCGTGGTTCGTAGGAACACAAGGAAAGCTATACCGCCGGACAGCCGCGGAGGGGGCCCCGCTCCGACTATGCGTCTCTCGCGAGGGCGGCCAGGCGATCACGCGAAGCATCCACGAGGGGGCAAGTGGCGCCCACCAAGGTTGTCGGGCCCTAGAAAAGCAGGTGGCCAGACAGGGCGACTAATGGCCAGAGTCAATAATATACTCTGAGGGAATAGTGGAAAGGTGCGACGAGTGCCAAAGGCACTCAAACGTCCAGAGGCGGTCGTCCACCGCGATAAAAGCAGTAACTACGCCCGTCCCATTCACGCGATGGGGCATCGACATCGTTGGCCCTTTCCCCCCAGCGTCACGGGGAAGAAAATTCATCTTCGTGGCGGTCGACTATTTCACCAAGTGGGCAGAGGCGGAAGCCACAAGCGCGATTACGGAGCAGAATATTGTCAACTTCGTGTCAAGAACATCATCTGCCGGTTCGGGGTTCCGATCCAGATAGTCACGGATAACGGGACGCAGTTCACGGGAATGAAGCTAAGGGAATTCTGCGAGGACAGCGGGATCAACCTAAGCTTCTCCCCGGTCTACCACCCGCAGGGGAACGGTCAAGTAGAGGTCACCAACCACACAATCGTGTCCATCCTGAAAAGGAAGGTAGGGGAACACCCGAGGACTTAGGCAGACAAGGTCCCAGAGATCGACCATGTGGGCCTATCAAACAACGATCAGGACACCAACGGGCCAGACGCCATTTGCGCTCACTTTCGGAATCGAGATGGTAGCCCCCACGGAGCTGGTTTGGCCAACGGCCAGGATAGATCAATTTCAATCGGAGGCAAATAACAGAGCGCTCCTCCTGACCAGAGAGGACGTGGAAGACAAGAGAGAAGAGTCCGCCATCAGGGACCACGCATACAAGCGAAGAATGGCTAGGTACCACAACGCGAGAGTAATAGAGAAGAACCTGGCGCCGGGTGACCTAGTGCTAAAGAACGCCAAAGTAACAGACATGGACCAAACGAAGGGAAAGTTGTCACCAAGATGGGAGGGCCCGTAAGTGATAATGGACGAAGTTCGACCCGGAATCTTCCGCCTGGGGTATGAGGACGGCCAGCCCATAGAAAGAACCTGGCACACGGACATCCTAAAAAAGTACAAGCGATAAGAAAAACGTTGGACATGTCGCGTTTTTTTTTTGGTCTTTTTGTGATGAATCTTTTACCAAAGAAGAACGTTGGAAAAACACAACAGTGGTTGGTTCCCTAAAGAAAAAAATCAAGTCCCCACAAAACCCCGGGGGAGCCGGGCAATGCTCCACCCCTTCCCGGGGTGTCTCGAGTAAGAAATTGACAATCGCGATGGGAGCTGGCCGAACAGGCCTAAGGCCGAAAGGCCACGAAGAGGCCCTAGGTCAGAGCAAAAAACCCAGAGAACATAATAAGTAAAAAGCGGAAGCATGGTGAGAAAAAAGCGGAAGCATGGTAAGGAAAAAGCGGAAGCAGAATTAAATGTGTTTTATATTACAAAGAAAAACAAAAAAACACACGAATAGAGGAACGAGGGAATTAGGACGGAGGGGTCGGCGTCACGTAGTCAGCAAGGTCGGCGTCCAGATCCTCCTCTTCGATGTCACCCACGTTGAGGCACGGCTGCTCAGCAGGAGGCCCGGCCCCATCAGCAGATTGCCAGCGCTCCCACTCCGACTGAGTCCGGGGCACGACACCAGGAGCGAACTCGGGGCAGGCCAGGCGATGCATGGCATGGCTGTGCTCGTTACCTTTCCAAAAGTCTGCGCGCTTCTCCACCGCCATTTGTTCCATCGCCTCGTCCCGGAGCTGGTTGAACTTAGCGCGGAATCGTTCGGACAACGCGTGCGCAGACCCAGCTTGATCCTCAACTAGTTTCTGTTCGCGCACGGTTGCAAGATCGAGAGCCTTCTTAGACTCGGCCGCCCGGTCCTCGGCCCAAGTGACGCGGCTCTTAAGACTCGACACCTCCCAACCGGCCTCGGCTACGGCACCCTCCAGGGCAGTCTTTTCAACCACGTGCTTTTTCGCGGCCACCGCAGCCTCATTCACAGCATGGTCTCGGGCAGCCGAAACCTTGGAGGAAAGAGCCGCCACACGCTCCCGAGCCCCATGAATCTCGTCCTGCATATCCAGGCTTCGTTGAAGGCGGACGTAGGCAAGGGCGTCCCCGCGGAGGCTATCAGCGTATAAGTCCTCATCAAGCGTCGAGACACCACGCGCGAACAGAGCCTTATACTCGGCTTCTTCCTGGAGAAACGGCTGCAGCAGATTGAAGCCCTTCAAAAGCATCCCCGCCAGCTGGGGAACAGCGATGGAGGGATCAGAGGAGACGGGATCTTCTGATGAAACCCGGAGGGGGGGACGGGCCCTTGCGAAGCCACGGCGGGCCGAGCAAACATTCTCCAAGGGAGGGCTGTCCATGTTATCATCTCCGGAGCTCTCGTTGGTGTTCCTCGGGGATACGGAGGGGGTGTCCACAATAATCGTGGACGTCGTCTTCCACTTCTGTCTTTTCCAGGAAGGCGAGGGGGGCTCCACGTCATAGCTGGCGATGTCAGCGGGCCGGAGGTGATCTTCTGCGGTCTAACCATGTCCAAGGTGGGCAGGCTTCACAAGGCGGCACTCAGATATCTGGACGAGGAGGTCGTGCGCCTCCCGTTCGGCTGTAGTCAGGCGCGTGGAGGCAATGCCAGTGAGGCCCTTCAAGAGGCCCAGCGGAGGAAAGCTCTCGGGAGGGTTCTCAAGAGGTCCCAGATAGGACAACTTCAAGAAGAAGAAATGCTCGCACCAGCCATGAGCACGGTCGGGCAGCACCTCGAAGAGAGCTTTCCTAGGGGTCCCGCGGGACGCTATCAGGACACGGTTCCGGTCACTCGGCATCGGGTATACATGGAACCACTGAAAGAATAAGGGTAGAGTAGGCTCGTGGCCACAAGCACTGAAAAGAGAGGAGAACAAAATGACTCGCTCAATGGCACCCGGCGGAAGTTGCGAGAGCGACACCCGACAGTGGTTGAGCAGGCTCTGGAGAAACGGAGGAAGCGGCAGAGTCAGGCCAAGGTCGGCATAGGCAATGTAGACCGCGACGTACCCAAAGGGAGGATGGGAAGCGACAAGGTCCCCAGCCGGCTGGTATTTCGCAGGATCCTTGTACTTGTAAATTCTCTTCAAAGCCTCAAGACATCTAGAGGTAGAAGCTTTCGTCAGCGGATTTTTGGAATCAGGAGGGGGAATGGAGGCCTGATGGATCAGATTGGCTACCGAGAGATCAAGAAAGACTGGGTTGGAGGCCATTGTAACTCTGTAAGAAGGTCGTCAAGCTCAAGTAAAGCGGGAAAGAGGGGAGGTAAAAAAGGAAAGTGTCTGAAGTAAAAAAGGACAGTAAGTATTTATAAGGAAAAGGGGCACAAAAAACGAAGAGTCGTGAATACCTGGCCTCGTCGAAAGAAGGGGGCCCAAGAGAGCGGCCCAACATAGCACAACGGAGTTGAAAACTCAAGAGAGAGGGTAACGAGCCGAGGGGCCGGCAAACGGGAGCCGAATCCCACCGGGGTGAAGGCAGAGGCGGGAAGCCGGAATGACCAGAGGAGGGCCGAGGAACCAGAGGAGTGTCACCCGGGGGTCCGAAAATCAGAGGGGCGTCTCCCGGGGTCAAAAGGGCACCGGGGGGGCGAGGAGGGGTGTAGGCGGACGAGCGAAGCTCGAGCAGAGCGCGAGCCAGTTCGGTGGCAGGCGGTGAGGGTAAATCAACAGCGCGAACTGAGGCATGAAAGGGGAAAGGACGTTCAAAATTCAAAAAAGAAAGGCAAAATACTTTGAAATGACATTAAAGTGATAAATTTCTATTACAAGCCCGGAGGCACTACAAAGTTACAGCAAAAGCCACAAGGCGCCTTAAGCTACAAAAAAGAAAAAAAAGCTAAACGTGCTTTAAAGAAAAAGCGAAACGACGCCGAGAAGCAAGTCGGGTGAACCACACGACCTCCGTCCAAGAGATGCTTAAGGCAACACAAGGAGAGGGGAGGAGGTACCCACAGACGGCGCACCTGCAGGGCCAAACAGACCCATGACAGTCAAGGACCGGACCGAAGCAACCCCCGAACCCGGCGCAACCGGAGGCCTAGCGGCCAGACTTTGGCGGCCCCGACAGGAAGTGCCGCAAGTCAGTAACAGGGAGAGACGAGGACCCACGTGAACCTCGAGAGCGCCGGGGATGACCCCCACCAGCAACAGGGGCAGCAGAGGCCGAACCACGCATAGAGCAGGAGAAGCTAGATGCGGCAGCGGCGGCAGTAGCAGAGGAAGCCGGGGTCCCAGAAGGTGGAGCGTCGGCCTGGCGAAGTTGCGTGAGGCGGCGATGGATGTCGATCAGGACTGAGTTAAGTCGCTGGCTTTCCTACATGGCAACAGAATGGAAAGAACCAGTAGGCATCAGCAAGCACTCAGTTCAAGCAGAGTGCTGGAGTTTCACTTCACGACCAAACTCTTCCAGCAGATCTTGAACGATCATCGATCTTGTTTCCTTTTTTCTCTGGTCATCAAAAGAAGAAGGGGAGTACTTATAGACACGTGAAGAAGGGAGGGCGTGGCTCACAAGACGCCATAAAGGAAGGTAGGTGGGCGGCCCCTTAGGCCCCCCCGGCCCAGGGCGGGGTACTGTTAGTACCAGGGCCCGTTGAGTCGAACCATGGACCAAACAGGCCCGCTAGGCCCTTTAGGCCTTAGGGAGGAAGTTATAAATACCTCCCATGGTGCAGCAGGGAGGGGGATCGGTTACCTGAGAATAGGAATACTAGAGAGTTGTGTGTGGGAGCACCCTAGCGCGAGCCCACACACCATCAACATATGTGACGATCGTGAGCAAGCCATCATAACAGTGCTAATTGTAGTTGAAGTGGATCACAATT
The DNA here is from genome assembly GCA_001185155.1 of Zostera marina. Lineage (NCBI taxonomy): Eukaryota > Viridiplantae > Streptophyta > Magnoliopsida > Alismatales > Zosteraceae > Zostera > Zostera marina. Next base: position 214,650 of record LFYR01000927.1, on the reverse strand, counting down.
CTTGTATATGCATATGGGAGAAAACAACTAAACAGTAAAGGAATTAGTTCTGGTTCTAATTAGCTCTGTAATTAAACAGAGTCATAATCTATTTCTAATTAATCAATTATCAAATTGAAACAGAGCGCAGAATGTTTTATAATCTGTAAAGAGGATCTAATTGGAATAATTAATTACTTATAAACTTTTATCTAATTTGTTTTTAAGTTTTCACTATGCAGGAAATTGACCAAGACTCATACAAAGAGTATTAAAGAAGTCGAAGGTCCAACTTGCAAAAGTTTAAATATAAACGAACGGGCCAATTCTGATGGGCTAAAGGAATGGGCCGGTTTTATAAATAAATTGAAACTTTAAATGATTTGTTATGATTGATGGTATTAGTAGGGAATGATGTGAACCTAGACCCCAATTCTGCACTTGCAGCTTCCGAAAGCATTGAAGAATCAGTAAATTCTTCAGAAAATGAAGTGGACGACCTCCTCTGATTCTGAAGAAAATGAAAGATTTTTTAGAACGGAAAGAAAGTCAGTAAATAAAAAGAAAAAAATTCACAATGAAAGAAGGAAGTATATTTCAAGGAAATCACTTTACTTTCTATCTGCTGGAGATCACCCAGGCGCACAGATGGTGTCTGATAAATTGACTGGGGAAGCCAATTACGTGGCTTAGACCAATTCAATGAAATTTTCACTTGTGTCATGGAAGAAAATAGCCTTTGTAAATGGGAAGATCAAGAAACCAGTGGATGAGTCTAGTGAAGAGTTTGAAGATTGGGAAATGGTAAATGGCTTGGTTCTGTCTTTGGATCATCAATGGAGTCAGTCCTCAGATTGCTTCAACCCTAATTCACACAGAAATAACTTATGAAGCTTGGGTTGATATCTAAGAAAGGTATAAACAAAAAAATGCACCCAAGACAAGCTAATTGAGGTATGAGATAAATACATTAAATCAAGCTAATAATATTGTTTCCATATATTTTGATAAGTTTAAATCCTTATGGGATCAATATATAGAAATAGAAAAATCTGAATGTAGGTTTTGCACAATGTGTGCACCAATCTATTCTAAGAAAATAGAAAAGGATAAGACCCATTAATTCCTCCTAGGTCTGAATGAGGACTTCATGACTCTAAGAAGTCAAATTTTGGCATATTCAGAGTTACCCTCAATGAATTAAGTGTTTTCTTTAGTTATCCAAGAAGAAAAACAGAAATTGAATTTTAAGGAGAAAATAGGAGGTAGCTCAACAACTATGTATACCAAAAGAAATGATAAGGAAGAAAAGAAAGAAAAACCAAAGAAAAGAGTTTTATACAGTAAAAGTGGCAAGAAATTAGACACTAAGTATTACTGTGATAACTGCAAATTTTATGGTCATCTTAGGAAAGATTGCTTCCATATAGTAGGCTTCCCAAAGAAAAATAAGAAAGACAACAAGAAGTCGGGTCCGGGTCCAGCCGGGTCTGGCTAATCTAGACCCGGACCATTAACTGACCGGGTCTGGACCCGGCCATCCGGGTCTAAACCCTTTTGCGGATCCGAAATTGGTCTCAGATCCGGACCCGTTGACAGCCTTAAATTTCAGTAAATAGATTGGCAAATCATTCATATCTAAACCTAATTTCAGGAAAGCAGTCAGGGAGAATGATTGGGCAGGGTGAGTCTAAAAATGGACTCTACTTATACTAAAAATGGACTCTACTTATACTAAAGCCAAAATTTCTTGATTTTGCAAACTCGTCCATAGAATTTGAGAACGGGCATAAGAAGCTAGGATATATCTCAACAAAAAAAATGAAGATACTCATCAAGACTGAGAGTGTAGATCTTAAGAAGAATTGTTTTTCAAATTCTGAAAATTGTAAAACCATTGATAATAATGTTGTTTTGAACAAGTATTTTTCAAAAATAAATAAGAATCTAAAGTAAAAAATAATTGTGATGTTTGTAACCTCCCGAATTTTTTTTAGACAATAATGAAATCATTGAAACATGTTCAATCATACAACAAATGGCTAACTGCCTTGATTACAATTCAAAGGGTTCAAAATTCAAATAACAAAGATGTGGAAACGTTAAACTCCCGAGGGAACCATGTACGAGACCACTGTTGTCGTTGCTCCTCTTAATCTGCAATGACAAACATAATAAAGTGAGTTTTTAAGTCAAAACTCAGTACGGATATTATATTACTTTCCTTTTTAGTTCTTTATTTCTAGGTTGATAAACACACTCGTCCAATCAGTAGGAACGATTGTTGTCATTCCCCAAATTAGACTTGTGTGGTGCACAAGCTCATCCAGACTCGAATTACTCCAAAGAATGATTCGACCAGACTAACCCGTTGGGCCTGTTAGCCTCGTCAGGCTCAAACTCGAATTCCCACATGGTTCACCCAACCCATATCCCCGAAGGGTCACATTATCAGACTTAGCCTCTCAGCTCAAATTCGGGTTCCCCATGGGTTCATTCAACCAGACTCCCCTCGGGGCACGATCCACCAGATTTTTACTTTTCCAGATTCATTCTTTAATTTTTTGGCCTCTGTATGGTTCGTCTCATTCATATCGAGATCCGAACTCTCAATCATGGATTCAGGTCGACCATCTTCTTGGTCCATTTATTCCCAACATACTAGCTAAGTGACTGCGAACCAAAATGAACCTTAAGGTGAATCAAGGGTCCCCCTGGAGAAATCATTGATTCAACCTAAGTTTCATCCTCGTCTACTCTCCTGTTCTAACAAGAGAGGGGGTTGAGATTTATTGAGAGGAATACTAGAGAGTTGTGTGTGTGAGCCCTCTAGCGCGAACCCACATACCAATCAATACCCTTGGTCCATCAGACCAGGCTCACACCAGACCAGGACTAACAAGCCCATTTGGCTTAACAGGATGGGCGGACCAGTCTTGCCCCGACGGGCCAAACCCGGCCGGGTCGGGTCAAGCCCATAAAAAGAAGACCCAGTCCAGTAGGAAAGTATATAAATAACCCGAATGACTGAACGTAGATGGGGGAGAGACATTTGTAATAGGATAGATACTATAGTGAAAAGATTGTTTGGTATTCACTTGATACTAAATGATTAAAATCATATGATCATAAATAAATGGTTAAAAATCTTATGGTTAAAAATTTAGGGGTTTATTTAAATTCATCGATTTTCTGTTATTTAAGTTTCGTCACAAATGGTCATTTTCCTTAGGAAAGTTTTCTACCATTAAGATTTCAGACACATTGATGTCTCGTTTCACTCATTCCCATATCATCCCTGACTGGTCACTCCATGAAATGCTCACACTCGTCCTCGAAATCAACGTTGTCTACGACAAACGTGGCTCAAGTACTATATCGCCAAAAATGGAATATCATAGGCGATCATCTCATTGCTCTAAACATCTGCAGAAACTCGTCTCAATGTCACAGAAAGTGAGATTCTTTGATCTCCGAACACTACACCATCAAAGATTGGGAATCTCGATCCCGATACCAAACTGCAAGCACCAGCCGAAGCAATGGTGACTATTCTTACTGGTGTTTAGAGTCGGATAAAAGAAAGGATTTAAAGCTACGGATAGAATTCGATCGAAAGTTATTCTGGCTTATTGAACGTTTCATTAATAAAAAGGTCATTAAAGCCAAAGATCACATGTGCTAGAAATTGATTCTCCTTCATTACAACAATCGTCATCCTCGTCAATATCAATAGTTCAATACATACATAACAAGGCTTGATGTTGGATTATGGTGATGATCTAAATCTGTAAAATGTTCAAGTAAAACATTTGCAAAATTTAGATGCGACAGTGTCAGTGATGACTTACTTCTTGTGGAAAGTCGTCATTTTCCATTTGAGAGTTAATTAATACCCATAATGCACGATGCAATGGAGCTAGATGGATCTCTCTCAGCCTGTTCCAAACATGATTTGTGAAACAATTATATCAAGATACCATGCCTTACAGGCCACAATGACATAGCCTAAATTATTAATAATATTATGGTTGAATTAATAAACAAAAGCACTTTACAATTTCAGCAATGGGCTCATCTAAGATTTGCTATAACTTGCCCTGTCCTGAGATGAAAGATAACTCTCTCACCAACCTCCTGAAGCTAACTGTTTTGACAATAAAAACACACAAGCTTTGCGGATAGCAGAACTGTTTTTGTAGGTCTTTCCTGCAGCAATCAGTCTCTTAATTCCAAACCATAGAGGGTCTACTGTGAAAATAATCCGCCATTTTTATGGCATATAATCCGATAATTAAGCAAAGATCTAAACATATTGAATTAAATTGCTTCAAAAAAAAAAATAAACATATTGAAACAGACTTTCATTTCACTAGGGAACTAATATCTAAAAAGCTTTTAAATTTACAACATATTTGTTTCTACTGAATAAATTGCAGATATCTTTACTAAAGCAGTCTCACATGATTTGTTTATTAATCTTTGCAGGAGCACTAATATGCATTTTCCTCTCTTAAAGGTAGGTATATATCTATGTGAAAATACACCTCAACTTGTTTTATTTTTTTTCACTATCATAGATTGACGAGTGAGGTTGAATACAGATCAAGAATTTAGTTGATTTGATATTAGAAAATGCAGTACTTGATTTCATAAGAGGGTTTTCCAGAATAAACAACCACTGATTTTTTGCCCCTTATATGATCTCAATTATTCATTATCTAGAGTATCTAACTCTCTACAACTAATGAAAGTGTTGTTGTTCTATAGATGTTTTAATTGTTGCTGATTTTTCAAAGTCACAATTTATCAATTCCAAAGGAAAGTCTCTCAATTACGGTTCACTCAATTGCAAATTTGAGAGGGGGTGTCATGAGATATAGTATTCTATGCTAATTAGAAATTGAGCTCACTAAGAGCAATTGATATATTGATTTAGTATTTTCTTCAATTTGAAAACCTGAATGATGTGAAGTTTTGGCTCTCAGGCGATTCGCAAAGCTGATGATTTGCTACTAGGAACCTCTTTGAATACAATTCAGTCATCTTGGAAGAAGAACCAACCACTACACCGGTCTCGTACAATGCCTCTCCAAAGAAATCAATATCCTGTCTCTCTCCAATGGCGACGGGAAGTGTAGAAAAAGCAGAATGAATGACAATTGATATCATGCTTAGAAAAAGAATTTTCTGCTTCTTTTTAAACAAAAAATTCCATTGGCACTGATACATATATATGACTTGTTTAGGTTTAGTTAGCTAGCTAGCTTAGGGGTAATCGGGGATGGAGATACCCGACCAAATTATTGAATTTTTTTATT
>LFYR01000927.1:160995-179111 GCA_001185155.1 Zostera marina | reverse complement strand
CGGGACACACGAATGGGCTAGTACCCTACTCCCCTCTGGCCCAGCATCTCACTCTCCATAAGGTGGATGCGCTACTGACCTCTTCCAGCGAGCCCAATCGTTTATTGAGGTGGAAGATCAGAATTAGAACAAGCTAGGTGAACTTGAGAACACTAGCTTCAAAAATCCAAAGTTCGAGAAAAAGAGCTACGGAGGGAAAAATAGTTTCCGAGGCTCTTCGAACAAATACACTGACAATGCGGCTAATTCCTACAAAAAGGAATGGAAGCCCAAACACGATAATAAAGTGTATCAAACAACCACCAAACAGTCGCCAAAGGGTCCATCCCAACCATGGAAGGATTGGACCCCTTTGACAATCAATAAAGGCGAACTGTTTGACAAACTGAAGAACCGGGCAGATTTATCTCCCGCCCGTTCTTTGGACCCTGCAACAAAAAGTAACCGTAAAAAGGGGGGAAGGTTCTGTAAATTCCACAGGGAGTACTCGATCTATGTCGAACAACTAGTCTCAAAGGGTGAACTTGGCAACTTCGTCAAAGGATCCCGAGGACGAGACGGTTGCAAACCTGACTCAAAGGGGAAGCATCCACGCTCTCCTTCGCCTGACAGCGACAGTAGCGAGGACCGCCAGCGGAAAACCATCAATATGATATTTGGTGGCGGATCCGTTGGCCAGAATAGGGGATACTCCCGGAAGGTGCTGATGTCACAGTCAACACCTCGCGACAATGGGAAACGGGCTCGGGAAGAGAAGTCAACATACTTCTCTGAAGAGAACCTGGACGATGTCCTGCTACCCCACGAGGATCCACTCATGATCCGAGCAGACATCGGTCTGACTTCCCGTGTCGAGAGGATGATTGTCGACAGCGGCAGTTCCGCGGACATCCTCTACATGGACTCTGATGAAGCACTGAATCTGCTACCAGGGCTCGCGGTGGTGCGAGGAGATGCCGGAGGCTCTGGAGTCCACGACGCGCGCTCTACGTCAAATACCTGCAAGGAGAAACTAGGCGATTCTAGTGAGACTCGCCGAGTTTCTTAGTAATGCTCTGGTGTGAGAGAGGAACTTCTGTTGTGCCTTTGAGTGTCCCCTTGGGACCCTTTTTATAGGGTCTCGGATGGCGCAATGAAAGGCGGAGATCGCGCCTATGGTCATATATGGTAACATTTATGACGTTGGCTATCGCCAGTAACGGTCGTAAGTTGGCGATTTAGGTATGGAAGTTGTCTAGTTAGGGCTAACTCGCCGAGTTTCCAGGGGCAAGATGTGCAGTCTACCATACTGCCGATCTTAGCCCTAACTCGGCGACTTATCCTTTATGTCGGCGACTTGGTAGTCCAATCGGCGACTTACGGGCTAACTCGGCGATCTGGACGATGAACGTGTTCCGCATCGTGGGAGCTCTCTGGGGGTCCGGCCAAAGCGACGGAACCCTAGTCCTTGTTGAAAGGCGTTGCTAGGAGTGACTGCCGTAATCAGGCATGTCTCACCAGTACTCCCCCCTGAAGAGAGCACAAGAAACATGCGTGTATCGCCAGTACCCCTCCCCCCCAACCAAGATTCAGTGTGTGTGATCCGCACCTAGGCCGAAGCGACAAGATGAGATCGAATCATTCCGCCCACAGTGACGTACTGATTCCGTATCCATTAAGGCCAAAGCGTCAAGAATGGATTGATTCTGGCCAAAGTGACAGAATCGAGTTCCAGGCCAAAGGAAACTCTATTTATAGTCCTTCCCTGATCAAGGGTGACTGCACTGGGTTTATCAAGGCCGAAGCGACAAGATTAATTCCGGCCGAAGCGACGGAATCTGATTCAGGCCGAAGCGACAGAATCGGGTTCTAGCCGAAGTGTTAGAACCGAGTTCTAGCCGAAGCGATAAAACTAATGTTTATAGTCCACCCTGATCAAGAGCGACTTAATGTCCGCAACGACGGCCCCCTTCAAGGCTTAAAGCGACAAGATGGGTTGAGATCGTTAAGGCCAAAGCGACAGAACGATCTCTAGTCTATCAAGGCAAAAGAGACAAGATAGATTGACTCACTATTAGAGTCTGATTCTGACCGAAGCGACAGAATAACACCTGCAAAAAAGAAAACATTCTGGTCAAAGCAATAGAATAATACCTGCAAAAAAGAAAACATCCTGCAAAATAACTAGATCAGTCTAAAACGCATATTACTATTGACCAATTTAACTTACCGTGCGATTTTACCTCTCGTGATATTCTCCCTTTGCTTGAACCAGTCCTTGGTGAATCTGGCCGAAGCGACAGATTCACCGTGCTCATATTTGACGACTTCCGGCCAGAGCGACAGAAGTGTCGGGAGAGCTTGTGATACTACCCCCTGAAATATGACAATTTCTGGCCGGAGCGACAGAAAAGTCGGAAGAGCTTGTGATACTCCCCCTCGAAATATGACGATTTCTGGCCGGAGTGACAGAAAAGTCGGGAGAGCTTGTGATACTCCCCTCGAAATATGACGATTTTCGGCCGGAGCGACAGAAAAGTCAGGAGAGCTTGTGGTACTCTCCTTTTGTTGCTGAAGGGAGCTTGTGATTCTCCCCCCCTAAGATACTATGTGATATCCTAAGTCGGCGACTTAATGGATTAACTCGGCGACTTAGCATCGGGGTTGTTCTGTGAGAAACTTAGAGGTTTACTGAAGGGAGCTTGTAATACTCCCCCTCTAAGATACTATGTGATATCCTAAGTCGGCGACTTAATGGATTAACTCGGCGACTTAGCATCGGGGTTATTCTGTGAGAAACTTAGAGGTTTACTGAAGGGAGCTTGTGATACTCCCCCCCTAAGATACTATGTGATATCCTAAGTCGGCGACTTAATGTATTAACTCAACGACTTAGCATCGGGGTTGTTCTGTGAGAAACCTAGAGGTTTGCTGACCTAGATCGGCGACTTTCTTATAAACTCGGCGACTCTTGATATGAGTTGGCGGATCTCTTAGAAAATCCTTGGGATCTTGGGAAATATTTGCAAATTTTCCAAATATGGAAGTTCCTCCTTTGTATCCCGTGATTTTTGCCCAAACTCGGCGAGTTTGCGAGAAACTCGCCGAGTCTTGTGGATTTGGGAATCAATTAGCGATTTTCCTTCGCGTAATTTCTAAATTTCCGAGGGATTTTTGCAATTTGTCCAGGGTCTATAAATAGTGAATCGATTATTTTAATCCGCACATCACTTTCCCCAAATTGCTTAAACCCTAATCCCTTGCTAAGTCGCTGAGTCTCTTCCTATCTCGCCGACTCCCACCACAATCACCAATAGTCACCAATAAGTCGCCGAGTCTGTCCTTATATCGCCGACATATGGCAGACAAACCGTCGCTTCGTCAATTAACCATGTCGGAGACCGAGGCTCTGGTCGACGACTTACTGAATACCGATATTGACGATAGTTTAGCGGCGGTGCTCAACACCGTCGAGTCTCCGATCCCCTCACCTGCGCGTGGTGGGTCGGAGATTCCGGCTGTTGATGCGCCGCTCAACGCTAAATACTGTGCTACGGCCCGCGAGTTGCTCGGGCTAACTCCGGAAAACTCGCCGAGTTCTAACAAGAAGTCGGCGACTTTGAGGGGTGACTCTATGGCTCTGGTCATAGCAGAGCCCTCTGCTGAAGTGGGCGAGATTCCCCCGAGTCTTGCTCCTAAGACGGCGAGTCCCCTTGGGAAGTCGCCGGCTAAGGGCAAGGGGGGTGTCCCTGGTGAGACATGCCTGATTACGTCAGTCACCACCAGCAACGCCTTACAACAAGGACAAAGGCTCCGTCGCTATGGCAGGACCCCCGGAGATCTCCCACGGTGCGGAACACGTTCATCGTCCAGATCGCCGAGTTAGCCCGTAAGTCGCCCGATTGGACTACCAAGTCACCGACATACAGGATAACTCGCCGAGTTAAGGCAAGATCGGCAGTATGGTAGACTGTACATCTTGGCCCTAGAAACTCGCCGAGTTAGCCCTAACTAGGCGACTTCCATACCTGAATCGGCGACTTACGACCGTTACTCGCCGTCAGCCAACGTCATAAATGTTACCATATATGACCATAGGCACGATGTCCGCCTTTGATTGCGCCCTCCGAGATCCTATAAAAGGGGTCTCAAGGGGACACTCAAAGGCACGATTCAAGTTCCTCTCTCACACCATAGCACACACTACGAAACTCGGCGAGTCTCATTAGAATCGCCTAGTTTCCACTTGCAGGTATTTGACGTAGAGCGTGCGTCGTGGACTCCAAAGCCTCCGGCATCAACCTCGCACCACCGCGAGCCCTGGTAGCAGATTCAGTGCTTCATTAGCTGGTGCCGTCTGTGGGACTACCGAACCACCGGTATCCCGTCGTAATCGCGATTTTTTAAAAATCCGGCTCGAGCTCTCCTAGAGGGTTCGCCGAGTTTGTCAAAAAATCGCCGAGTTAGATCGTCCGATTCTCGGTTCAGGTCCGATTTAGCCTTAAATCGTCGACTTATCCTTGAGAATCGCCCGATCCGGATATCTTCTGCTAGCTAAGAGTGCTGTCCACGACTTTGTTCGAAAAACACCTCGAAATCTAAAAGTTGCCGAGTTTTCCCCTAACTCGCCGACTTATTTCTTTGTTTTTTGAACAAGCTCGGTCAAGTCATCCTTTGCTTTGGGAACTTACGTCTTCGCATAGGTTCGATTTTTCCCAAGCAAAAATCGCCTATCTAAGGGCAAACTCATCTATCTTGGGCAAACTCGCCTATCAAGGGGCAAACTCATCTATCTTGGGCAAACTCGCCTATCAAGGGGCAAACTCGCCTATCTTGGGCAAACTCGCCTATCTTGGGGCAAACTCGTCCATTCGATCATCGTCTTCATTCATCGCTTTGGCTGAATAAGACCACTCATAGCCCAGCTCTTTTACCGAAACGAAAATCCATCGCCACGGTTGGATTCGCCTCGTCGTTTCGGTAAAAAAAAAAAAAGATAGAATGGGGATTTTCGTCTTTTTTCACTTCCAGTGATTTCGTCGGTCCACCTCCGGAATACCCATATCTGATTTTGGAAATCTACGACCACACTTCACGTGAAAAAAGTTTTCTCTACGAGTACCAAAGAGCAGAATTTCCCAACAGTGCAAGGAATCTTTTCTGGGATAGGTCTAAACAGGCATCCCGAAAACCACCTCCGGCAGCACGATTTTCTGCCAAAAAACTGCAAAAAAATTTCGATATTTTTTGCAGATTTCAAACTTTGGGGACTAGTAGCACTTCTCAAGGGGGTCACAAAACTGCAAAGAAATATTATACAAAATTTTTTCTGTTTTGTGACACCCGGGGGGGCAGGTACCTACCCATAGCTTCCAACACTTCGGAAGAACTTCCACTCGTAGTTTGTTGCTTCGACCCGATAGAAGCAACCATCCCATTTATGGCTCCTTTTACTAAGGATCATAAAAAGAAAGCTCTCGCCACTACTACTGAGGTAGGAGCTTCTGGCAGAGGGGTTGGTCCTCGTACTGTACCAACCTCTAATGCACCATCTACACATGAGGTGTCCTCACCACTCCCACTAAATGGGGGTGTGAACCCAACTCTGACAACACAGGAAAGGCTTGCGCACATGCATGCTCTCATGTTGAAGTTGGACAAAAGGATAACCAACCTAGAGGCTTCAAGGAGTCGGACCACCATACGGTGTACGACAAGCAAGTCTAACCCACCTTTGAGGAAGACAAACTTAAGTACACATCATCGGTCCGAATCAAGGATATCCAAGGAGCTTCGAGAGCTCAAGGGAAAGAGTCCTGCAATCTTAGGGCAACCCAAATCCAACTCGCATCACCCTCCTATGGGGGACAACCACGGTGAAACAAAGAGACACAAGCATCTCGGTTCTCACCACAGGTCCGCAGTACATCACTCGGGTGTACCTTCGAGTTCCATGACTCGTGCGGATTATGATGCCACACTCATGAATAGGGTAATCAAGGAAATGCTTCGTAAAAGCAAGCATGATCTAAGGGACCCACATGATCTTCTCAGAATAGGAAGGGCACCCTTTCATAGGGACCTCCTGAGAAAACCTTTTCCGCAATCTTGGCGGTGTCCGAAGATAGACTCGTACGATGGAACGACAGATCCTGAGGATCATGTTAATCTCTATCTGAATATCTTGGAGCCGCAAACTACCGATAATGGGTTGTTGTGTCGGGCCTTCCCAGGCACTCTGAAAGGCAACGCATATCGATGGTTTTCCGGTCTGCCGGCTGGCTCAGTCTCCAGCTTCACGGACCTCTCTTCCAAGTTCATCGCCCAACATGTGGGGATGATCAGAATAAAACACAGTGCCAACGCACTACTGGCACTACGACAGAACAAGCTGTCTCTGAGGGATTACACAATTAAGTTCACTTCGATGATGACAGAAGTGAACGATCTAATCCCAAGTCTGGCCATAGCAGGATACGTGAGAGGGTTGGTACCCTTCTCCCCTTTGGCCCGGAATCTGATGCTCCATAAAGTGGAGACCCTGCCCGACCTCTTCCAACGAGCTCAATCGTATATTGAGATAGAAGAGGAGAATAATGACAAGCTGGACGAACTCGAGCCGTCCAGTCGGAAGAAACCTCGCTATGCCTCGACTAGTCTTCTTCGATACAGCGAGGAGTCTCCGAGTAGCAGTTATGACCACCAAAGTCATAACTCACACTCTCAGTCTGGTAGCAGTTATGGCCACCAAAGTCATAGCTCACACCCTAAATCCAGTAGCAGTTATGGCCACCAAAGCCATAGCTTACGCTCTCAATCCTATGACAGTGATGGCAACCAAAGCCACAGTTCACACTCACAATCAAGTACGTCACGCTAATAGTGGGTAACTACCATCTGTCAGAAGAAAGATAGGATTGCCCAAACTCAGTGGCAACCAAACATCAAAAGAACTCATCTATTCTTTTGGTTGTCGCTTCTATTGTTCTTTAGTTGTCGCAATCTAACAGCGATTTTATTCTGAGTAGATGAAGGTATTATGCGATATGTATGCCACATTTAGAATAATCATTCATCACTTCAGACGGATCAATCACCCATAGCTTCGGCTGGGTGACATCCGTCGCTTCGACCTTATCTATCATCTGTTCGACCCACGAGTCAAGGTGATAGTTACGAAATCTAATTTACGACAAAGAGTCTAAATTACGATTACAAGTCTAGTTTACGATTTACGAGTCAAAATGCAACTTAAGAATCTAAATTACGACTCTCACGAATATTTGCGAATCAAACCCTAAGATTCCAAATATTTATGAATCTAAGTTCTCTTTCAAAATCTAATTTACGACAAAGAGTCTAAATTACGATTACAAGTCAAGTTTACGATTTACATGTCCAAGGTGCGACTTAAGAATCTAAATTACGACTCCGATTTACGAATCAAACCATGAGATTCTAAATATTTGCGACTACAATTAATGATACCCTGGTGTTAATTTTGTCGTTGTGGCCTTAATGATCATATCCCATCTTGTCGCTATAGCCTTGATGAGGATCGAGAGTCACTCTATCGCTATGGCTGGAGCTTGGCTAAAACACCGGGGTTCAAATCTAGAATTGTAGTCCTAAATTGTGGATCCAACCCTACGATTCCAAATAATATTGTGCATCTTAATTTTTGGTTTATCGGTACTATTCTTTGCAACTCTGCGTCAATTTGGAGATATAAATTATCCGCTAATTTAACTGACGACTGAAGTACGATTCGTACGACCAAGCTTACGTCCAAAGTGGCTAAGCGAGGGTTAGCAGAGTCTAACTTACGTCCAGAGTGGCTAAGTTACGGCTTGTGAATCTAGTTTCGAGCCTAGGTTACAATTTAAAGGTGGTTTATATGGAGGATTGGCAAAGAAAAGACAGAAGGTAGTTCATTGTTAATCAAAATAGAAAGATTGCAAAATATTTCGAAAATTCATTTCATATGTCACGACGGCATGATTCTCGGGGGGAGTATCACAAGCTCCCTCCAATACCTCCGTTACACCAATATTTTAAAAAGTTGTCAGGTTGACATGATTTTCGAGGGGAGTATCACAAGCTCTCCTAAATAATTCTATCGCCTCGGGCACAAACATCCAATGCATAACTCTGCAATCTGTCACAACGGCACGATTTCAGGGGGAGTATCACAAACTCTCTCCGACGCTTCTGTCACCCTAGCCGGAAGCCGTCTCGCCCATCTTTGGAGGAGAGTATCATAAACTCTCATCAACACTTCTGTCGTTTTGGCTAGAAGTCGTCTCATTTCAAGGGGAGTATCACAAACTCTCCACAATACTTCTGTCGCTTCGGCCAGAAGTTGTCACAATTCGGGGGGAGTATCACAAACTCTCTCTGACACTCCTACCACTTCAGCCAGAATATATTTTTATGCAGGTTTCAAAGGAGAGTATCACAAGCTCTCCCGACTTTTCTGTCGCTCCGGACGGAAATTGTCAAATTTCGAAGGGGAGTATCACAAGCTCTCCCGACATTTCTGTCGCTCCGGCCAGAAATCGTCATATTTTAAGGGGGAATATCACAACTCCCTTCAGCAAACCTCCAGGTTCCTCGAAAAACAACCCCAATGCTAAGTCGGCGAGTTAACACCTTAAGTCGCCGACTTAGGATATCATGTAATATCTTAGGGGGAGAATCACAAGCCCCCTTCCACAACAACAGGAGAGTATCACAAACTCTCCCGACATTTCTATCGCATCGGCTAGAAATCGTCAAACTTCAGGGGGGAGTATCACAAGCTTTCTCGACTTTTCTGTCGCTCCGGCTAGATATCGTCAAACTTCAGGGGGGAGTATCACAAGCTCTCCCGACATTTCTATCGCTTCGGCTAGAGATCGTCAAACTTCAGGGGGGAGTATCACAAGCTCTCCCGACATTTCTATCGCTTCGGCTAGAGATCGTCAAACATCGGGGGGGAGTATCACAAACTCTCTCGACTTTTCTGTCGCTTCGGCCAGAAATCGTCATATCTCAGGGGGGAGTATCACAAGCTCTCCCGACTTTTCTGTCGCTCCGGCCGGAAATTGTCAAACCTCAGGGGGGAGTATCACAAGCTCTCCCGACACTTCTAATGCTATGGCCAGAAGTCATCAAACATGAGCACGTGAGTCTGTCGCTTCGGCCAGATTCACCGAGGATTGGCTAAAGTAAGGAGAAGAATATCGCAAGAGGTATTTTCGGTCAATAGTCATATGCGTTTTTAGACTCATCTAGTTGTTTTGCAGGATGTTTTCTTTTTTGCAGGTATTATTCTGTCGCTTTGGCCAGAATGTTTTCTTTTTTGCAGGTATTATTCTGTCGCTTTGGCCAGAATGTTTTCTTTTTTGCAGGTATTATTCTGTCGCTTTGGCCAGAATAAGACTCCAATAGTGAGTCCAAGTATCTTGTCGCATTCTGCCTTGATACACTAAAGATCGTTCTATCGCTTTGGTTTTAACGATCTCAACCCATCTTGTCGCTAAAAAGCCTTGAAGGGAGCCGTCGTTGCGGACTTTAAGTCGCTCTTGATCAGAGTGGACTATAAACATTAGTTCTATCGCTTCGGGTAGAACTTGGTTCTATCGCTCTGGCAAGAACCCGATTCTGTCGCTTCGGCCTGAATCATATTCCGTCGCTTTGGCCGGAATTTATTTTGTCGCTTCGGCCTCGATAACACAGTGCAGTCGCCCCTGATCAGGGAAGGACTATAAACAAGAGTTACCGTGGCCTGGAACTCGATCCATTCTTGACGCTTTGGCCTATGGATTCTGAATCATTACGTCACTGTGGGCGGATGATTCGATCTCATCTTGTCGCTTTGGCCTTGGTGCTGGATCAAACACATTGAACCTTGGTTGGGGGGGGGGTACTGGCGATACACGCATGTTTCCCTTACTCTCTTCAGGGGGGAGTACTGGTGAGATATGCCTGATTACGTCAGTCACTACCAGCAACGCCTTACAACAAGGACTAGGGCTCCGTCGCTATGGCAGGACCCCCGGAGATCTCCCACGGTGCGGAACACGTTCATCGTCCAGATCGCCGAGTTAGCCCGTAAGTCGCCCGATTGGACTACCAAGTCGCCGACATACAGGATAACTCGCCGAGTTAAGGCAAGATCGGTAGTATGGTAGACTGTACATTTTGGCCCTAGAAACTCGCCGAGTTAGCCCTAACTAGGCGACTTCCATACCTGAATCGGCGACTTACGACCGTTACTCGCCGCCAGCCAACGTCATAAATGTTACCATATATGACCATAGGCGCGATGTCCGCCTTTGATTGCGCCCTCCGAGATCCTATAAAAGGGGTCTCAAGGGGACACTCAAAGGCACGATTCAAGTTCCTCTCTCACACCAGAGCACACACTACGAAACTCGGCGAGTCTCATTAGAATCGCCTAGTTTGCACTTGCAGGTATTTGACGTAGAGCGTGCGTCGTGGACTCCAAAGCCTCCGGCATCAACCTCGCACCACCGCGAGCCCTGGTAGCAGATTCAGTGCTTCATTAGTCCCCATCTTCAAAAGCCCTCGCCGAGTTATTAAACTGGGATCGACGAGTTTTTCTCAAATATCGGCGAGTCTGAACCCTAAGTCGCCGATATTGCAACCAAACTCGGGGGCTGAAGTTAAAGAAGTTGCACCCATTCAAGTGGTGGAAGCTGAGAGGCCGGTTGATGAATCTGAGCGGCCTAAGAAAAGAAAACACCCTAAGCACGCGAAGGACTCTCGCGAGGGTAGTACCCCCATTCCTCCTACTCATGGGACGGGGGGTAGAGGAAAGAAACACTTCCCCTTTGCGGAGGGCGTACGGGTTCCTGAGCCCTTCAACTATGATCAGGAAATGGAACTGGACCGCGGCCAGAGCCGACGCCGCCCTGATCCTGGTGATGGATCAAAGACTCCTCCTCCTCCCACGGAAGTGGATAAGGATGGAGACCATGTGAACCTCCCATTCTATGAGGGAGTGGAGATCCACACCGGCTACGCTCACTGTGAAACCTTGCGGGGTGGTGAGATTAGACTGTTACCCCTCAGTGACACGAGTGAGGGGTTTTTTGAAGAAGTCTCTCTGAACGCACCTCTTGTGCCGCAGACTGAGACCACGCATCCTTTCTCCATCACTTCTGTGCTTGAAGCCTGAGAAATTCTGCGCGGGATTCGTATTTCTCGGCACTTGCGATTCTGGGGGTCGCAATATCAGCCCGCGAATCTTCCTCCTGCGGGGTTCCAAGCCATTCCCCGACTCTACTTCAGGCACTTCTTTATGCTGCCCATTCCTGCATTGATGAGCGAAGTGCTGCTGCAAGGGGGTGTGTCGTTGTCGCAGATGTAGGCAACGTTTTTTCTTTATCTGAGAGGGTTCTCCAACATCTGTTGGAGTTTGAATATCCCTGCAACCGCTGCCTTATTCTTCTGGTTTTTCAAGTTTGTCAAGGCACCCGCTTCCGAATCTGGTCGGTTGGGGTTGGCGAAGCGGTTCAGCGGACGTGAACTGATCATAGAACTTCCTACTAACTATGGGCCACAGTGGAAGAGTGAGTTCTTTTTTGTTGACTCGATGTTCGTACGCGGGAGTCGAGAGAGCTGGGCCAATGATCGCCGCGTACATCTGGATGTTCCTTGCGCTCTGAGCAAGGCGGAATTGAAGCAAGTGAAAAAGATCTCTTCAGCTCTTGCTTCTTACCAGTGTGGACAAGGAGTTCCTTTCGCTTTGTGTCAGCGTGAGGACTTGACCTTTTCTGATGTGACACACCATATGCGGTCGGAGGACCCTTCTGGAAATCCTATAAAGAAGAAGAAGGGAACGCATCTCTACCGTGAGGCGGTGCTTCCTCATTTGGCCGTGAGACTGCGCGGCGCTAAACTGATTCGGGAGAGGAAGGCCGAAGGATCTGGTCCTCGCAGCACCTTCGAGACTGGGTCGAGTTCGAGGTCCGTACCGGAGTTTGCCCTCTTCCGGACTAGTTTTGACTATCCAGGCCTGTTTGCCGATGAAGGGGTGTGAGCGAAGGCTACCAGCTGCTTTTGACAAAGCCTGGAGATTGGATACGCGAGGAGCTCACTAAAGCTCTATCTGCTGTAAGTGACCAAAAATCGCTTTTTAACTTATGTATTTTTTGCTAATTGTTTGTTTTTTTTGTAGGCCGCGTATCTATCGAATGCTGCTCTTGGGATGCAGTCCTGTAATGACACGCTTCGGTCCCAACAAGAATATGACAAGCTTGAAGATAAGTATCAAGCTGTCTGCAAAGAAGTGTGCTCAATGAGGAAGACCCTCCAAAGGAATAAGAAATTGGAGGAGAAGGCTGCTGAGCATGAGAAGGCGATGGTGGCGAAGAACAAAGAGTGTGCTGCACACCGACTTGAGATTTCTGATCTTCGCCAAGAATGTGACTCTCTGAGAGAATCTGAATCGTGTCTCACTGCTGCCCTGAAAGAGATCGAAGACCTGAAGACGCAGCTGAGTGCGGAGGTTGGCAACGCAATGGTTTCTGAATCAAAAATTCAGAAACTTCAAGTAGAACTTTCTGAGTCCACCTCCGCTATGAAAGATTTGAATGACCGCTTCTCTTGATCCACGTAGAAGTCGAGAAAGATGAAGGAAGCTTTAGACGCTTCTTCTGAAAAAGTAAAGGACTTGGAGTTTGAGGTTGATGGTCAGTCTGACCAACTCCAGGACTTGAACATTTTCGGACCTCACGTGTTTCCAAGTTTGCCCGCCAACTTCATGACTGATATAATGGCGTGGTTAGAAGAACATCCCGAGGTGTAGCTGGAGCACAAGGAAGCTCTCGATAAGATAAAGAGCGATGTTCGAGATGCGAGGAAAGAAGAAGACTAGGATTCCTTAGTTTTTGTAGTGGATTTGTAATAGATTTTTTGTTAATCAATGAAACTATTTTCTTTGTTAATTTTTTGTATAAATATTTTAGGGTTGTAACTTAGGCTTAAAACTAGATTTACAAATCGTAACTTAGCCGCTCTGGACGTAAGTTAGATTCTGCTAACTCTACTTAGGACGTAAGTTTGGTCGTATGAATCGTAGTTTAGTTGCTAGTTAAACTCGAAAATACTTCTAAATTAACTTTTAGGGTCGAAAATAGCTTGATGTAACATCCACTAATTCCTGATTCGCATGTGCGAATAAGGGTTGTAGTCGCAATTCTAGGTTTGTGTGTTTGAATTGGACCTATTTGTTCTAACCCTAGATTTGAATCCTAAGGATGTAGTCTGACTCCTATCCTAATGATGGAGTGACTTATTGATCCGTATCAAGGCCGAAGCGACAAGATTGGATAGGATCATTGGGGCCGTAGCGACGGAATGATCTTTGTTCTATTGAGGCCGAAGCGACACAATAGATTTTTTAGGGTATCCTTACGGGTTAGAATATGAAAATAGATTTCTATAAGTAACTAACATACATACTAGGAAAATTAAAGAAAATAAACATAATGCGATGAGTACTATGCGTAGTACTGCTGCATGTTGTCCGCATGCCAGGTGTTTGGAACCATCGTTCCATCCTATCGTCGTAGGCGATAAGTTCCTGGCCTTATCTCCTCTTCGACGATGTAGGGACCTTCGAAGTTGGATGATAGTTTATTTCTTGGTCTATTTCTTTCTGTTATGCTAGCTTTCCGCGTGACGAGAGTTCCTGGCAAGAAAACTTTTTTGCGTACTTGGCGATTGTGGTACCTTGATACACTTGCCTTGTACGATTCGTTTGTCTGCCTCGTCACGGGTTTCATCCCTCAACTCTAGATCTGTGGCTAGGTTTTGGTCATTTGTTTGTTGGTCGTACTTCGAGATTCGATATGTTGGTATACTCATCTCGATTGGCACGACCGCTTCCACTCCATAGGTCATAGCAAAAGGGGCGTTGCTCGTGGGGTTCTTACTCGTTGTGCGATATGCCCATAAGATTTCACACAACTTGTCTGCCCAAGTCCCTTTGGCTGACTCGATTTTCTTTTTCAATCCCTGTACGATGGCCTTGTTGGTAACCTCCACTTGCCCGTTTGCCTGAGGTCGGTAAACGGAGGCGAAGTGGAGTTTTATGTTTAGGTCCTCGCACATTCTTGAAAATTTTCCCCCAGTAAATTGTGTGCCATTGTCCGTGACAATGTCTTGGGGAACTCTGAATCGACAAACTATGGAGCGATAGGTGAATTTAACTGCCGCATCCTGAGTAATTTTCGCTACAGCCTGAGCCTCGACCCACTTTGTAAAGTAATCTACTGCTACAAAGATGAAACGAGCCTGGGATGTTGAGGAGGGAATGGACCTACGATATCCAGTCCCCACATTGCGAACGGGATTGAACTCAGAATCGGAGTCATATCCGCGGATGATTTCTGCTGCATGGGGATGTGCAACTGACATGCTCGGCACTTGCGGACGTAAGTGCGAGCTTCTAACCTTAGAGTGGGCCAGTAGTACCCTAGCCTTATGATTTTGAAGGCCAGTACTCTTCCTCCTTCATGGAGTCCGCACGAGCCTTCGTGTACTTCCTAAAGAACCCTATCTGTATCAGGTTGGGCCAAACAGCGTAGCAGCGGGCTATCGAAGGACTTTTTGTAAAGCACCCCTCTGATATCACAGTATTTTGCTGCTTTATATTTCAACTTTTTGGCCTCCCCTTTATTGCTTGGAAGTACTCCATTCTGAATGAATGCCAATATTGGTTGCCTCCAATCCTCTTGAGGGTTGGAGGTAACAGCCAATACTTGGCATGTGGGCTGGAGTATAGAGTCCACTAAAATCTCGCGCTGCCCTCCCTCCCAGGCCGACGCCAAACATGCCAAAGCGTCGGCGGGTGAATTTTGGATTCGAGGGATTTGCTCGATTTTGAACTCGGCGAACTGCTTGTTGAGTGCTACCATCGCCTCCACGTATTTGGTTATTTGTGGTTCCTTGCAGGCGAATTCACCAGTGGTTTGCCGAGCTACGAGCTGGGAGTCAGCGCCGAGAGTTTTTAACAGCTTCAGGCCGTGTATGGCTGGTTCATATTCCGCGACGTTGTTAGAAGCCCGGAAGTGAAGCCGTACCGAGTGTTCGTAGTTTTTTCCATCCGGGCTATGGATTTTCACTCCGATACCCAAGCCTATGCTGAAACTCGAGCCATCCACTTCTACAACCAAAGGTTGGGTCAAACTGGGCTGTGTGAGTTCGACAATGAAGTCCGCCACAGCTTGCCCCTTGATGGCAGTGGCTGGTCGGAAGTCTAAGTCGAATTCACTGAGTTCGATTGCCCATTTGGTCAACCTCCCAGAGATGTCGGGTTTGTGAAGTAGACGGCGCAAAGGACGCAATGTTAGTACTACAATCGTGTGCGCTAAGAAGTAAGCTCGAAAGCGACGACAAGCATGGATTACTGCGAATACGATCTTCTCGATGGGAGAATATCGTAGTTCAGCACCTTGTAGTCGCCTCGAGTGGTAGTATACGGGGACCAGGTCCTTGTCCCTCTGCGCAATGAGGACCGCACTCACGACTTCTTCTGAGGCCGCTATGTATAAGTATAGGTCCTCTCCTTCTTTGGGTGATGTCAGCATGGGGAGTGAGGACATATGCGCTTTTAACTTCGCAAATACCTCCTCGCACTCTGGTGTCCAAGTGATACTACCCTTAGCCGCAGTTTTCAGTAATTGGAAGAACGGTTTACACTTGTCAGCCGTTTGTGATATAAAACGATTGAGTGCATTAATTCGACCGTTCAGCCTTTGTACTTCTCTGATTGTGCGGGGGGCTTCTATATCAAGGATAGCTTGGATTTTGTCGGGATTAGGTTTGATCCCGTGCTGACCTACATAGAAACCAAGGAACTTGCCTTCCTTGATTCCGAATGCGCACTTGGCTGGGTTGAGTTTCATTCCGTATTGCTTTAATGTATCAAGGGTTTCTCTCAGATCATTAGGGTGCTTTTCCATGCTTGACGACTTGACTAGGATGTCATCGACGTAAGCGGAAACGTTGTGCCCAATCTGGTTTGCGAAAACCTTGTCCATTAAGCGTTGGAATGTAGCCCCAGCATTCCTTAAGCCGAATGGCATTACTCTGTAACAGAATGTCCCTGAGTCCGTGATGAAGAATGTTTTTTCCTCATCAGGCTCATGCATCAGGATTTGGTTGTATCCTGAGTGGGCATCCATCATAGAGAGAAGCTCGTTACAGGATGCTCCATCGACTAGTTCGTCGATAGATGGCAACGGGTAACTGTCCTTGGGGCATGCTTTATTGAGATCAGTGAAATCAATACACATGCGCCACTTGCCATTGGGCTTCTTGACAAGGACGGGGTTGGCCAACCAAGTCGGGTATCGAACCTCCCGAATGTGCCCTGCATTCAGGAGTTTCGATATTTCCTCATTGGCTGCCTCCCGCCTGTCAGAAGTGAGCACTCGACGTTTCTGGTGTCGAGCTGGGATGGATGAGTCGACGTTAAGTTTGTGCGTCACGATCTGACGCGCAATCTGTGTCGGTGCCTCACCCTCCTAAACGAACCTGTCCTGGTATTCCTCCAGGATAGTCACAAGCTTGGCTCTTAAGGCAGGGGGTAACCCCTTCACTAATGCCACTTGTCCCCCTTCCAGCTGATATACCTCAGTCTCGTCCACAGGTTGTAATTTTTCCCTCTCCTCAATGTCAGGCGGGGCGTGGACGAGCATGTTGTTAAGCCTTGTCAGCTGGGTTGCCTTCTTATACCCCTGTCTAGAATCCTTTTGTGATCCTTTGACAATTGCAACGAACCCATTTACTGGGTATCGAATGCATTGGTGATAAGAAGACAGGACTGCTTGGATTCCGTGGATGAAGGGGCGTCTGAATATGCCATGAAAAGTGGATTCTACTTCCACTACTATGAAATGACAGGTTCGGCTAACCCTCCCTCACTTGGAACCGATGGACACTTTTAAATCAATAACACCGGCCACTGGGGCGGCGATGTTAGTGAAACCATAGATGGCTTCCTTACAGGGAGATAGTTCCTCCCTTTTAAGGCCCATCTTGGTAAAAGTATCCATATAAAGGATGTCCGTAGAGCTGCCGCTGTCGACAATCATCCTCTCGACTCGGGAATCGGGACCGATGTCTGCCTGGATCACGAGTGGGTCCTCGTGAGGTTGCAGGACATCGTCCAGGTCCTCTTCGAAGAAGTATATTGACTTCTCCTCGCGGACCCGTTTTCCGTTGTCTCGAGGTGTTGATTGTGATATCAGCACCTTTCGGGCATATCCTCTATTCTGGCCAACGGATCCGCCACCAAATATCATAATGATGATCTTCCGCTGGCGGTTCTCGCTGTTGTCGCTATCTGGCGAAGGAGAGCGTGGACGCTTTCCCTTTGGGTCAGATTTGCAATTGTCCCGTCCTCGGGATCTCTTGACGAAGTTGCAAAGTTCTCCCTTTGAGATCAACTGATCGACGAAAGACGAGAATTCCCTGCAGTGGTCTGTTAGGTGGCCGCAGTCTTTGTGAAATTTGCAGTATTTCCCAGATTGCGTGCGACCCTCTTTGCCTGCAGGGTCTAAAGAATGAGGGGCAGGCAGATCTGCTCGGTTCTTTAGCTTCTCAAACAGCTCGCCTTTGCTGATTGTAAGCAGGGTGTTCCTCTTCCATAGTGGAGCTGCACCCTTTGGCGGTTGGCTGGTTGAGGTTTGGTGTACCTTGTTATCGTGCCTAGACTTCCATTCTTTTTTGGAAGTTTCAGCCCTGTTGTTGGTATACCTGTTAGAGGTGTCGTGGAAATTGTTATTTCCACTGTACCCCTTCCTCTCAAACTTAGGCTTCTTGAAGCTAGGAGTCCCAAGTTCAGCTAGCTTGTTCTCATCCTCCTCTTCCACTTCAATGTACGATTGAGCGCGTTGGAAGAGGTCGGGTAGAGAGTTCACCTTGTAGAGAGTCAGATTTTGGGCCAGAGGGGAGTAGGGGACCAATCCTCTGATGTATCCCGCTATGGCCACACTTGGGATCAGATCATTCACTTCTGTCATCATTGTTGTGAACTTGATCGTATAATCCCGCAGAGACAGCTTATCCTGTCGAAATGCCAGAAGTGCGTTGGCACTGTGTTTAATCCTTATCATCCC
>LFYR01000927.1:118104-160448 GCA_001185155.1 Zostera marina | reverse complement strand
CTTTCTTCCAAGGTGGGTGGAGCCTTGGGCACTATGTGTTCCTCGATGTGTGGAGGAACCGAGTTTGTTTCATCAGGTCGAGCATTGCTGGGTCCCTTTGGTTGGGATTGCTCGCCCAGCTCCAGCTCAGTTGCTGGCATTTTACCCTTACTTCTTGTGGCGTAAGGGTGTTTTTGCTTTTCGATGATGGCCATGAAAACAAAAGCGGAGAAGTACCAAAGCGGGGAGGTGACCTGACTGAGCTTGGCGGAAAAACAAAAAATAAGTCGGCGAGTTAGGGGCTAACTCGGCGACTTTTAGATTTCGAGGTGTTTTCCGAACAAGGTCGTGGACAACACTCTTAGCTAGCAGACGATATTCCGGATCGGGCGATTCTCAAGGATAAGTCGACGATTTAAGGCTAAATTGGACCTGAACCGAGAATCGGGCGATCTAACTCGGCGACTTAATCACAAACTCGGCGAACCCTCTAGGAGAGCTCAAACCGGATTTTGCAAAAAAAATCGCGATTACGACGGGATACCGGTGGTTCGGTAGTCCCACAGACGGTGCCAGCTGATGAAGCACTGAATCTGCTACCAGGGCTCGCGGTGGTGCGAGGAGATGCCGGAGGCTCTGGAGTCCACGACGCGCGCTCTACGTCAAATACCTGCAAGGAGAAACTAGGCAATTCTAGTGAGACTCGCCGAGTTTCTTAGTGATGCTCTGGTGTGAGAGAGGAACTTGTATTTTGCCTTTGAGTGTCCCCTTGGGATCCTTTTTATAGGGTCTCGGAGGGCGCAATCAAAGGCGGAGATCGCGCCTATGGTCATATATGGTAACATTTATGACGTTGGCTGTCACCGAGTAACGGTCGTAAGTCGACGATTCAGGTATGGAAGTCGCCTAGTTAGGGCTAACTCGCTGAGTTTCCAGGGGTAAGATGTGCAGTCTACCATACTGCCGATCTTGGCCCTAACTCGGCGACTTATCCTTTATGTCGGCGACTTGGTAGTCCAAATGACGACTTACGGGCTAACTCGGCGATCTGGACGATGAACGTGTTCCGCACCGTGGGAGCTCTCCGGGGGTCCGGCCAAAGTGACGGAACCCTATTCTTTGTTGAAAGGCGTTGCTGAGAGTGACTGCCGTAATCAGGCATGTCTCACCAGTACTCCCCCCTGAAGAGAGCACAAGAAACATGCGTGTATCGCCAGACACCTTCATCAAAATGGGCCTTAAAAAAGAGGATCTGTCTCCTTGCAAGGAAGCCATTTATGGGTTTACTAACGTGGCCGCCCCAGTGGCCGGCGTTATCGACCTGAAGGTCTCCATCGGATCCCGAAAAGGGAGGCTTATTCAAACATGTCGTTTTATAGTGGTGGAAGTAGAATCCACTTTTCACGGCATCTTTGGATGACCCTTCATCTATGGGATCAAAGCAGTCCCGTCCTTTTATCACCAATGCATGCGATACCCAATCAACGGGTTCATTGCAACTGTCAAAGGATCACAAAAGGATTCTAGACAAGAGTATAAGAAGGCAACCCAGCTGGTTAAAATAAACAGCATGCTCGTCCACGCTCCACCCGACAACGGGGAAAGGAAAAAATTGCAACCCGTGGATGAGACTGAGATGTACCAGCTGAAAGGGGGACACGTGGCACTAGGGAAAGGGTTAGACCCCGACCTAAGAGCCAAGCTTGTGACTGTCCTGGAGGAGCACCAGGAAAGGTTCGTTTGGGAGGGTGAGGCTCCGACAGAGATTGCGCGTCAAATCGTGACACACAAACTTAATGTCGACCCGTCCATCCCAGCTCGTCGCCAAAAGCGTCGAGTGCTCACCTCCAACAGGCAGGAAGCCGCCAACGAAGAGATATCGAAACTTCTGAATGCTGGGCACATTCGAGAAGTTCGATATCCAACTTGGTTGGCCAACCCCGTCCTCGTCAAGAAGCCCAATGGCAAGTGGCGCATGTGCATTGATTTCCCAGATCTCAATAAAGCATGCCCCAAGGACAGTTACCCGCTCCCATCCATCAACGAACTAGTCGATGGAGCATCTGGTAACGAACTCCTCTCCATGATGGATGCCCACTCAGGATATAACTAGATCCTGATGCATGAGCCTGATGTAGAAAAAATATCCTTCATCACGGACTCAGGGACATTCTGTTATAGAGTATTGTCATTCGGCTTAAGGAATGCTGGGGCTACATTCCAACGTTTAATGGACAAGGTTTTCGCGGACCAGATCGGGCGCAATGTTTCCGCTTATGTTGATGACATCCTGGTCAAATCAACAAGCGTGGAAAAACACCCCGAGGATCTAAGAGAAACCCTTAGAATATTAAAGCAATACGGAATGAAGCTTAACCCAAGCAAGTGTTCCTTCGGAATCAAGGAAGGTAAGTTCCTTGGTTTCTACGTAGGTCAGCACGGGATTAAACCAAATCCCGACAAAATCCAAGCAATTCTTGATATAGAAGCCCCCCGCACAATTAGAGAAGTACAAAGGTTGAACGGACGAATCAATGCACTCAGTCGTTTCATATCGCAAACGCCTAACAAATACAAACCGTTCTTCCAACTACTAAAAACTGCGGCCAAGGGTAGTATCACTTGGACACCGGAATGTGAGGAGGCATTTACCAAGTTAATAGCACACATGTCCTCACTTCCGATGCTGACCACACCCAGGGATGGGGAAGATTTGTACTTGTACATAGCAGCCTCAGAAGAGGTTGTAAGTGCAGTCCTTATCGCACAGAGAGATAAGGAATAAGTCTCCATCTACTATCACTCGAGGCGACTACAAGGAGCAGAGGTACGATATTCTCCAATTGAGAAA
This sequence comes from Zostera marina, assembly GCA_001185155.1. NCBI lineage: Eukaryota > Viridiplantae > Streptophyta > Magnoliopsida > Alismatales > Zosteraceae > Zostera > Zostera marina. The sequence continues at coordinate 157,618 of LFYR01000927.1, read as the reverse complement.
ATCGTATACGCTGTAATCCATGCTTGTCGTCGCTTTCGAGCCTACATCTTAGCGCACACGATCGTAGTACTTACATCGTATCCCCTACGCCGTCTACTTCACAAACCAGACATATCGGGAAGGTTAACTAAACGGGCAATTGAGCTGAGTGAGTTCGACTTGGATTTCCGACCAGCCACTGCCATCAAGGGGCAAGCTGTGGCAGATTTCATGGTCGAACTCACACCATCCAACCTAACCCAACCCAACCATGGACTGTGGAAGTAGACGGATCGAGTTGCAGCACAGGCTCAGGTATCGGAGTGAAAATCCATGGTCCAGATGGAAAAAATTACGAACACTCGATACGGCTCCACTTCCCGGCATCTAACAATGTCGCGGAATACGAGGCAGCCATTCACGGCCTAAAGTTGTTGCGAACTCTCGGCGCTGAGAAAGTCACGCTTCGCACTGACTCTCAGCTCGTGGCTCGACAGACCACTAGTGAGTTCGCCTGCAAGGAACCACAAATCCCAAAATATGTGGAAACTATGGTAGAACTCACCAAACAATTCGCTGAGTTTAAAATCGAGCAAATTCCTCGAACTCAGAATACACTCGCCGACGCCCTAGCGCGGCTAGCGTCGGCCTGGGAGGGAGGCCAGCGTGAAATCCTGGTAGACTCCGTACTCCAACCCTCGTGCCAGGTATTGAATGTCACATCCGACCCCTCAGAGGATTGGAGACAACAAATACTGGCATTCATTCAAAGTGGTGTACTTCCCGACAATAGGGGCGAGGCAAAAAGTTGCAACACAAGACAGCCAAGTACTGCGATGTCGGAGGGGTACTTTACAAAAAGTCCTTCGACAGCCCGTTGCTACGTTGTTTGGCCAAACCCGATACGGATAAGGTTATCTAGGAACTACACGAAGGCGTCGTGGACTCCAAAACCTCCGGCCCTTCTCGCAACCCCGCGAGCCCACTGGTAGCAGATTCCGTGCTTCATCAGTCGCCGACTCCCATACTTGAGTCGCGGACTCCCAACCGTTACTTGACTTGGCCCACGCCATTATGGCACCCTTAATGGGGCACCATAATAGCGTGGGCCCCACGGGTAATGAATGAGAAACGTCCCAAAAGACCCTATAAAAGGGGTCCTTGGGGGGTCCTCTCATTCATCAAGTAATCCCTCCAACCACTTGACTCCACACTCCAACCAAAGAAAGGAGCCCGAGTCTCCGACTCTCCTCCACTTCTGCAGGTATTTGACGTAGAGCGCGCGTCGTGGACTCCAAAGACTCCGGCCCTCCTCGCAACCCCGCGAGCCTACTGGTAGCAGATTTCGTGCTTCATCAATTAACAACTGCAAAAGAGATGTGGGAAGCAATCGAGACTTCCAACGACAAGTTATCACAATCAAGAATACTCCAGTTGCAGATGAATAAGTTCCACAATCTGAAGAGAGGAATAATGTAAGTGGCGTCATATCTCCGGCAGGTAAAGATGTTGGGAGATCAACTTGCAGCATCGGAAATCCAATCCCTCGACAAATGTTCAATGCTACGGTTTTTAATAACCTCGGTGATGAATACGGTAAAATAGTATCGGTATGCTCTGTTCAATCCACGTCACTCACCTTCCCAGAACTCATGGATATACTTACTGGCCATGAGGTTCGACTCCAGATGCGTTCTCCCGTGGCAACTCTGGTAGTTCATGCTACGGTCACAAATCCAGGGAACGAGTTCAATTTTCAGACAGATCGTGGAAGAGGGAGTTATCGGGGAAGGGGTCGGGGAAGAGGTCGTAGACCCTCTCCACGTATAGACCCATGCCTTTTATGTGGTGGTTTAGGGCACAACCCATACAAGTGTTCAAAAAGATAACAAGGTCCGACCCAAACTGTGTCATCTGAAAGTAATTTTACTCCAAAAGCAAATATCACAACCGGTCCAGAACAAGTTCAATATGATGAAAATTACACAAATGATGGTAATATTTCTTGGTACCCGGATTCCGGCGCTACTCATCATGTCACCCCTCATGCTCTGGCCATTACCAATCCTCATCCTTATTCTTGTCAAGGACAAGTCCAACTAGGTAATGGTTCACATCTCACTATTAAATCTTTGGGTAATGGTTCAATTTCTAATGGTGTTACTTCTCTTGATCTTCGTAACATCCTTCATGTCCCTCTTTTGAATACTTCTTTAATTTTGGTTCATAAGTTTGCTCTTGATAACAATTTCTATTTTGTTTTTCATCCTTTCTATGTCTTTGTAAAGGATCGAGCAACTCACATGCTTCATCTTCAAGGAACCCATGATGGATTACTCTACAAGATTAGAAATCAATCTTCATTAGTTCATGCTACTAGGTGCTCAATAAATGTCTGGCATAAACGGTTAGGACATCCTCATGAGGCCATCGTTAGAAATATTATTTTAGAAAATTATTTGCCTATTTCTATTTCAAAACTTGATAATTGTCGAGCTTGTCTTATAGGTAAATCATGTCATATTAATCTTCCACAAACATTTTCTAAAAGTTATGTTCCTCTTGAATCGATACATAGTGACGTATGAGGACCATCACCTATCGAATCTTTGGATGGTTTTAGATATTTTGTCATTTTCATTGATGATTTATCTCGCTTCATTTGGTTATATTCCATGAGACAAAAATCGGAGGTGGGAAATATTTTCAAAGAATTTCATGTCTTAGTTGAAAGACAAATCAGCCACAAAATAAATCAACCAATTTCAACTACATCATCCAATCCACAGCCATCTAGAGAGTCATTCCATGTAAGTAAATTACCATCCGATCCGGGATTGCGAAAGAAAATAAATGACTACCATCCAAATGACCGAGATCAAATAAGAAGATATTATTTGCAAAAAAATCTTGTCAACCACGCCAACATGAATTTTTATTGAAAAGATTTTGTGTATTGTGGTTTGACAATATGAATCATGGATTGAATATAGTATTTCAAAAGACGCAGTTTTCTGTTTATGTTGTTATTTATTCCCGAAAAAAAATGAAACTGCTTTTACTTGTAAATAAAATTTCGAATTTGAATGAAATTGGAGAGTTGACCGTAAACTTGATTGTACAGAGAAAAGATATTGTATTTCCTTTGGTGTTTCGTTTGTTAAAATTAACACTCACATTACCAGTTTCGACTGCTTCAGTGGAAAGATCTTTTTCAGGAATGAATCTTATGAAATCAAATTGTCGCAATCGTATGGATGATACTTGGTTGAATGATATTTTAGTAACATATATATGTTGAAATAGATTTATTTTTTAGTATTATTAGTAATGATGATATTATGTATCAGTACCAAAATATGGCATTTCGTCGAGAATAATTGAATTGAAAAAAAAATTGAATTTGATTAAATAATTTAAAATTAGCCTCCCGGAGAAAAAATTCGTGGATTCGCCGTTGTATTTAGTAGAGATATATCTTTCAGAGAGAATATCTTTCTATTTAAGGAAATTAAAAAAAAAACTCAAATTGAAGTCAATTAATACTTCCAACATACAAGATATATGATAAAATACTAAATAGATATGATATTTGTTCAGGGAATAAACTAGATATAAACAAATCTGATAAAGATTTAGCTCTAGCATATGGTAATAACCAAGGAACTGATTCTGACTCAGAAAAAAATATATCCATCAAATCAAATGGAAACAGAAAGGCTAACAATAATTTGCCTTGAAAAATAAAATTCAGACAAATATTGAATATCAATTTTGTATCATACCACAAAATTAATAAAAATCAAACCACACAAATATTGTATATTGAATATCTAGAACCACACCACTGTTATTTGACAGTTTTCACTACCTGCACCCAAAAGGATCAGAAGATGAGTTTGTCGGAGCAGAAGGAGAACTAATTAGCCAAATAGACGACCCTGTTTGTGTAGAAGATCAGACGATGACTGGAGCTAACAAGCATTGTAAAAGTAACGAGCATTGATGGCAGGAGATGTTGAGTTGATGAGTTGATAGAAATTCCCGACGTGATGTGGAGCCGATTTTCTTGTTTAGGCTGTGGAGGCCAATTCACGTTCTTCACAGAAACAAAACTCTTCTCGACGATCGGTTGATCCCTTTGATCAAGTGCATGCATGGGTTCCGTGTAACAAAATAAAAAACAATCATAACACGGAACCCATGCATGCACGAGTAGGAACAACTCTATAAATACACCACGTGGTCTTTCCACAGACAGATCAATAGATCATGGTACTTGATTAGTTATACCTATCGGAGTATCGAGGTTGGAGACCTACCATGTCGTCGTCGCAAAACTCTAAGTCGAAGACTAGGAGCAAGTCGAACAATGGAAGAGCTCTGTTTCTCGAAGAACGTGAATTGGCCTCTACAGCCTAAGCAAGAAAATCAAACTCCACATCATGTCGGAAATTTCGATCAATTCATCAACTCAACATCCGATCCGGTCATCATTGCTTTAGTACCAACAATCTACGAGCACCATCCAAAACGAACACTAAATGGCAAGGATGAACGGAGATGGCTTCTAGATGGAACGACGGAGGCGGCGATGCTTTCACGGTTAGAATGAAAAACCTAAAATAGCTTGGACGTGAGAGAGAAGAGTGAAATGGGGAATGAAATAAAATTTTGTCACAATAATAGATGGAAAAGAAGAGATAGAGTGAGGTGTACCTGATCGATCGGGTACGGGATCGGAGAATTATCTCACCCCTAAAGTCGTAGTGGAAATATACATAGCCGTCGTCCTCTTAATTTATTCAAAACAAAAAACCTAAAATCGCTTGGACGTAAGAGAGAGGAGTGAAATGGAGAATAAAATGAAATTTTGTCACAATAATCGATGGAATGGAAGAGATAGAGCGAGGTGTACTTGATCGATCGGGTACGAGATCGGAGAATCTCACCCCTAAAATCGTAGTATAGAAATGTACACCGCCGCCTTCTCTATTCCGTGTTCCCTCTTTCAGGTTTACGAAGGTCCGTTGTTGAGTTTATATAGATCTTTCAAAATAAATGAACGGTCTAGATTAATATCTTAGAAGATATATGGTTATATCTCATTTTAAAGATATCTCATTTTTAATATTCCAACTAAAGCTAAGTTTATATAAATCAAAAAGTATATCACGCACTCACGCCCAAATTAAATAACGAAGATATTCTCTGGCATTAGTCCTGGATGATCAGAGATTGCAAACTTGAACTCTATATGCCATGATCATGGAGGTCCAAGACACTATATCTCGCACCTACAATCTATAAAAAACATGGCGAGCTTCTTCAACAGCACCACATTTTGCATACATGTCAAGTAATGCACCCATAATTACTTCACTAGATTCAAGCTTGTGATTTGAAATATAACTATGAATTTCCCTACCTTGTTCTAAAGCTGTGAATTGAGAACAAGCAGATAGAATAGTAGCAAAACTAATAATGCCAGGTTGTACTCCACTATCTCTCATGCGCCAGAAGATATCAATTGCCTTGAAATAAACATTATGACATTCAATGAAATAAACATTATGACATTCCAGAAATTATGATATTCCATGAAACAACATTATCTTTTGGCATTTCCTTAAAGATAGATTCTGCACAAAGAATGTGCCCACATTTATAATAAAGATCGGCAAGAACGGTGTAAACAAAGATATATCAAGTTCAATCTTGTTTCGAAGTATATATATATCCATGAACAAATTTTCCATTATACATATGTTAGTACCAGGGCCCGTCGAGTCGGACCCTGGACCAAACAGGCCCGCTAGGCCCTTTAGGCCTTAGCGTGGAAGTTATAAATACCTCCCATGGTGCAGCAGGGAGGGGGATCGGTTACCTGAGAATAGGAATACTAGAGAGTGTTGTGTGTGAGCACTCTAGCTCGAGCCCACACACCATCAACATATGTGACGATCGTGAGCAAGCCATCATAACAATGCTAATTGTAGTTGAAGTGGATTGTAATCCTTGTATATGCATATGGGAGAAAACAACTAAACAGTAAAGGAATTAGTTCTGGTTCTAATTAGCTCTGTAATTAAACAGAGTCATAATCTATTTCTAATTAATCAATTATCAAATTGAAACAGAGTGCAGGATGTTTTATAATTTGTAAAGAGGATCTAATTGGAATAATTAATTACTTATAAACTTTTAGCTAATTTGTTTTTAAGTTTTCACTATGCAGGAAATTGACCAAGACTCATACAAAGAGTATTAAAGAAGTCGAAGGTCCAACTTGCAAAAGTTTAAATAAAAACGAACGGGCCAATTCTGATGGGCTAAAGGAATGGGCCGGTTTTATAAATAAATTGAAACTTTAAATGATTTGTTATGATTGATGGTATTAGTAGGGAATGATGTGAACCTAGACCCCAATTCTACACTTGCAGCTTCCGAAAGCATTGAAGAATCAGTAAATTCTTCAGAAAATGAAGTGGACGACCTCCTCTGATTCTGAAGAAAATGAAAGATTTTTTAGAAGAACGGAAAGAAAGTCAGTAAATAAAAAGAAAAAAATTCACAATGAAAGAAGGAAGTATATTTCAAGGAAATCACTTTACTTTCTATCTGCTGGAGATCACCCAGGCGCACAGATGGTGTCTGATAAATTGACTGTGGAAGCCAATTACGTGGCTTGGACCAATTCAATGAAATTTTCACTTGTGTCAAAGAAGAAAACAGCCTTTGTAAATGGGAAGATCAAGAAACCAGTGGATGAGTCTAGTGAAGAGTTTGAAGATTGGGAAATGGTAAATGGCTTGGTTCTGTCTTTGGATCATCAATGGAGTTAGTCCTCATATTGCTTCAACCCTAATTCACACAGAAACAACTTATGAAGCTTGGGTTGATCTCTAAGAAAGGTATAAACAAAAAAATGCACCCAAGACAAACTAATTGAGGTATGAGATAAATACATTAAATCAAGCTAATAATATTGTTTCCATATATTTTGATTAGTTTAAATCCTTATGGGATCAATATATAGAAATAGAAAAATCTGAATGTAGGTTTTGCACAATGTGTGCACCAATCTATTCTAAGAAAATAGAAAAGGATAAGACCCATTAATTCCTCCTAGGTCTGAATGAGGACTTCATGACTCTAAGAAGTCAAATTTTGGCATATTCAGAGTTACCCTCAATGAATTAAGTGTTTTCTTTAGTTATCCAAGAAGAAAAACAGAAATTGAATTTTAAGGAGAAAATAGGAGGTAGCTCAACAACTATTTATACCAAAAGAAATGATAAGGAAGAAAAGAAAGAAGAACCAAAGAAAAGAGTTTTATACAGTAAAAGTGGCAAGAAATTAGACACTAAGTATTACTGTGATAACTGCAAATTTTATGGTCATCTTAGGGAAGATTGCTTCCATATAGTAGGCTTCCCAATGAAAAATAAGAAAGACAACAAGAAGTCGGGTCCAGGTCTGGCAAATCTAGACCCGGACCACTAACTGACCAGGTCCGGACCCGGCCATCCGGGTCTAAACCCTTTGGCGGATCCGATCCGGACCCGTTGACAGCCTTAAATTTCAGTAAATAGATTGGCAAATCATTCATATCTAAACCTAATTTTTAACAAAAATGGATGTGATTTTCAGGAAAGCAGTCAGGGAGAGTGATTGGGCAGGGTGAGTCTAAAAATGGACTCTACTTATACTAAAGCCAAAATTTCTTCATTTTGCAAACTCATCCATAGAATTTGAGAACGGGCATAAGAAGCTAGGACATATCTCAACAAAAAAAATGAAGATACTCATCAAGACTGAGAGTGTAGATCTTAAGAAGAATTGTTTTTCAAATTCTGAAAATTGTAAAACCATTGATAATAATGTTGTTTTGAACAAATATTTTCAAAAATAAATAAGAATCTAAAATAAAAAATAATTGTGATGTTTGTGTAACCTCCCGAATTTTTTTTAGACAATAATGAAATCATTGAAACATGTTCAATCATACAACAAATGGTTAACTGCCTTGATTACAATTCAAAGGGTTCAAAATGCAAATAACAAAGACGTGGAAACGTTAAACTCCCGAGGGAACCATGTATGAGACCACTGTTGTCGTTGCTCCTCTTAATCTGCAATAACAAACATAATAAAGTAAGTTTTGAAGTCAAAACTCAATACATATATTATATTACTTTCCTTTTTAGTTCTTTATTTCTAGGTTGATAAACACACTCGTTCAATCAAACGCCTTAGGGCTTCAAGCCCCCTCGTAGGAACGACTGCTGTCATTCCCCAAACTAGACTTGTGTGGTGCACAAGCTCGTCCAGACTCGAATTACTCCAAAGAATGATTCGACCAGACTAACCCGTTGGGCCTGTTAGCCTCGTCAGGCTCAAACTCGAATTCCTACATGGTTCATCCGACCCATATCCCCGAAGGGTCACATTTTCAGACTTAGCCTCTCAACTCAAATTCGGGTTCCCCATGAGTTCATTCGACCACACTCCCCTCGGGGCACAATCCACCAGATTTTTACTTTTCCAAATCCATTCTTTAATTTTTTGGGCTCTGTATGGTTCGTCTCGTTCATATCGAAATCCGAACTCTCAATCATGGATTCAGGTCGACTATCTTCTTGGTCCATTTATTCCCAATGTACTAGCTAACTGAGTGCGAACCAAAATGAACCTTAAGGTGAATCAAGGGTCCCCCTGGAGAAATCATTGATTCAACCTAAGTTTCATCCTCGTCTACTCTCCTGTTCTAACAAGGGAGGAGGTTGAGATTTATTGAGAGGAATACTAGAGAGTTGTGTGTGTAAGCCCCCTAGCGCGAATTCACATACCAATCAATACCCCTGGTCCATCAGACCAGGCTCACCCCAGACCAGGACTAACTAGCCCATTTGGCTTAACAGGACGGACGGACCCGTCTTGCCCCGACGGGCCAAACCCGGCCGGGTCGGTTGGGTTGGGTCAAGCCCATAAAAGAAGACCCAATCCAGTAGGAAAGTGTATAAATAACCCTAATGACTGAACGTAGATGGGGGAGAGACATTTGTAATAGGATAGATACTATAGTGAAAAGATTGTTTGGTATTCACTTGATACTAAATGATTAAAATCATATGATCATAAATAAATGGTTAAAAATCTTATGGTTAAAAATTTAGGGGTTTATTTAAAATCATCGATTTTTTGTTATTTAAGTTTCGTCACAAATGGTCATTTTCGTTAGGAAAGTTTTCTACCATTAAGATTTCAGACACATTGATGTCTCGTTTCACTCATTCCCATATCATCCCTGACTGGTCACTCCATGAAATGCTCACACTCGTCCTCGAAATCAACGTTGTCTACGACAAACGTGGCTCAAGTACTATATCGCCAAAAATGGAATATCATAGGCGATCATCTCATTGCTCTAAACATCTGCAGAAACTCGTCTCAATGTCACAGAAAGTGAGATTCTTTGATCTCCGAACACTACACCATCAAAGATTGGGAATCTCGATCCCGATACCAAACTGCAAGCACCAGCCGAAGCAATGGTGACGATTCTTACTGGTGTTTAGAGTCGGATAAAAGAAAGGATTTAAAGCTACGGATAGAATTCGATCGAAAGTTATTCTAACTTATTGAACGTTTCATTAATAAAAAGGTCATTAAAGCCAAAGATCACATGTGCCAGAAATTGATTCTCCTTCATTACAACAATCGTCGTCGTCGTCAATATCAATAGTTCAATACATACATAACAAGGCTTGATGTTGGATTATGGTGATGATCTAAATCTGTAAAATGTTCAAGTAAAACATTTGCAAAATTTAGATGCGACAGTGTCAGTGATGACTTACTTCTTGTGGAAAGTCGTCATTTTCCATTTGAGAGTTAATTAATACCCTTACTGCACGATGCAATGGAGCTAGATGGATCTCTCTCAGCCTGTTCCAAACATGATTTGTAAAACAATTATATCATGATACCATGCCTTACAGGCCACAATGACATAGCTTAAATTATTAATAATATTATGGTTGAATTAATAAACGAAAGCACTTTACAATTTCAGCAATGGGCTCATCTAAGATTTGCTATAACTTGCCCTGTCCTGACATGAAAGATAACTCTCTCACCAACCTCCTGATGCTAACTGTTTTGACAATAAAAACACACAAGCTTTGCGGATAGCAGAACTATTTTTGTAGGTCTTTCCTGCAGCAATCAGTCTCTTAATTCCAAACCATAGAGGGTCTACTGTAACAATAAATCAGCCATTTTTATGGCATATAATCCGATAATTAAGCAAAGATCTAAACATATTGAATTTAATTGCTTAAAAAAAAAAATTTAAACATATTGAAACAGACTTTCATTTCACTAGGGAACTAATATCTAAAAAGCTTTTAAATTTACAACATATTTGTTTATTAATTTACAACTAATATCTACTGAATAAATTGCAGATATCTTTACTAAAACAGTCTCACATGATTTGTTTATTAATCTTTGCAGGAGCACTAATATGCATTTTACTCTCTTAAAGGTAGGTATATATCTATATGAAAATACACCTCAACTTGTTTTATTTTTTTTCACTATCATAGATTGACGAGTGAGGTTGAATACAGATCAAGAATTTAGTTGATTTGATATTAGAAAATGCAGTACTTGATTTCATAAGAGGGTTTTCCAGAATAAACAACCACTGATTTTTTGCCCCTTATATGATCTCAATTATTCATTATCTAGAGTATCTAACTCTCTACAACAAATGAAAGTGTTGTTGTTCTATAGATGTTTTAATTGTTGCTGATTTTTCAAAGTCACAATTTATCAATTCCAAAGGAAAGTCTCTCAATTACGGTTCACTCAATTGCAAATTTGAGAGGGGGTGTCATGAGATATAGTATTCTATGCTAATTAGAAATTGAGCTCACTAAGAGCAATTGATATATTGATTTAGTATTTTCTTCAATTTGAAAACCTGAATGATGTGAAGTTTTGGCTCTCAGGCGATTCGCAAAGCTCATGATTTGCTACTAGGAACCTCTTTGAATACAATTCAGTTATCTTGTAAGAAGAACCAACCACTACACCGGTCTCGTACAATGCCTCTCCAAAGAAATCAATATCCTGTCTCTCTCCAATGGCGACGGGAAGTGTAGAAAAAGCAGAATGAATGACAATTGATATCATGCTTAGGAAAAGAATTTTCTGCTTCTTTTTAAATAAAAAATTCCATTGGCACTGATACATATATATGACTTGTTTAGGTTTAGTTAGCTAGCTAGCTTAGGGGTAATCGGGGATGGAGATACCCGACCAAATTATTGAATTTTTTTATTGATTTTAAACAATAATATGAAATACTGAATTAAAAAATCAAAAATATAAAATTATAGTTCAAATGTAAATAATCCAAATAGTTAAAAATTAACTTTTTAAGAATTTGGGATTAAAGATTAAGCTAATATTAAAATGAAGGGGGTTAAATATAAATTTTTTATGTGTACATTTTGAATATAAATTTATGTATTTAATATATTATATAGAGTTATTTATATAAATTATACTTTATAAAATATTATATAAAGTATAAATATAATTTATAACTTAAAAGTTAAAATGCATATTTAAATAATTAAATGTTAAACGAACCAAACTTAAAGTATTCAACTTAAAGTATTCGGTTTGATTCGTTTATTTTAAAAAACATTTAACGAACGAATCGAACACTATGAATTTTAATCTAATCGAATCTGAACAGTTCGGTTAATTAAACGAAACGAACCTAAACTCAAGAATAGACTCGTTTATTTAAATAAATCGAATACCTAAAATATCTAATTTAACATATTTAAAATATGTTCATTTTTCAATTGTTACAAAACATATATTGAAAACCGTACCTACCGAACCGAATACTTATATTGAAACTAAATTTAAACGAGTCTACTCTTAAGTTTGGGTTCAGTTCGTTTAATTAATCGAACTGTTCGGATTCGATTCGTTTAAAATTCATAGTGTTCGTTAAATATTCGTTAAAATAAATAAACCAATCAAATTTCAGTTCGTTTAACATTTAATTATTTAAATATGCATTTTAACTTTTAAGTTATTTATTGTTCAAAAATATAATTAGTTCATAATATATTTTATCAATCCGCATCATGAACGACCGGTCGTTCCTGAGCATAGCGGCGACACATCCTAGTCTCGCCGTTAAAGTTAAATCTGAAGGTCCTTATTCGAGCTAAGGGTGAGAACGGGCGGATCGCCCCGGTCCCGACCTGTTTTTTCATTTTTGCCCCGTTGCCCCGGTCATATTCCGGGGCTGGTCTCGGGGCAAGGCGAACCCCGGATGCCCCGGTTTTTTTAAAAATTAATTTTTATCTTTTTTTTATTAATTTAAATTATATTATATTAGATATATAATTTTTTTTAAAATCAAGGTAAAAAGTTTACCCATTTTAAATTTTAGATTTAATTTTTTAATTTTTTTTTAAATTTATATTTATATTTTAAATTTTAAATTTAAATTTTATTTTATATTTTATATATATTTTTTTATTTTTATAATTCAGGCGGGTTGCCCCGTTCCGCGCCCCGGTCACCGGGGTCGGGGCGGGTCTCGGGGTAGGAAGGTAGGGTACCTGACCCGTCCCGTTCCACGCCCCGTTTTCCAGAGCAGGGCCGCCCACAACCCGCCCCATTCTCATCCCTAATTCGAGCTCTAGTCGTTCCGATTGGTATTGAAAAACAATTAGTAGGCAGGCGCGGATCCCGTTGGCTAGCCTCTGCACTAGGTCGTAGAGGAATGGGCTGCCCAGGAATGTCATTTCATCACCATACCGACGACGTCAGCATCTCGTCAGGTCACGATGTCAAATCTGTCCGGCCACCGTCCTCGCGGAACAGTCTGCCCAATACTGCCACTGTTCGGACATAGGTTTTAGTTGTAATTGCGCATTTGTCGGACATAGGTTTTTTTATAATAATTTAAAAACCTATAAATTTTTTGGCATGACCTATTCATAAAACTGATTATAAAAAACTATAAAAATTCAATATATTCATTCCATAATTAATATTCAATACATTCATTTCATAATTAATATTCAAATTAAAAATAAATATATTCATTCTATTAACAATAAAAATTTCAAATATATTTTACATTACTTCAATGTCCTACGATGAAGACACATATCATTAAATATTTTTAAAATGACTTCGTTGTCTATTAGTTTTAAAAATATCTTTCTCAATATATGTTACTAAACAATCATTACATTACTTCAATGTTCTATCAATTCTAAAAATAATAATAAAAAGTAACAGAACCTTGACAAATGAGGATCTTTTAAGCTTTTCACAAATGACAAATCCCTAACCCGCAAACATAGTCAACCTATAAAAAATCAGAAGGAAACGATTTATAAACAGAAAAATAAGAAAAAATATTAATATCAAAGAAAATAAGAACAATTTATAAACAAGGTGGATAAGATTAGCCATTATACTGATGTTGACAATCTGATTTTATCAGACCAATCCTTAATTGCAGTGTGTAAATGTCATTTATATGCTTTTATATCTATGATCAAACCCTCTTCAGAACTTGGGTTGCTGCTCACTGTTATAGTGCTATGAGATCATTGAGCTTACATTCCTTTTTTTTGTTAATTACTCTACTTAAATTCATCTGTTAACTTAATTATTATTCAAATGGAATCTATATGTAATAAAATTGAAAAACAAATTGCTCTCCTAAAAGTTGAAAAAAATTGAGGACCTATATGTAATAATTTGCCCCCCCTAAAAGTTGGAGAAGGGGAAAAAGATTTGTGAAACTTGGGGGTGAGAATATATAAAATAAAATGTTTATATATTAACCATTAAAAAATATTAATATATTGTGAAAATTACATTTACCACCCTATAAAATTTTTTATTACATATGTATCTTCAATTTTTTTCCAAGTTTTAGGGTGGGCAATTGCCCTCCCTTGCCCCCCTAGATACGCCCATGAGCCTAACCATGCCTTCCGACGGCGACGTGCTCTGGGCCGACGATCGATGACAGAGATTTCATCATTACAGCGGTATGGGTTTTGCTCTATTTAAACATTCGTCGGGGCTGTATTTTGAGAACATCGGAAAAGTTATTCGGCCATAATATCCATCGATTCGTCTAAAGGTTTCGTTTCTCCCAGGTTTTTAGTATTATTTTACCAATATCGATTTTCTATGCTTAGTTTTTTGTTTGTCTGTTTTGATATTGAATCATATTATGTGTTCAAGGTTTTCGCCAGCCTAGTTTTCAGAGTTAGATTTTAATACTACTCAATTTATTGAAAATTAGATAATACCCAGGTTAGGGTAATGGTCATATTTTGGTTTAGGGTTAGGGTTAAGGATAGGGTATGGTTAGGGTTAGGGTTAGCATTAGGGTTTAGGTTAGGGTTACTACTATTGCGTCGCAAGCAATTCATTTGAATATTAGGTATTTCCACATAATTTGTCCAACCCTAGGAAAATATGGATCAAAGGGGAACCTTTTTCTTTGTAGATATATCATCCCCAATTTTAAGTCCTGCGACGATTACCTCATTCTTCTACCTGCAGTGCGTTTCGAGGAAAATTATTTTTGAAAACATGCCTGATACAATAATTGTGAATGCTACATAGTACTCCCAGGTAATTCTGAAGGTTTGCAAATTCGAACTTGTAGTAATGCGGGTTTACATATTTTCCCAACATTTCGTAATGTTCTTCTGCCTAGCTCGTTTTATAGTTGGCGGTCTCAATAATTATGAACATTTATATTGTGGGTTTGGGTTATATATGATTTATGATACAATAAATGAATGGGTGCATCTCTTGGATGATTTCAACCAACATTTCACACTATATAAACCGGGCGAAACCCTATTTTATGTCGATCAAATAACATAAAAACATCGATCATGGCAGGTCTACCAAAACAGGGCGAATCTTCTAGTAGCGCTGCGGGTCAGACAAATCAGGAGTTCGTCCGCATTTTCAACAACCACCAATGGACAATGGTATGGTATGGTATAGGTTTTTTAAATTTCTCCTCCACCGATTAATATGGAAAACTACCATTTTCACTAATGTATTTTTAACACTGTTCAACGAAAACTTATGGATATTTGGGGTTTTCGTTTAATCATTGTCAACAAAGGCTATGAACCACTTTTTCGATTTTTTTATACCATCACTAGAACCAAATCAACATAGATTAGTTTAGTTTAGTTTCGTTTAGTTAAACTACCTAGTTTCTGAATAGATTATCATTTTAGTTTCTATAAATTTTCAACCGTTGTCTGTAATATATGTGATGAATTTCTATTTCTACAAATAAGTTTATTAAAAAAAAAATTCACCATGATTTCTTACTATATTAATTCTGAAACGTTATTCTATGATGTATGTATTTGCGATGTAGCCGATTCCCACATGATTCCTACGAGCAACAAGACTAACAGGTTGGCGAGACATTGAGTTGTACGAGGACTCGTTGAAGTTAACATACATTGTGAAAATATACACCGAAGGTAGGCGTAATGTTATGTATGGCAAGGTATGGTGCTTATTTGTCAAAAAAAATTGCCTAATGAAGGACATGGTATTAGAATTCCTATACTACCCTAGTATAAGGAGGAGCCTAATTATTCAACTTACAAGATATTGCGTCCCTGCTTCATTCATTGAGGGAACAGTACGCAAGCCGATTAAAGTACCAGCATTTTTCAGTCGGCCACGTCCAACTACACTTAAAGAAAAGACAGAGTTCAAGGTAGAGTCTGTCAACGAAGAATCTAGTGACAATGGGCCTGACAATGAGAATACAGGGGAAGAAGATGTTGTCGTATCTGACCAGTAGGGGGAGCACGCAGCTGAGGATGAATTTCATCAAGATATGGAATGGACTGCGAGGTTATCAAAATCGCACGTTCTTGGTGGGAATCCATATCTGGTATGCTCAATAACTTATTTTTTAGAATATGAGATTCAAAATCTTAATGTTAATACACCTAATGCAGATACTGCCAAAAAAACTGAGTCAGGAAAAACTCTTCAAAATTGGAGACCCAATCTACTTAACGGCGGATCCTGAAAAAATATTTGTTTCCAAAATCAGCACATTCAACTCTTACTGCCATACATGGTATCATGTACAGACAGGTTGGAGGCATTTCGTTAAAGAACTGGAGTTCGAGGTGGGTGATGTGTGTGTTTTCAAAATATTATTCAAGTTCATTCCAGACAACATACCGGTGATTAAAATGGCATGGATCAACCTTGGCCTCAATGAGTAGGGAGTAGAAGATATTTTGAATTATCATGATGGCACTTTTCTGATTATATTAAGAAGATCTAACTAAAGGAAATGTAATTTTGAATTTTACTTTATCAGACTTATGTACTATGCAATGTTTGCAAAATTTTGTTTGTGCAACTCTCGAAACTCTATCAATGCTATTAGTTATTTGTATTGCACTTTTTGGCGATTAAATGTTCAGGTGAGGACTTGTAGAATGAAACAACATAATTTCTCCATTTTTTGTTCACACTTTATCAAATTATTCCCACATTATATTTATGAAAATGACAATAAACAAAACATGTCAACCGTTTGCAATTACCATTTTAAAGTCAATAGATTACAAACTCGATTAGGTTTACAAAACAACATTAGTGATCTCCGAACACTACACCATCAAAGATTGGGAATCTCGATCCCGATACCAAACTGCAAGCACCAGCCGAAGCAATGGTGACGATTCTTACTGGTGTTTAGAGTCGGATAAAAGAAAGGATTTAAAGCTACGGATAGAATTCGATCGAAAGTTATTCTAACTTATTGAACGTTTCATTAATAAAAAGGTCATTAAAGCCAAAGATCACATGTGCCAGAAATTGATTCTCCTTCATTACAACAATCGTCGTCGTCGTCAATATCAATAGTTCAATACATACATAACAAGGCTTGATGTTGGATTATGGTGATGATCTAAATCTGTAAAATGTTCAAGTAAAACATTTGCAAAATTTAGATGCGACAGTGTCAGTGATGACTTACTTCTTGTGGAAAGTCGTCATTTTCCATTTGAGAGTTAATTAATACCCTTACTGCACGATGCAATGGAGCTAGATGGATCTCTCTCAGCCTGTTCCAAACATGATTTGTAAAACAATTATATCATGATACCATGCCTTACAGGCCACAATGACATAGCTTAAATTATTAATAATATTATGGTTGAATTAATAAACAAAAGCACTTTACAATTTCAGCAATGGGCTCATCTAAGATTTGCTATAACTTGCCCTGTCCTGACATGAAAGATAACTCTCTCACCAACCTCCTGATGCTAACTGTTTTGACAATAAAAACACACAAGCTTTGCGGATAGCAGAACTATTTTTGTAGGTCTTTCCTGCAGCAATCAGTCTCTTAATTCCAAACCATAGAGGGTCTACTGTAACAATAAATCAGCCATTTTTATGGCATATAATCCGATAATTAAGCAACGATCTAAACATATTGAATTTAATTGCTTAAAAAAAAAAATTTAAACATATTGAAACAGACTTTCATTTCACTAGGGAACTAATATCTAAAAAGCTTTTAAATTTACAACATATTTGTTTATTAATTTACAACTAATATCTACTGAATAAATTGCAGATATCTTTACTAAAACAGTCTCACATGATTTGTTTATTAATCTTTGCAGGAGCACTAATATGCATTTTACTCTCTTAAAGGTAGGTATATATCTATATGAAAATACACCTCAACTTGTTTTATTTTTTTTCTCTATCATAGATTGACGAGTGAGGTTTAATACAGATCAAGAATTTAGTTGATTTGATATTAGAAAATGCAGTACTTGATTTCATAAGAGGGTTTTCCAGAATAAACAACCACTGATTTTTTGCCCCTTATATGATCTCAATTATTCATTATCTAGAGTATCTAACTCTCTACAACAAATGAAAGTGTTGTTGTTCTATAGATGTTTTAATTGTTGCTGATTTTTCAAAGTCACAATTTATCAATTCCAAAGGAAAGTCTCTCAATTACGGTTCACTCAATTGCAAATTTGAGAGGGGGTGTCATGAGATATAGTATTCTATGCTAATTAGAAATTGAGCTCACTAAGAGCAATTGATATATTGATTTAGTATTTTCTTCAATTTGAAAACCTGAATGATGTGAAGTTTTGGCTCTCAGGCGATTCGCAAAGCTCATGATTTGCTACTAGGAACCTCTTTGAATACAATTCAGTTATCTTGTAAGAAGAACCAACCACTACACCGGTCTCGTACAATGCCTCTCCAAAGAAATCAATATCCTGTCTCTCTCCAATGGCGACGGGAAGTGTAGAAAAAGCAGAATGAATGACAATTGATATCATGCTTAGAAAAAGAATTTTCTGCTTCTTTTTAAACAAAAAATTCCATTGGCACTGATACATATATATGACTTGTTTAGGTTTAGTTAGCTAGCTAGCTTAGGGGTAATCGGGGATGGAGATACCCGACCAAATTATTGAATTTTTTTATTGATTTTAAACAATAATATAAAATACTGAATTAAAAAATCAAAAATATAAAATTATAGTTCAAATGTAAATAATCCAAATAGTTAAAAATTAAATTTTTAAGAATTTGGAATTAAAGATTAAGCTAATATTAAAATGAAGGGGGTTAAATATAAATTTTTTATGTGTACATTTTGAATATAAATTTATGTATTTAATATATTATATAGAGTTATTTATATAAATTATACTTTATAAAATATTATATAAAGTATAAATATAATTTATAACTTAAAAGTTAAAATGCATATTTAAATAATTAAATGTTAAACGAATCAAACTTAAAGTATTCGGTTTGATTCGTTTATTTTAAAAAACATTTAACCAACGAATCGATCACTATATATTTTAATCTAATCGAATCTAAACAGTTCGGTTAATTAAACGAAACAAACCTAAACTCAAGAGTAGACTCGTTTATTTAAATAAATCGAATACCTAAAATATCTAATTTAACATATTTAAAATATGTTCATTTTTCAATTGTTACAAAACATATATTGAAAACCGTACCTACCGAACCGAATACTTATATTGAAACTAAATTTAAACGAGTCTACTCTTAAGTTTGAGTTCAGTTCGTTTAATTAATCGAACTGTTCGGATTCGATTCGTTTAAAATTCATAGTGTTCGTTAAATGTTCGTTAAAATAAATAAACCAATCAAATTTCAGTTCGTTTAACATTTAATTATTTAAATATGCATTTTAACTTTTAAGTTATTTATTGTTCAAAAATATAATTAGTTCATAATATATTTTATCAATCGCGGCGACACATCCTGGTCTTGCCGTTAAAGTTAAATCTGAAGGTCCTTATTCGAGTTAAGGGTGAGAACGGGCGGGTCGCCCCGGTCCCGCCCCGTTTTTTCATTTTTGCCCCGTTGCCCCGGTCATATTCCGGGGATGGTCTCGGAGCAAGGCGAACCCCGGGCGGGTCGCCCCGGTTTTTTTAAAAATTAATTTTTATGTTTTTTTTATTAATTTAAATTATATTATATTAGATATATAATTTTTCGAATTAATTTTTTTAAAAATCAAGCTAAAAATTTTACCCATTTTAAATTTTAGATTTAATTTTTTTTTAAATTTAAATTTAAATTTTATTTTTTATATATTTTTTTATTTTTATAATTTAGGCGGGTTGCCCCGTTTTCCAGAGCGGGGGCGCCCGCCCACGACCTGCCCCGTTCTCACCCCTAATTCGAGCTCTAGTCGTTCCGATTGGTATTGAAAAACAATTAATTAGTAGGCAGACGCAGATCCCATTGGCTAGACTCTGCACTAGGTCGTAGAGGAATGGGCTGCCCAGGAATGTCATTTCATCACCACACCGGCGACGTCAGCATCTCGTCAGGTCACGATGTCAAATCTGTCCAGCTACCATCCTCGCGGAACAGTCTGCCCAATACTGCCGCTGTTCGGACATAGGTTTAGTTGTAATTGCGCATTTGTCGGACATAGGTTTTTTTATACTAACTTAAAAACCTATAAATTTTTTGGCATGACCTATTCATAAAACTGATTATAAAAAACTATAAAAATTCAATATATTCATTCCGTAATTAATATTCAATACATTCATTTCATAATTAATATTCAAATTAAAATAAATATATTCATTCTATTAACAATAAAAATTTCAAATATATTTTAAATTATTTCAATGTCATACGATGAAGACACATATTATTAAATATTTTTAAAATGAATTCGTTGTCTATAAGTTTTAAAAATATCTTTCTCAATATATGTTACTAAACAATCATTACATTACTTCAATGTTCTATCAATTCTAAAAATAATAATAAAAAGTAACAGAACCTTGACAAATGAGGATCTTTTAAGCTTTTCACAAATGACAAATCCCTAACCCGCAAACATAGTCAACCTAAAAAAAATCAGAAGGAAACGATTTATAAACAGAAAAATAAGAAAAAATAATAATATCAAAGAAAATAAGAACAATTTATAAACAAGGTGGATAAGATTTGCCATTATACAGATGTTGACAATCTGATTTTATCAGACCAATCCTTAATTGCAGTGTGTAAATGTCATTTATATGCTTTTATATCCATGATCAAACCCTCTTCAGAACTTGAGTTGCTGCTCACTGTTATAGTGCTATGAGATCGTTGAGCTTACATTCCTTTTTTTTGTTAATTACTCTACTTAAATTCATCTGTTAACTTAATTATCATTCAAATGGAATCTATATGTAATAAAATTGAAAAAAAATTACTCTCCTAAAAGTTGAAAAAAATTGAGGACCTATATGTAATAATTTGCCCCCCCCCTCTAAAAGTTGGAGAAGGGGGAGAAGATTTGTGAAATTTGGGGGTGCGAATATATAAAATAAAATGTTTATATATTAACCATTAAAAAATATTAATATATTGTGAAAATTACATTTAACACCCTATAAAAAAATTTATTACATATGTATCTTCAATTTTTTTCCAACTTTTAGGGTGGGCAATTGCCCTCCCTTGCCCCCCCTAGATACGCCCATGGGCCTAACCATGCCTTCCGACGGCGACGTGCTCTGGGCCGACGATCGATGACAGGGATTTCATCATTACAGCGGTATAGGTTTTGCTCTATTTAAACATTCGTCGTGGCTGTATTTTGAGAACATCGGAAAAGTTATTCGGCCATAATATCTATCGATTCATCTAAAGGTTTCGTTTCTCCCAGGTTTTTAGTATTATTTTACCAATATCGATTTTCTATGTTTAGTTTTTTGTTTGTCTGTTTTGATATTGAATCACATTATGTGTTCAAGGTTTTCGCCGACCTAGTTTTCAGAGTTTCGTAGATTTTATTACTACTTAATTTGTTGAAAATTAGACCATGCCCAGCATTGTTTTTTTTCCCTGTACAAATTTTAACATTACCGGTTTGACTAAATTACTAATTGGATGAAGAAAATCTGAAAATTACTAATTCCAGATAATTGTTTTTCGATTCCAATAATTACATTCTTCCAGGCTTGAAAATGTATGTTTGGAAATCTATAATCGATTTTTTATAACTATTTCTAGTTAATGAGGTGTATATTATTGTTGATATCTTCTTAGATATTATATAATGAAGCCCTTATGGTTACATTTATATGAGATTGTGATGAAATATGTTACATTTGTTGAGTAGGAATGAGTTCTCGGAAGAGAAACGTGCAAGGCAACAACCCCATGAGGAGGACTGATGACGATGTGTATGAGGTGATTATGATCAGTGATGATAAATCAGAAAATGGGACAATTGCTAATTCTCCGATCCTGATTCCACCTTCTCCTGCACTAGGGTCCCTCCAACAACTGGATCTTCCACGCGTCTTTCAGAAATGCGGGGACATTGGCCATTCAAAAGGAAATCATTGAATGAAGGAGAATCTTCAAGGGGTAAAAAATGTATTAATTAAGTCTCCTATCCACATCTATCCTTACCTGCCAAGGAGCGTAATACATCCACCACCCATACCTCGACCAGATTACGAGGAACCTTTGCAGCTATCTCAATATCGTCTATCACTTCCGTTCCTGAAAAGCGGAGTCCTTCCAAAAAATCAGTGTTCTTGGTGTTTTCAGGAAATTCAATATAAATTTTAAATAAACATGTCAGAAGAAAAGTAGATAATAACTATGATTTTTGGATTCCCAATTACAACTCGAATTAGTTATACCCTATGCATTTACTACTCGAATTAGGCATAAAAAAATACCAAAACATTTCCATACCTGTTGAGTTTTACATTTCCACAACTACTGAGTTTTGGTAATGCACTGTTGAACTTATCAATCTATATTCATATTTCTTAAACTATTTCCAGATAATCAGATGCAAATGATTGTTCAGATTGAGATGTAAATTATCAATTCCAGAACTGTTCTAACCCAGAATATCTATTTTTTAACTGTGATTTCGTATTTCAAAACATGAAAATCAAGCTATGCATCATGCCATCATATGGTTTGAAACAAAAATTTCTGCGATGTTTCGAATTTTATTATATGTTTCTAAATGATGATTCATATAGATTTCCCCAATTAATTTTTTTAACAGGTAATATCATGGACACCATTATTTCGCAGGTTATCGTGAAATAATTTTTTTATTTATATTAACTATATAAGGTCATAACTAAAATTCTTCGCAGGAAAACGACTACATTACCGAATCTGCATCCTACGGTAATAATGAGTTAATGACGTGTATTTTCATTCAATTTTGATGAATTTTATTGAATACCCAAACTTGGAAAATGTTATATAATTACTAAATTTCAATTAGACGTTGGAGAAACATTGATGAACTTACAGAATTACGAGGAAGAGAAAGATCATTGCACCAACATGTAACTTTGTCAATATATTTTTAGTTTTTTCATTTCATTAAGAACAAATTTATTTACAAAGGTAAAGAATGATTTATTGCACAGGTTTATGGAAACTATTAATAATTTATTCTTAAACATCAATTACAGCTGTGTAGACCTCGAAAATGAGAATTCAGATCTTGTAACGCCGAGGTATTTCTTCAATTCTAAGTTCCTATTCAATATTTGTATATAAAAATCATTACTGACTATTCCCCAATGCGAGGATGGTTGCAGTGAGGAACATGTACCAGAATCAGAAATCGGCATGTCATTCGATTCTCTTGAAGAGGCAGAGGCCTTGTACTACTCTTACGCTGGTTCAATTGGTTTTTCTGTGAGAAAGGGATCAACAAGGCATTCAAAACAATGACTCAGAAAGAAAACATATGTATGTTCCAAGGAGGGAAAATCGAGGGTAGTCATTCCAGTAGTAGACCATATGTTAGAAAAACCAATAAAACCAAGACACATCAGAAATCCAAGAACAGGTTGTAAAGCACTTCTATCCCTAAAAATTGTCAGCGTTAGATGGGTCATTTCAATCTACAACAATCAGCACAACCATGAATTATCTACACCACCAAAAAAGAGGTTTTTGAAGATTAACAGAAAAATTACTCCATACACAAGAAATTTAATACAAGATTTGGACGCCACAAACATTCCGCCGAGTCAACAATATTCATATGTTGCAATGCAATCAGGTGGGTTTTCCAATTTCTCATTTACGAAGATAGATTTCTTCAACAACAGAAGAAATGATAGAGAGAACATGATAAATCACGATGTGGATATTTTCATTCAGAAATTTGAAAAACTAAAGGCAGAAGACTCAGATTACTACTACAGCTACGTACTCGACGACCAAGGTATTTATTTCGAGATATTTAAAACTAAGATGTGTAGTTACAAACTGAAATTTATATGAGTTAATGCTTATTATTTAGGAGCAATGAAATAGTTATTTTGGGCAGACTCTACAAGCATCAATGATCATAGAAACACAAACAAATACAAGCTTATTATTGGTATATTCTGCGGGGTTAATAACCATTTGAGAACAGTTTTATTTGCTTCAGGCTTTCTTGCGAACGAATCTACTGATTCTTTTATTTGGCTCTTTTCTGAATTTAAGAAGTGCATATGGGAAGTTACCCAAAGACTATAATCACATATCAGGATGCCGCGATGAAGGTGGTAATATCTTGCGAATTTCCTGACACATTTCATCGATTGTGCAAGTGGCACATCACACACAAAATGTGCGATAAAGTCACCACAGTTTATCGGAGTAAGGAAGAAGTGCAGTGATTCAATAAAACACTCAACACATCTGATACGATCGAGAATCTTGAAAGGGATTGGAAGAAATGGATAATTGATAATAACTTGAAGGAACATAAGTGGTTGCAGGACATGTTTGCGATTCGTTCGAAATGGTGTTCTATCTACATAACAAACTATTTTTTTGGTGGCATGCAAAGCACTCAACATAGTGAAGGTATGAATGCCCTAGTAAAACTGAATGTGAGGCGATCGTCAATATTATTTGAATTCATATGTTCGCTTGAGTTGGTATTAAGTGCTCAAAGGAATCGATTAGAGGAATTGGATCATATTGATCGTGATGCTTCCCCACATACGATTACGCCTCTCACTATAGAGTGGCATGTGCATTCAGTATATACGACCGAGATATTTCTTCTATATTAACAACAGGTACAAAAGGGCATGATATATTATTTTAGGGCGAATCCAGAGGTATGCTATTAGCTTTAGTGGTTTCATTTCCTGAATGTGATGCAATCCTCATTTTAATTGCAGCATTATGTTGTATTAAAATGTAGGCCACTATAGAATATAGCGTAATTGGAATGTTCACCCAGGTCGAAGCTGCGAAGATTAAATGTCAATCATCTGAAGGTACTCCTATATGTAGTTGCCATCTTTTTTCAAGGCAGAGGATCCCGTGTCGTCACATTATAGCCTTCCTAACATGGAATAGCAGAACTTCATTGCCAGAGGATCTAATGTGCAGAATATGGAATATGACATCACGGAAACCGCAAACCAACACACTTATACATCCGGAACCACGAAAAAATATACTAAATCAGGTTTTCGACAGATGTCAAATACTTAATCTAAATGGGGATGCGGAGGTAGAACTCATCCATGGTTTAGAGAAATTCCTGGACGGATTTGAATCTACTAACAATTTACAGAAGGTACAACCAATTGGGAGATCAATTACAAGATTTGAGGAGAAAATTACTTCAGAGCCGATAATAAGGAATCCGAAGGTAGCTAAAACGAAGGGAAGCGGTAAAAATACAGGTAGACCAAGTAAGGCAGACCCTCGATTCAGGTCTACTCGAGAAATTATCCTGAAGAAGCCGAGATGTTGTAAAAAGTGCCACCTTCCGGGTCATAACTCAAGGAATTGTGCAAGTGATTATTTTCAATAGTTGTCACTATGTAAAAAACGTGTATGATTTACGTCTTTCATATTCACCAATATTATCTGTGAGAGTGGTATAAATTTTATTTTCAATATTCTTCATATACAATCGCCTACTATTTACATTTACCCTCTAATCACTACATTGAAGAAGAAATTTATCAAACCCAAAAACTAGTGGTGCAGTCTTCATTGGAAACCACATATGAATAAATCCGACCAAATACATATCAAAAACTCATAGTATTTAAGTTTAGAGTTAAAGTTTTTTTTAATGAAATAGATATTTTTAGGTTAAAACGATTGACACTATTTTTTAAGTTTAGATATAAAGCCTGAATTTTGAACCTGAATTTTGGTTGGAGGTTTTAATAAGCGTAAAATTTATGATTACGTTTTATGTTTTGTTTTTACATTGTCTATGTTGGAGTTGCTGGTTTAGGGTTAGGGTAATGGTCATGTTTTGGTTTAGGGTTAGGGTTAGGGATAGGGTATGGTTAAGGTTAGGGTTAACGTTAGGGTTTAGGTTAGTGTTTAAGGTTAGGGTTACTACTATTGCGTCGCAAGCAATTCATTTGAATATTAGGTATTTCCACATAATTTGTCCAACCCTAGGAAAATATGGATCAAAGGGGTAATCTTTTTCTTTGTAGATATATCATCCCCAATTTCAAGTCCTGCGACGATTACCTCATTCTTCTACCTGTAGTGCGTTTCTAGGAAAATTGTTTTTGAAAACATGCCTTATACAATAATTGTGAATGCTACATAGTGCTCCCAGGTAATTCTGAAGGTGTGCAAATTCGAACTTGTAGTAATGCCGGTTTACATATTTTCCCAACATTTCGTAATGTTCTTCTGCCTAGCTAGGTTTGTAGTTGGCGGTCTCAATAATTATGAACATCTATATTGTGGGTTTGGGTTATGATTTATGATACAATAAATGAATGGGTGCATCTCTTGGATGATTTCAACCAACATTTCACACTATATAAACTGGGCGAAACCCTATTTTCTGTCGATCAAATAACATAAAAACATCGATCATGGCAGGTCTACCAAAACAGGGCGAATCTTCTAGTAGCGCTGCGGGTCAGACAAATCAGGAATTCGTCCGCATTTTCAACAACCACCAATGGACTATGGTATGGTATAGGTTTTCTAAATTTCTCCCCCACCGATTAATATGGAAAACTACCATTTTCACTAATGTATTTTTAACACTGTTCAACGAAAACTTATGGATATTTGGGGTTTTCGATTTTTTTATACCATCACTAGAACCAAATCAACATAGATTAGTTTAGTTTAGTTTAGTTTCGTTTAATTAAACTACCTAGTTTCTGAATAGATTATCATTTTAGTTTCTATAAATTTTCAACCGTTGTCTGTAATATATGTGATGAATTTCTATTTCTACAAATAAGTTTATTAAAAAAAAAATTCACCATGATTTCTTACTATATTAATTCTGAAACGTTATTCTATGATGTATGTATTTGCGATGTAGCCGATTCCCACATGGTTCCTACGAGCAACAAGACTAACAGGTTGGCGAGACATTGAGTTGTACGAGGACTCGTTGAAGTTAACATACATTGTGAAAATATACACCGAAGGTAGGCGTAATGTCATGTATGGCAAGGGATGGTGCTTATTTGTCGAAAAAATTGCCTAATGAAGGACATGGTATTAGAATTCCTATACTACCCTAGTATAAGGAGGAGCCTAATTGTTCAAATTACAAGATATTGCGTCCCTGCTTCATTCATTGAGGGAACAGTACGCAAGCCGATTAAAGTACCAGCATTTTTCAGTCGGCCACGTCCAACTACACTTAAAGAAAAGACAGAGTTCAAGGTAGAGTCTGTCAACGAAGAATCTAGTGACAATGGGCCTGACAATGAGAATACAGGGGAAGAAGATATTGTCGTATCTGACCAGCAGGGGGAGCACGCAGCTGAGGATGAATTTCATTAAGATATGGAATGGACTGCGAGGTTATCGAAATCGCACGTGCTTGGTGGGAATCCATATCTGGTATGCTCAATAACTTATTTTTTAGAATATGAGAATCAAAATCTTAATGTCAATACACCTAATGCAGATACTGCCAAAAAAACTGAGTCCGGAAAAACTCTTCAAAATTGGAGACCCAATCTACTTAACGGCGGATCCTGAAAAAATATTTGTTTCGAAAATCAGCACATTCAACTCTTACTGCCATACATGGTATCGTGTACAGACAGGTTGGAGGCATTTCGTAAAAGAACTGGAGTTCGAGGTGGGCGATGTGTGTGTTTTCAAAATATTATTCAAGTTCGTTCCAGACAACATACCGGTGATTAAAATGGCATGGATCAACCTTGGCCTCAATGAGTAGGGAGTAGAAGATATTTTGAATTATCATGATGGCACTTTTCTGATTATATTAAGAAGATCTAACTAAAGGAAATGTAATTTTGAATTTTACTTTATCAGACTTATGTACTATGCAATGTTTGCAAAATTTTGTTTGTGCAACTCTCGAAACTCTATCAATGCTATTAGTTATTTGTATTGCACTTTTTGGCGATTAAATGTTCAGGTGAGGACTATGAAGAATGAAACAACATAATTTCTCCATTTTTGGTTCACACTTTATCAAATTATTCCCACATTATATTTATGAAAATGACAATCAACAAAACATGTCATCCGTTTGCAATTACCATTTTAAATTCAATAGATTCCAAACTTGATTAGGTTTACAAAACAACATTATAAAGAAATTACCAAGTGGAAGAGTATATAACATTATAACGAAAAACTCGATTAGGTTTACACAAATTCAAACTTTCTTCTGCATAAACTTGGCCATTTTTGTGTGCCAAGGACTAAATTCCATTCGCTCTGCTAATCTACGAAACATTGAATTTCTGATTTTAGGTACCTGTTGTTTCATCCAATTCATCGTAGAGTCGAGGTGTGCTCATTAAAAATACCATCTTCGATATGTAAATATTCTACCAAAATGTTATGCCATGGAGCATATATAAACCGCCGTCCAACTTGGGATTGGTTTTCTGAGGATATGAAATGCATTGAATGAATATTGGGTCATCTTCGTGCACATCAGACCATAGGTATTGTGCAGACTATCTTGTGGCCCATTTCATCTGAAAATAATTAACACATTTCATTAAAATAATAAACACATTTCATGACCATTAGCATCAAATACTATATATATACTTACAGCACGTTTGGCATCACCAAGGTTTACAACCTGTCTTGGTATGCGGTTAGAATCGTAATGAGTGAATGTATTTTCGGCCCTTGACCATAGTATGAAATGCCAATGGTCCATTGTATGTATGGGAATAATAAAATATTTGGCATCTAAAAGTACCACTCATTGACCTATTAATAGTTTCAAGAGCAATCTCGACTTGCCTTTGATGACATTTTTCTGGTATTGCACTAGCATACTGATCGACACTGGCGTCGTTGAAAATTTTTGGCCTCAAGAATTGAAACTTATCGAGGATGACTAATTTTTCTTTGAGCTCAACTAGAGTCACGCCGAAGAGCACATTTAGCAGCTAAACCACAAGAGAAATCATTTAGAAGCAGAAATAGGAAATTATTCTCTAAATTTGGGTAAATATGACCACATGAAAAATATTAAATGAAAACATACCAAGGCATCATATGTCTTATGCTGAATGATATCAAGAAGATCTTGACCAGCACAAAACACAGCATGATTCACTATCAGGTAGAAGAACAAAGAACGGTACCTATTGATTAATAACAAATTTCGAATCAGTCCTGGAATAATTCATAATTGTTATTAGGTCTTCTGGGTCTTCAAGATTACATGGTACCGGCTTTTCAGAAAAGTTATTAGGTCGGACTACATGCGCATTTTTAATAGGTGAGGGGGTGCATAGATCTACAACATTACAAAAATCTGCTAGTGGTTCGGTATTTGGACTACTAAATGTATTAGATTTTCCTTTATAGGACAGATGGTTATTTCCTAGAAAAATAAATTTCTAACTCGTCAGAAATCAATATTTGACAAAAAAAACTACTAACCGTTTGTTGATGGTTCTGGATTTATCCTCGAGTTTTTTGACTAGGGAAACACAAATTATTAGAAGAGCAATTAATTATGCTAAATTAGAAAGGACGACACACTAATACCTTGCTATACTTGCCATAATGTTTCTGAAGTCTTCGTCGATGAAGGAATTCGATCAACGTTGGTTGAATCATATTTGAAGCCATTACCTAGCAAAAATCGTGCAAATAAATGGTAGCCATATATATTCGGTTTAATCATCATCCCATATCAATATTATTAAAGAAAAATATTTTAGGATCATCCGGCTAGTGTACTAATATAGGTCATTCATAAATAAATACATAATGACATTAAATTTGGTAAATACAACTACTAAGAACCTCAGAAGGAGGCGAGTCTCGAATGACTGAACGAGGAATGGCGGATATGTGTTTTAACTTCTACTCTTTCTTGAACATACTTCAAGTCAATGGCTAAATTGAGTTTGAACTTCGTGTGACATACTGAGTTTGAAGCCACATATGTTGCACCTAAATTGTCGGACCTGAGTGTCATCGGTAACTGTGCTTCAATACCTAATTCCAACAGTAGATTCCGTACTTATTCAAGTTCTGTAATTGTTGTGGCAATAACTCTGTACTTGATCTTTCCATGGTATTTTGTTTTCTAGATGTCCACGCAATCAGTGATTCGCCTATGTAGATGAGATAGCCTGTTTGACTTTTGCGATCAGTAGTGTCCCCTCCCCAATCTGCATCACAGTATCCGGTGATTGTAAATGATGTTGTCTTTCGCAGCATTAGACCTAACTTCTGTATTCCGGACAGATATTGCAATACTTTCTGCATTGCTAACCAGTATACAGGTTTTGGAGAAGACATATATTGAGATATCAGGTCTCGTGATGGTGAGATACTGAAGTGATTCAACGATCTGTCTGTACTCTTTATCTTCTTTGATTGGTTGCTCATCTGAGTGTAAGTCTTGATTTCTTATCATCGGTGTATTTGAAATTTTGGAGTTTTCTACTCCACAGCTCTTGAGTAAATTTCCCAAGTATTGTGTTTGATTTAAGTGTAGTCAGAGTTTATCCTTTTTTACATGAATTTCTAGGAACAGTGATGCTTCACCCAGGCGTCTGAGTGCAAATTCGTCTTTTAATGTGTCTATCATCTTTTCAACTTGTGTATTGTCCGAACCTGTAAAAAATCACACATTGAACTGCTTGGAAGGCATATTAAACTGGTCGCGTGTAGCTGTCCGTAGAATTTAGACGGACAGTAACGAGCTCCGGCGAAGTCTCTTGCCGGAATATTCAAAGTTAAGAAAAAGGGCGGAATTTGAAAGTTATTTGACCTAACTTCCCAAAGTAGTTGCTACAGTAGAAAACTGATTCTTCAATTAATTAGAAATGAATTGTTTACACTTGTATTTATTAGATAACAACAGACTCATTAACTGAATTAACTACTAGCTAATATAACTGAATTAACTACTAGCTAATACTGAACTAATTCCCTGATTGCTCCATCTTGTGTATTGGGCCTCTGACAATAATTGGCCCAATGCTTATTTATTATTTACTTGTAACTTTGCAGTCTAGTCCTTGGTATTAACTCACCTTTAATCCTGCAACCAGATATACCTTTAATCACAAGTTAGTCCAGTGAATGTTTATCATCTAATTACTTCTTTACTCCCCCCTCAAACTCTGGAATAAATGTTAATTATTCCAAGCTTGTTAGAGGCTGAAGTAATCTCATTTTTACCCATGGGTTTAATCAGCTAGTTGATATTTAGTTCCAATTTGCCTTAGACTAAAAACTCCTTGAGTGATTAAGTCTCTTGTAAAGTGGCAATCTATTTCTATGTGCTTTGTCCTTTCATGAAAGACGGGATTATTAGATAAATGGATTGCCGATTTGTTATCACAATATATGGTTGTTTGATTTTGAGTTTTAATTTTCATTTCTTTAAGCAGCTGGTGAATCCATATTATTTCACAAGCTGTATGAGCTATAGCCCTGTATTCTGCCTCATATGAGGATCTGGATTTTGTCACTTGTTTCTTGGATTTCCAAGACACTATTGAGTCTCCAATCATGATGCAGAATCCAGTCACTGACTTTCTACTGATTTGGCATCCAGCCCAATCAGAGTCAGAGTAGGCATGAATACTCGTGTTTTCTTGGTTTTTGTATAGTATACCCTGACCTGGGGCACCCTTGAGATACCTTAGCACTTTGAACAATGCTTTTAAATGAATCTCTTTAGGCTCACTCATAAACTGGCTTAGCCAGTGTACTGCAAAACTAAGGTCAGGTCTTATGATATTTAGGTATATAAGTTTCCCAACTAATTTTCTATAAAAAGTGGGATCCTCAATTTGTTTTGATTTATCATTTTTGATGTCCATGTTTTTTTCCATGGGTATTTTAGATTCTTTGGATCCTAAAAGGCCACTTTCTTCCAATATTCCTAATGCATATTTTCTTTGGGATAGAAGAATGCCTTTACTGGAATATGATACCTCAATCCCTAGGAAGTAACTTAGCTTTCCAAGGTCCTTTAGTTTAAATTTATTTTCTAGTTGTGCTTTTAACAAGTCTATCTCCAACTCATTGCTACCTGTAAGGATTATGATATCTACATAAACCACTAAATATACAATGTTTTTATTTTTCTCTCTTATGAAGAGAGAATAGTCTGATTTTGCTTGTGTAAAACCAAGGTCTACCAAGGTATTTCTTAATTTCTCAAACCAGTTCCTAGAGGCTTGTTTAAGTCCATATAAGGACTTGTTAAGTTTGCATACTCTCTTATCTCCCTCTTTGAGGAGTCCTTGGGGTGGTTTTAAGTACACTTCCTCATGTAAATCTCCATGAAGAAACGCATTGTTAACATCAATTTGGTGTAAGTTCCACATTCTTTGAGCTGAAATAGCTACTAAGATCCTTACTGTAGTCATTTTTGCAACAGGTGCAAAGGTTTCATAAAAATCAAACCCTTCCTTTTGAGAGAAGCCTTTGGCTACTAGCCTAGCTTAATATCTCTTATCTCCATTGGGTCTATATTTAATTTTGTAAACCCATTTTGATCCTACTGACTTTCTTCCTTTTGGAAGCTCAGTAATGGTCCAAGTGTTGTTTGAGATGAGTGCATCCATCTCTTTTTTCATTGCATCAACCCATTTTGGGTTGCTTGATGCTTCACTGAATGTATTAGGTTCAATATTGTTTGAGATCTGTGTCAAAAACAATTTGTGTTTGTCATTTACTCTATGATATGATACATAGTTACTCATTGGATATTTAGTTTTACTAGTGTGATCATTTCCCATATAGAAATCATTGAAATGTTTGGGTTTTGTTATTATTCTCCCCAACCTTGTTTGTTTTGGTTTCTCAGTTTGCATTTCTTTCTGTTTGTCAGCTTCTTGTACTGCTGAAATTTGACTTTTATTAACATCATATTCATTGTTGTGTGAATATTCTCCTGAATTAGATACATTGTTGTGTGATCCCTGGGTCTGAGCTTTTAAGTTTTTTATTTCTGAATCAACTGTAATAGCTCCCTGCCCTGGGTCACAACTTGCTTTGTTTTCTATTTCAGGTATTGTATTTATGTCAGAGTGGGCATTACCAGTTATATCTGGCATATGTTGTATTTCTGATGTGATTTTAAGCTGATCAGACTGGTTATTTCCAGTTATATCTGATCTGTCTTTAGAAATTACATCAGATCTTTTATTTTTAATTTAATTTTCATTTTTATTTTCCAGGCTTGCTATTTGTTGCTGTCTGATTTTAGGATGATGAGTTTCTGTTATTTCGTTAAAAATTTCCTGTAAAGGAAAAATATTTGTTATTTTATTTTCTTGAATCTTAGAAGATATTTCATGAAATGAGAAAATATCTTCCCTAAAAACCACATCCCTTCTTATGTAGAATTTTTGATCTTCTATGCCAAGCACCAAGTATCCTTTTATGTTTGGAGGATATCCCATAAATACTCCTCTAAAGGTTCTTGGGGAGAATTTATTTTCTTTATTATGTGATGTAGCATAATAACACAAGCATCCAAAGGTTTTTAAACAATTGTATTTGGGTTTTTCTTTATGTAAGACTTCAAATGGAGTCTTATTATCTAAAACCTTGGATGGAATCCTATTGATTATATATGTTGCAGCTAACACACATTCTCCCCAATAATTTAGGGGCATATGAACTTGAATGTGTAAAGACCTGGCTATATTCAGTAGACACCTATGTTTCCTTTCAACCCTTGCATTTTGTTGTGGGTTGTAAGGACATGTTACTTGATGTATAATTCCAAGGTTTTCAAGCATATCTTGGAATTTGATGAATTTAAATTCTCCACCATTGTCACTTATTGTTTTAATATTTTTGGAAAAATGATTTTTAACTTTTGTAATAAATCTTTTTATGCATTCATAGGCCATGGATTTGTTTTTGATTAAGTAGATCCAAGTTGTTCTACTTAAATCTTCAACTATAGTGAGAAAATATTCATACCCATCGTAGGTAGTAATTGGAAATTTACCCCATATATCTATGTGAATTAAGTCAAATAAGTAGTTACTTTTTGTTGTACTTTTTGTTGTACTTTTTGTATACTTAAGTTTGGTTTGTTTTTCACCACTTGGGATAGTGACAAAGTGTTCTTGTTTTTCAGTTGGGGGATTATCAAATTGGTGGAGATTCCCAGTCATATGTTGGGAAGCTCCAGTATCTATAATCCATTCTCTATCAAAATCAATTGCATTGCATACATAGTTCATATTTTTAAAATTTAAGACATTAAAAAAATCAGCCATATCATTGGATTTGTTTAGGAGATCTTTTAGAATTAGAATTTCCTCATTGGACAGCCCTGTTGCAGTGGATGTAGAGGTCTGGTTTGCAATTTCAGTCTTGGCCTTCTTGTTTTTGTTTACTTTCTTACTGCTGTCTTTGTTTTTATCATTTGAAAATCCTATCAGATGGTAGCACTCCTTCCTAATATGTCCATAATATTTGCAATTATCGCAATATTTGGAAGTATCCAATCTCTTTCCATTCTTACACTACAAGAAAACAGGGAAAAAGCCACGGCCAAGTTCCTTGGCTAAATGGCAAAATCCGTGGCTAAATTGATTTAGCCACGGGAGCTGCCGTGGCTGTAAGTCTGGTGGCTACTGATTTGGCTAAATATTAGCCACTGCCATTTATTTTAGCCACGGCCAAAATCCGTGGCTAATGTTAAAAAATTAGCCACGGCATAATTCAGTGGCTAATGTTAAAAAAATTAGCCACGGCATAATTCAGTGGCTAATTTTATTTTGCCGTGGCCACGGATTTTGGCAGTGGCTAATCCTTAACTGGCCGTGGCTAAATCCTTGAAACAGAGTGGAAAGTGAAGGGCCACGGCCAAAATCCGTGGCTAATCCTTAACTGGCCGTGGCTAAATCCTTGAAACAGAGTTGAAAGTGAAGGGCCACGGCCAAAATCCGTGGCTAAATGTCAAAAGGCCGTGGCTAATTTCTAAAATAATTATAGGAAATATTTACATTTTAGAAGACGCCTATTGAAGGTCTTACACATTCATATAACCTGAAAAAATCAATCAAACATATATTTACATTCATATTCCATTCATACACATTCCATTCATACACAAATATCCCTCAAAATTATCCAAAAAATTCATTACATTTATATTCCATACCTATAACCAAACATACTATTCCAAAACATTCAATAACCAATAAAACATATCATTCCATTCCAAAACGTACCATTCAATTAATAAGCAACAAAACATACCATTCATACAATTCATGTTATTCAAAACTAAACCAAAAGATAAAAGAAGAGGAACCTATTTGTTGGTGTTTGTCACGCTATTCGTCGCACTTTTACTCGGACTTTTACTCGGACTCTTGCCAATATTTTCGACATTTGAATCTCTTGTAATAGGCGTGATTATGGTGTTGTGTCCTTGGCTCGACTGACCCTAATGTAAAAAAAAATTGAAATTACAAAGAAAATATGAATATTGATTTATATATAAATGCTAATTACCTCAATCGTCTCTCGACGTAAGTCTTCCCTTAGTTCCTTTAGTATATCCGGCATCTGTTTTCTAATGGCCTCTTGAACTGCCCGATCAAAGTCTTCTTTACTTTTTTGTTGTTGAATTTCTATAAAATTCGTCGTTGTGTTTTGTGAAGTCGCCATATTATCATGAATTGGTAATGGCATTGGATCACTTGCTCTGGTTCCAAACACACGACCTTTCTTTTTTCCGTCAGTAGCTTTGACCCATAATTCTAAATTATCAGGGAGTGTGTGTGATCCATTTGATGAGTTGATCTCAAAATTTTCTGCTTCCATAGCATTTCTTTGAAGCTCATTATAGTCAGTCTATATAAATGAAAATCAATAATAAATAAAAAATATGACTTAAATATCTTAAAACGAAGCATTTCTAACGAATTTTCTTACAATGAAGCATCCTCCCTTTAGATGAGCCCAGTCGTTTGTCTTAGCCAAACTATGTGTTTTCTTATAAACCTCACAATGACCGACTTCATGACCAGCTTCTTCATTCTGATTGTCATACTCAAAAAAATTAGAATGATAAATGTAAAATATATGAAAGAAATGTTTTTTTACCATTCTTTCATGAGTGACCGCAACTGAACAAGATCCACCCGTGTATGGCATGTAATCTGGATTGTTTGTCCTATTTTCTGATGCTTTTTCGGATCTTTTTTTCCAATCTTCTTTTAACCAAATTTCTATCATTTCACTCCATACTTCCGCAGAAAGGTATATCGGTGGAAATCTAACGCAAGATCTGGTTAGTGTGTCAACTTTTGCCAATTTCTTTGCCTCTTGTCTCGCTTTATACAACCAACATGTATGATTTAGTTGTACATAATTATCAAAACATTCACGAGCCAATTGAATGTCCTCAAATGAGAAATAGCACTACATAAAGACAAAAACATTACATATGGAAAAAAATGACATATGGAAAAAATGACAAATAAATAAATAAATCATACCAGAAATTTGACGAAAATATTTTCCTTTTCCTCTTCTTTCCAAGAAGTCCATTTAGTTAAAGGTGACGTTATATTACCTTTTACTAATATTCCTATTTGACTTCTTACATTGTTTGTAAAAGTCCTATAAAAAACAATCAAATTAAATAATAAAATATAATGAATTATAATGAAAATACTCACCCGCTCTTAACAATAGTGGCGGGAGTTGGTGCATCCGGTTGCCTCAATCCTTTTGTCCATTTTCTTCGATGTTCTTCATCGAAGCGGTCCTCTACGATTTCTTGATCTATTCTTGCAGATTGTGATCGTCCGTCGTTTGTTCGTTTACGACTCCGTCCGCGTGCCATTTTCTAATGGAATATTTTCTAAAGGAATAAATAAAATGAAATTATTCTGCTTGAAAAAAAAAATGAAAGTATAAAACATATAACTCACTCAGGCGACTCATATAGAACATTCATCTTCAGAATTGAAATTTTCTGTTTCATCTACGACATAACTCTCACTCTCTTCATGTAAAGTGGGTTCAGGTGCGAATGAAACAACATCAAACGAGCCATCCACATTTAGAGATATATTATCAATGTTATTATCATCAAGAAGATTTAAAGGGAACTCATTAAAGTCATCTTGATATGTATCTCCCTCTTCCTCTGGAATGTCAAAACGATCTCTAGCTTTGGTTCGGATGACAGTTTGCCAATCTTTATTCTTTTGGGAGACATTTGGTGCGTAGAAAACTTGCTCTGCTTGTTGAGATAGAACAAAGGGTTCATATGCTCTAAGTTTAGTATGTATGTTGATCGATACATTTTTCGAACGGTCAATTTTCATTCCTTTGTGGATGTCGTACCAATCACATTTGAATATAACTACTCGAGTCATATCTCCAAGGAAATCCAATTCGATAATATCAAGAAGAACTCCATAGTAGTTATTTTCCTCTAGGCCTTCGTATGCACTTCCCTTTATCATCACTCCAGAGTTTTGAATTTTTTTTAAAATATCCTCACTCTTTATGTGAAATCTAAATCCATTGATAATGTAACTCTTGTAATACGTCACTTCTCGATTTGGGCCTTTTGAGAGAACACGCAAACGCTCATCTTCTTCTATCGGTTTCAAGCAGTTTTTGAACCAACCATAGAATAAACAATCTGTTTTTTGATGAAGTTCCCCATCGCTAAGGTTCACATATTGTTCCTCAAACTCCCTTAAATATGGTACGACTTCATCACAAATAAGTAGTAGATATGTAATTGAAGCAAGGTACTCTTTGTCATCTAAGTATCGTTTTTTACCACCACCAAGAGCACAACCAGGTTGTGAAAATATGGATAAACGACCAACCGGTTCAACTATACCTCCATCAAAGTTTCGAGATTTTTTATTATATTTTGTTTGAAAGTTATCATCGAAATACATTGAAATAAAGTTTCCTATTTCTTCAGCAATATATGCTTCAGCAATGTACCCTTCAACGAAAGCCTTGTTTCGTACTTTTTTCTTTAAAAAATACATAAACCTGAAGATAGATAATCTCATTTAAAATTTTATAATAAACATTATTTAGAAAATTTATTTTGTATGATTTACCTCTCATACGGGTACATCCATCTGTATTGTACGGGTCCACCGACTTGTGCCTCATACGGAAGATGTATCAACATATGCTCCATTGAATCAAAAAAAGAAGGAGGAAAAATCTTCTCTAATCTACACATAGTCTCGACAATGGATTTTCCAAGTGCTCTCATTTCAGATTCTTTCAAAGTAGGGGAACAAATTTTACTAAAGAAATGGCTAACTTCTGTTAATACTTCATTAATTTCTTTAGGTAACAAATCGATGAAAGCAATTGGTAATAATCTTTGCATGAACACATGACAGTCATGAGACTTCATACCTGAGAAT
Source organism: Zostera marina (assembly GCA_001185155.1). Classification (NCBI taxonomy): domain Eukaryota; kingdom Viridiplantae; phylum Streptophyta; class Magnoliopsida; order Alismatales; family Zosteraceae; genus Zostera; species Zostera marina. The sequence goes on along the minus strand of LFYR01000927.1, from coordinate 119,087 downwards.
TTGCAATCTTCGACGCTTGCACATCTAGATATAAGATTTCCAAATAACAGAGAAATCTTTGGGGAAAATATGTACATGTGCTATTTGAGAAATCTTCCAAATAACTGAATACGTATTGTATTGGGGAAATTATTGTATTTTTTACTAGATTAATACTGAATACGTACTGAGTGGGCACATTTCTTAATATTGTATTGGGGAAAAATTTGAGTGGGCGCATTTCTTAATATTGAATTATTGATTTTAAGTAAGATGTGAAAACAAGAAAAAGACTGAGAGTCTGAGTCTGACATCATATTAATTTATAAATTAGGCAAGTGAAAAACAGCTCATCAAATAGACAAGAAAAATGAAGTAGGCAAGATACTTCAAATGCATATAGATTATATTATAAAGACATGTTGAAACTTGAAACTAAAATTTATTTATAAATTATCTCGATATGAAACTCTTGAAATACCTATCATTAAATGGGGAAAAATAGGCGCAAAGAAAATATCCTTATCTCACCTTTTGCAGATTTGATTTGATTAAGAAGATATTCTCTTTCTTGCGGATCAAGTAGAACGGCCTTTGTCAATGCTGCCATTGTCAATATGATTAATGAGCTACATCATATTTATTTATAAATAATTATTTCTAAACAAAGAAGTTAACATAACACAATTACATCATATAATAATCATTTTTTTATTGTGGTGTAATACAAACATAACTACATAAGTGATAATGGAATCTAGTATAGGTCTATTACTGGAATCTAGTATATTTCTATTCTTTAATCTTTAAAGTTCGTACTGTTAAGTATTTTCTTGTAAATCCATGGTCGACACTCTAAGGGAAGGGGTGATGGGGGTGAAACCCGACCAGTATTCCAAGACGCGCAAGCAAGCGCCAAGCGGGGAACTCCGCGGGAAATCGGACCGGAACTCAAGTGTGCAGAGCTCTGCTTCGCTAGGAATCCTTCTTCTCCAAATGACTTT
>LFYR01000927.1:72300-105802 GCA_001185155.1 Zostera marina | reverse complement strand
AAGGGGAAACCCCTTTAGTGGTAACATTTCCTGATTCATCCTTAGTGCTTTCTCCCCAAGAGTCTGAATTCAAGCCACTTTGATAAACATATCAAATGAAATGAAATGAAATGAATTTTCTAAGTAATTTTTCATTAAAAGTAGGACAAGAAAAATCACCAGAAAGTAGATCAACAAAGAAGTTCAGAATCTTAGTATTAACAGCTTCAGATGGGCATCTATCTAAAGCATTGATAATGACTAATAGATCCACATGTTGGTTATCGAAGAGAATTTCAGCTTCAGAAATACTGGAAGCACCAAAAAAGAATTTGAAAACAACTTCCTTTGAATGATCTCTCCTAATGCTGTCTATCAAATCAATGGCAGTGACAACAAGCATTTCATGAATAAAGCAATCAGATTCATTTTGAGAAGATGTTGTAAACTTTAGAAAACCTTCAATTTGCTTCAATTGAAATAAATCTCTATAATCTTTATATTTTTCATATTTTTCACATTTTGGACATATTGAAGTGCATAATTTAGAACAAATAGTTTCACATTTTTCATGAACATTTCGAAAAACCAAATCTGATCTGATTACCATGACTGATTCTATGAGAATGTGGAATGACTCCTTCTCCATTGCAGCAATAATGTGATTAATATCTACACTTATGAATTTAAGCAAACTATGCAAAACAGAGACTATGGCCTGGACATTAAGAGCACATAAAACAAGAATAGCACTGGAAATTTCAGGAAATAATGGGAAACCATGCAGTAAACTGTTTAAAATGAGAGGAATTGGGTAACCATTGTTCCTTTTTTTCAAAAGCCCATCCAACTTTGAGCAAACAAAACACAGATTCTAGTTTTGAGGATTTGGAATTACACTTCTCAATTATCCAGTCAGAACCTATTTCATTCCCAATTACAGGGTTTCACGACTTAACTTAATTTCTAGTCACCTAGTCCCGACATATTCAGTATTTTTTTGCATAAATAAAATCCTATATGATAGTATAATACCTCCAAAAGCTTCTTGTGCTTGTGTAAGACAAATTAATTGAAATGGGTCTGTCGGAAATTGAAAGACATTACTAATTAGAGAAGATTATACAAACATTCATTATAAAGTTATAACAATGCATGGAATATATGCAGAATGAATATTGAAACTTCAAATGGGTATGTCGGAAATGGGGAATGGGTTTGACGGAAATGGGGAATCAGCCGGTCGGAAATGAAGAATGGGTCGGTTGGAAATGGAGAATGACTGTCGGAAACTCACCTCGTTTGTCGTCGGAAGTTTCCACTGGCTCGGCTATTCTCGTCGGAAGTTTCCACTCACCTCGTTGCTCCCTCTGCTCGTCGGATTTTAGTATTGTCTGCTCGTCGGATTTTAGTATTGAGGTTGGGAAAAATATTTGGGGTTTTAGTTTTTAGGTTTTAATTTTTTTAATTTAGTTTTTTTAATTTAGGTTCCACTCACCTCGTCGGATTTTTTTAATTTTAGTTTATAACTTAGTTTATTCATTTAAAATATTCATTTAAACTTAGTTTATAACTTATCAATTAAAGTTAGTTTGTTTGATATCAAAAATAACTTTAATTAAAAATAACTTAGTTAATTTTTACCTTTAAAATTTAAAATATCAAAAATATCTTTAATTTATAACTTTAATTTATTTTTTAATTTAAAATATACTTATTTTATAAATTTTAAAATATCTAATTTATTAAATTGAATTTTAGAATTTAAAAATTAATATTTATTAAATTAGACTAACCCTAACCTACTAAAGTTAATATTAGAAATTGATATTTTTATAATTTTTATAATTTAAATAAACTACTAACCCTAACTCTAACCCTAACCTACTTAATTTTATAATTTAAAATAACTTGATATTAAATTTAAATTGATATTTATAATTTAAAAATATTAGAAATTGATATTTTTATATTAGAAATTTAAATTGATATTAAATTAGACTAACCCTAACCTACTTTTATAATTTAAAACAACTTTTATAATACTTGAATTTGTAACATTAAAAATTAAAATACCTTCTTTAAATTTATTTTTTAACTTTAAAATTTAAAATATCTAAAATAACTTCAATTTATAATTTTTATAATTTAAATTTTTATAGTTATCTAATTATAATCTAAATTTAAATTTTTTATAATTTATAATATCTAAAAAACTATAATCTAACTTCTTCTAACCCTAACTTCTACTTCTAACTCTTACTTTTAACCCTAATTTCTAACCCTAACACTATCTAAATATGTATATATACTTATTTTTACTAATTTTTGTTAATTTCTATTAATCCTAATCCTAATCCAAACCCTCACCCTAACCCTAATTATTTACATTTACATTAACCCTAACCCTAATTATTTACATTTACATTTACATTAACCCTAACCCTAATTTTGCCATTGATAAAACCTATCTTTCGCCTGGATAGTAAGGAAAGCTTCATAGCGCCAGCCCAAGTTACATAATTTGATTCTCCCACAAGTTTTCTGAAACCATTGACGCCCCTGGGTGATCGCCGAAGTTCAGCTAATAGACTGACTCCCGATCATTAATAGCAGAGGTATGATGTGATTTCTTTATCTTGGAATGACGTGACCTGTGGTAAGTTTTTTGTGAATGTCTAACTGACAATTTTTCTCTTCGAGATGGAGAGCGCAGAATCGATGCAGGTGGTGAGCTGGATTCCGACGCCAAGATAGAAACAGATCCTTCAGGTGACTTTGTTGCGGAAGCATGGCCGGATTTTCCGGCAGATACCATATTAAATTGGTCGCGTGTAGCTGTCCGTAGAGTTTAGACGGACAGTAACGAGCTCCGGCGAAGTCTCTTGCCGGAATATTCAAAGTTAAGAAAAAGGGGGGAATTTGGAAGTTATTTGACCTAACTTCCCAAAGTAGTTGCTACAGTAGAAAACTGATTCTTCAATTAATTAGAAATGAATTGTTTACACTTGTATTTATTAGATAACAGCAGACTCATTAACTGAATTAACTACTAGCTAATACTGAACTAATTCCCTGATTGCTCCATCTTGTGTATTGGGCCTCTGACAATAATTGGCCCAATGCGTATTTATTATTTACTTGTAACTTTGCAGCCTAGTCCTTGGTATTAACTCACCTTTAAGTCTGCAACCAGATATACCTTTAATCACAAGTTAGTCTAGTGAATGTTTATCATCTAATTACTTCTTTAGATATATCGTATGTTTTACTGGTGTTACAGTTGACAAAATGAATAGCGATGGATCTGAACTTCCTTGAGCGAACCCTTGTTTTAGCAGAAATTCTTTTACTTTCTTGTACCACATGCGTGGTGCCTGTTTGAGACCGTAGAGTGCTTTATTTAACAAGCATACGTGATTTCGTCGGTCTGGATCAACAAACCCCATTGGTTTTCAAGAAGTGGAAGGCATAGGTAGAATATGAGACTGGTTGCAAGTTGAAGTATCTCAAGTCAGATAATGGTGGAGAGTATGACAACACAAAGTTCAAGAAGTTCTGTGAAGAGCATGGAATTCGCAGAGAATGGACAGTGGCTGCCAATCCACAACAGAATGGAGTTGCTGAAAGGACGAACATGACTCTGAATGAGCGTGCTAGAAGCATGATCGAGGTAACACTCTGGTTTGTAACCTAAGTGTAGTTCGTCTAAAATTTTGCGACCAACTTAGTTGATCTTAAAAATATAAAATACTAGCAAAAGCGACCAACCAAGTGGTTGTCTATAATTTCGCGTCAAATTTTTGTGACCAACCATGTTGGTCGCTCTTATATTGGAGGAAATGTATGTGACCAACCAAGTTGGTCGCCCATTTGTTGATGCCAAATTTTAGCGACCAACCAAGTTGGTCACCTTTATGTTGACGCTAATTTTTTGAGACCAACCAAGTTGGTCGCCCTTATGTTGACGCCAATTTTTAGCGACCAACCAAGTTGGTCACCTTTATGTTGACGCTAATTTTTTGAGACCAACCAAGTTGGTCGCCCTTATGTTGACGCCAATTTTTTGAGACCAACCAAGTTGGTCGCCCTTATGTTGACGCCAATTTTTTGAGACCAACTACGTTGGTCGCCCTTATATTGATGCCAATTTTTTGGGACCAGCCAAGTTGGTCGCCCTTATGTTGGCGCCAAATTTTTGCGACCAACCAAGTTGACACCAAAAATTTGTTCAGATTTAGATTTATTGAGCGACCAACCAAGTTGGTCATTTTCAAGCGACCAACTCAAAAAGTTAAAGGAACAACCAAATGGAAGAAAGAGATATAAGCCAAGACTTGTAGTTAAGGGGTTTCAGCAGATCCAAGATTTGGACTACACCGAGGTGTTCTCTCTTGTAGTCAAAATGACCACTATCAGAATTATTCTAAGTATAGTTGCAACAGAAAATCTCTACTGAGAACAAATGGATGTGAAAATAACCTTTCTTTATGGTGACCTGGATGAAAAGATCTACATGGCACAACGAGATGGGTTCAAGGTATCGAACAACAAAAGAAATCTGGTTTGCAGACTTCAGAAGAGTTTGTATGGGCTGAAGCAAGCACCTCAACAGTGGTACAAGAAATTTGAAAGCTATCTCAGTGCTATAGGTTTCAAGAGGTGTGACACAGATTCCTGTTGCTACAGAAAACAGTTGACTGATTTCTACATCATTCTTGTTGTTTATGTTGATGATATGCTCATTGCTAGTGCAAACATGAAGGAGATAAATCATCTGAAGAAACAACTTTCAAAGGAATTTGAGATGAAAGATATGGAAGCCGCAAAGCAGATTTTGGGCACGAGGATCATCCGGGATGAGTCCTCAGGAATTTTGAAACTGAGTCAACAGAGGTACATTGAAAAGATTCTTGAGAAATTCAGTTTTGAAAATTCCAAATTGACAGAACTTCCATTGGTAGCCAATTTTAAATTGACAAAGGAGTAATCACCAAAGACTGGAGCTGAAAGAAGTCAGATGGAGAGTATATCATATTCCTCAGCAGTTGGAAGTTTAATGTATGCCATGATCTGCACGAGACCAGATATTGCCCATACAGTGGGAGATGTCGGCAGATTCATGTCAAATCCAGGTATTGAGCACTGAAAAGCTGTGAAGTGGATACTTAGGTATCTGAAGAAAACTTCAGATGTTGGTCTGTGTTTCAAGAGAGAGCAAGTAGAGATCTGTGGATTTTGTGATGCAGATTTAGCAGGAGACCTTTACAGTAGCATGAGTACCTCAGGTTATGTATTCAATATAGGAAGTACAACTATTAGTTGGAGATCCAAACTTCAGAGTATAGTGTCTCTCTCAACTACAGAAGCCGAGAAGATGTGGCTAGAAAATATGCTGACAGAATTGGGCTACGAGCAAACTGACAGTGTGCTGTGGTATGACAGTCAGAGCGCAATTTATTTATCCAAGAATCCAGTGTTTTACTCAAGGTCAAAGTACATAAGACTCAGGTTCAGTTCAAAATGGGTTTTAAGCCTTGTAATGGGTATTAGGGTTGCAAACACAAAACGGCAACCCTAATCTCTCATATAAGTATCTTGTAATTACTTGTACTCTTTGTGTGAGAAAAAGAAGAAGAGAAGACAACCCGTGGACGTAGGCACATTGTCGAATCACGTAAATCTGTTTTGTTCTTGTTTTTTGCTCAGTTTTCTCAGTTCGATTTAAGATCGATCCTATCAACCATCTCTGATTCTATATCTTATCAATCACATCTTGTTCCTTATGACTAAACCCACTCGCTGCAAGTTCCTTGTCAAGGAGGCCCTCAGATTTAGTTATGTTAGAAGATGACAGCCTGTTGCTTCCCTCATTATCTGAATCATGCCCATCACAGTCTTTTCCCCATCATTGAAAGAAAGATTCAACCTGAAATAGAAAGAATAGTACAACGAGCCATAAATCAATAAAGGACATAACATGGATCCTAATAGTAAAATCACAAAATATCAAGAGGAATGTATTTTTAACAACCAACCTCTTTCCAAAATATCTGTAAACGCATCCAATGTCGCGATCAAAATACTTGAATGAGGAACAACTTATCACGATGAATAAATACAATATTGCATACAAGATAAGTTTCTAAGAATTAACACGATTGAGAAAAATATAATAACAATACACATACATTTGTGCATTGCGGTGAGAAATAGATACCATCTGAGGAAACCGTATTTTCGTAATAATGGAAAATTATATGAAATGACAGAAAAATTAAATGATAAAAGAAATAATGAAGATAGAGGAAAATACCGTAAGAATGGAAAGAAATTAGATTAGATAATACTGTGACAATTATAGATATTATGGGCATGTTAGGAAAAATTGTTATCATATAGTAGGTGATGATACCCCTGGTCCATCAGACCAGGGCCGCCCCAGAAGCAGGACAACATGCCCAAGCGGCCCAGCAAAGGGAGTAGGGTGAGACTCGGACAGGTCAGGTTTAACCAAGACGGGTCGGGTTCAATCCAAGTGAGTCGGGTCTACACACGGACTGGGGAAGATACAACCTGGTAAAGGCCCAGCCCAGTAGGAAAATGTATAAATACCCCAGGGGTCGACTGGAACAGGGGAGAGAGATCAGTGGTCAACCTGACGTGAATCGAACACGCAACCGGCGGTATGGATTTGGAGCAGCTGGAGTGGATTAACCAGACGGAAGAGAACCCATAAATCACGGCAACGGTAGGCGCAAGTCAGCTACTAGCAGTTGGCCAGGAAAATCAACAAGCGCCTGTCGCGCAGGAAACTCATAGTCCGGTCAGAACAATTTATGAGGATACCAGGGAGGAACTTTGCACCCCTCAACAGCAAGCGGGGAATAATCCTAAATCAGTCAACATAATACATCAAAACAGTGAAACACATTCCACTACACCGGAATGAAGTAGATCACGCTCACCCATGCCCGAACGGTATAGGGATGGCAACCAAGAAGAGAACAAAATGTAGAAGAAAATACTCGTCTTCTATCAATTATAACAGGACTAGAAAATAACCAAATGCAGATGCAAGATAGAATATCTACGTTAATGACAGACAGGTATATGCAATTTTTAGGAGGGAACGATGTTTTATCCGCACGATTACCCCGTACGTGAATCCAAAACCAGTCCGTACGAAGGGGGAATGAAGAAGCACTCGCACAACATTTACTGTCACAGGAATATCCGGAGGGATGGTGGTGAGACATGCCTGATTACGTCAGTCACTCCCAACAATGCCCTTCAACTAGGACTAGGGTTCCGCCGCTTTATGCCGGACCCCCGGAGAGATCCACGGATATGGGCAAGTGTCTACGTCAAGTACTCAATTCAACACTAGAAATCGGCGACTGGGACTACCAAGTCGCCAACTCCAGCCAGGGAACTCGGGTCTGGTAGACCGAGAACCTGGCCTCAAAGGAGTCGGCGACTCCACCTCTGAGTCGGCGACTCCCATACCTGAATCGCCGACTCCCAGCCGTTACTTGGGTGGGCCCACACCATTATAGCGCCCTTCAATAGGGTACCATAATGGGGTGAGCCCCACTCTATTGAATGGGGAAACGCCTCCAGGACCCTACAAAAGGGGTTCTAGGGGTGTCCTCCATTCACAACACAACTTGACCAACCACACTCCACACTAGAGCATCCAAGGAGCCCGAATCGCCTACTTCCAAGAGAGTCGCCGATTCCCCTCCTCTTCTGCAGGTGTTTGACGTAGAGCGCGCGTCGTGGACTCCAAAGCCTCCGGCCCTTCTCGCAACCCCGCGGGCCCACTGGTAGCAGATTCCGTGCTTCATCAGCTGGCGTCGTCTGTGGGACTATCGAACCACAATATCCCGTCGTAATCGTGAAATTTTCTTTGCAAAGTTCAGCTCGATTCCCCTAGGGTGAGTCGCTAACTTTGTGTCAAGGAATCTCCGATTCACACAGGCAATCGTCGACTCCACCTAGTGAGTTTCCGATTGTGGGTTATTCTGCTAGCTAAGAGTGTTGTCCATGACCAGACTCGAAAGAAAAGCTATCTAAAGAAGTCCCCGATTGCACTATTGTGTGTCGCCGATTCCACCATGTGAATCGCCGACTCCCCTTGTGAATCGCCGACTCCACTTGGTTTTTTCTCTCGGGCCAGTTCTAGCAAGCACTTGCGCTCTAGTTGGAACACGCTTTTGTCAACAATGGCTTCTGAAAGACAAAAGAACGACTACTATCTGAGGAACAAAGGAAAATCCTCAATGGTAGCTGATAGGGCACAGATTGAGCCTCCTCAAGAAAACAGGCAAGAAAAGCCTGAGGAAGTTGAAGCTAGTCTGCCTCCTGAGACATCCATCCCTCCCGCTTTAGAGGCAAGGTTGATTAACTTCATGGATAACATGGAACAAAGAGTTAATAACCTCGAGAAAGCAAGGAGCCAGAGGACCATCGCCCACGAAGGAGTGGGAGAATCGGCCTCTCATAATTCTCCATCTGCGGAGAAAAAGAAGAATGGTCCAGAGCCTTCAAAATCAAGGGCTGGACCTAGTAAGAGTCACACTGAAAAGACTCTTACAACACGGTTCGTGGAAGACCTTCATCGGAAGCTGGCCGGCGATCTAGCCGTCAGCAGTCCGATCTAATTCCTGAGAGTCAAAAGCACTTCTTTTCGAGAGGACCTTTTGAAGATGTCTTTTCCACCAACCTGGCGGGTACCCAGGATAGAAGCGTATGATGGTTCGGGTGATACAAAAGATCACATCAACCTCTACCTTAGTGTCTTGGAACCGCACACCATCGATAACGCGCTGTTGTGTCGGGCATTCCCCGACACTCTCAAGGGCAGCGCCTATCGGTGGTTTTCCGGTCTGCCAACTGGATCAATCTCCAGCTTTGCGGACCTCTCATCCAAATTCATCGCCCAACATGTGGGGATGATTAGGATCAAACATAGTGCCAATGCACTGCTGGCACTACGACAGAACAAGTTGTCATTAAGGGATTACACTATTAAGTTCACTTCAATGATGACAGAAGTGAGCGACTTAATCCCGAGTCTGGCCATAGCGGGATACACGAATGGGCTAGTACCCTACTCCCCTTTGGCCCAGCATCTCACTCTCCATAAAATGGAGACTCTACCTGACCTCTTCCAGCGAGCCCAATCGTTTATTGAGGTGGAAGAGCAGAATGAGAACAAGATAGTGGAACTTGAGAACACTAGTTTCAAAAAACCAAAGTTCGAGAAAAAGAGCTACGGCGGGAAAAATAGTTTCCGAGGCTCTTCGAACAAATACACTGACAATGCGGCTAATTCCTACAAAAAGTAATGAAAGCCCAAACACGATAATAAAGTGTATCAAACAACCACCAAACAGTCGCCAAAGGGTCCATCCCAACCATGGAAGGATTGGACCCCTTTGACAATCAATAAAGGTGAACTGTTTGACAAACTGAAGAACCGGACAGATTTAACTCCCTCCCGTTCTTTGGACCCTGTAACAAAAAGTAGCCGTAAAAAGGGGGAAGGTTATGTAAATTCCACAAGGACCACGGCCACCTTACGGACCACTGCAGGGAGTTCTCGATCTATGTCGAACAACTAGTCTCAAAGGGTGAACTTGGCAACTTCGTCAAGGCCAGGGATCCCGAGGACGAGACGGTTGCCAACCTGCCCCGAAGGGGAAGCGTCCACGCTCTCCTTCGCCGGACAGAGACAGTAGCGAAGACCGCCAGCGGAAAACCATCAATATGATATTTGGTGGCGGATCCGTTGGTCAGAATAGGGGATACTCCCGGAAGGTGCTGATGTCACAATCAACACCTCGCGACAATGGGAAACGGGCTCGGGAAGAGAAGTCAACATACTTCTCCGAAGAGGACCTGAACGATGTCCTGCTACCCCACGAGGATCCACTCGTGATCCGAGCAGACATCGGTCCGACTTCCCGTGTCGAGAGGATGATTGTCGACAGCGGCAGTTCCGCGGACATCCTCTACATGGACACCTTTATCAAAATGGGCCTTAAAAAGGAGGATCTGTCTCCTTGCAAGGAAGCCATTTATGGGTTTACTAACGTGGCCGGCGTTATCGACTTGAAGGTCTCCATCGGATCCCGAAAAGGGAGGGTTAGTCGAACATGTCGTTTTATAGTGGTGGAAGTAGAATCCACTTTTCACGGCATCTTTGGATGACCTTTCATCCATGGGATCAAAGCAGTCCCGTCCTCTTATCACCAATGCATGCGATACCCAGTCAACGGGTTCATTACAACTGTCAAAGGATCACATAAGGATTCTAGACAAGGGTATTAGAAGGCAACCCGGCTGGTTAAACTAAACAGCATGCTGGTCCACGCCCCACCCAACAACGGGGAAAGGGAAAAATTGCAACCCGTGGATGAGACTGAGATGTATCAGCTGAAAGGGGGACACGTGGCACTAGGGAAAGGGTTAGACCCCGGCCTAAGAGCCAAGCTTGTGACTGTCCTGGAGGAGCACCAGGACAGGTTCGTTTGGGAGGGTGAGGATCCGACACAGATTGCGCGTCAAATCGTGACACACAAACTTAATGTCGACCCGTCCATCCCAGCTCGTCGCCAAAAGCGTCGAGTGCTCACCTCCGACAGGCGGGAAGCTGCCAACGAAGAGATATCGAAACTTCTGAATACTGGGCATATTCGAGAAGTTCGATATCCAACTTGGTTGGCCAACCCCGTCCTCGTCAAGAAGCCCAATGGCAAGTGACGCATGTGCATCTGGTAACGAACTCCTCTCCATGATGGATGCCCACTCAGGATATAACTAGATCCTGATGCATGAGCCTGATGAAGAAAAAATATCCTTTATCACGGACTCAGGGACATTCTGTTATAGAGTAATGCCATTCGGCTTAAGGAATGCTGGGGCTACATTCCAACGTTTAATGGACAAGGTTTTCGCAGACTAGATCGGGCGCAATATTTCCGCTTATGTTGATGACATCCTGGTCAAATCAACAAGCGTGGAAAAACACCCCGAGGATATGAGAGAAACCCTTAGGACATTAAAGCAATACGGAATGAAGTTTAACCCAAGCAAGTGTTCCTTCGGAATCAAGGAAGGTAAGTTCCTTGGTTTCTACGTAGATCAGCACGGGATTAAACCAAATCCCGACAAAATCCAAGCAATTCTCTATATGGAAGCCCCCTGCACAATTAGAGAAGTACAAAGGTTGAACGGACGAATCAATGCACTCAGTCGTTTCATATCGCAAATGGCTGACAAATGCAAACCGTTCTTCCAACTATTAAAAACTGCGGCCAAAGGTAGTATCACTTGGACATCGGAATGTGAGGAGGCATTTACCAAGTTAAAAGCACACATGTTCTCACTTCCGATGCTGACCTCACCCAGGGATGGGAAAGATTTGTAATTGTACATAGCAGCCTCAGAAGAGGCCGTAAGTGCAGTCCTTATCGCACAGAGAGATAAGGAACAAGTCCCCATCTATTATCACTCGAGGCGACTACAAGGAGCAGAGGTACGATATTCTCCAATTGAGAAAATCGTATACGTTGTAATCCATGCTTGTCGTCGTTTTCGAGCCTACTTCTTAGCGCACACGATCGTAGTACTTACATCGTGTCCCCTACGCCGTCTACTTCACAAACCAGACATATCAGGAAGGTTAACTAAATGGGAAATTGAGCTCAGTGAATTCGACTTGGATTTCCGATCAGCCACTGCCATCAAGGGGCAAGCTGTGGCAGATTTCATGGTCGAACTCACACCATCCAACCTAAACCAACCCAACCCAACCATGGACTGTGGAAGTAGACGGACCGAGTTGCAGCATAGGCTCAGGTATCGGAGTGAAAATCCATAGTCCAGATGGAAAAAATTACGAACACTCGATACGGCTCCACTTCCCAGCATCTAACAATGTCGCGGAATACAAGGCAGGCATTCACGGCCTAAAGCTGTTGCGAACTCTCGGCGCTGAGAAAGTCACGCTTTGCACTGACTCTCAGCTCGTGGCTCGACAGACCACTGGTGAGTTCGCCTGCAAGGAACCACAAATCACAAAATATGTGGAAACTATGGTAGAACTCACCAAACAATTCGCTGAGTTTAAAATCGAGCAAATTCCTCGAACTCAGAATACACCCGCCGACGCCCTAGCACGGCTAGCGTCGGCCTGGGAGGGAGGCCTACGTGAAATCCTGGTAGACTCCGTACTCCAGCCCTCATGCCAGGTATTGAATGTCACATCCGACCCCTCAGAGGATTGGAGACAACCAATACTGGCATTCATTCAAAGTGGTGTACTTCCCGACAATAGGGGCAAGGCCAGAAAGTTGCAACACAAGGCAGCCAAGTACTGCGATGTCGGAGGGGTACTTTACAAAAAGTCCTTCGACAGCCCGTTGCTACGTTGTTTGGCCAAACCCGATACGGATAAGGTTATCCAGGAACTACACGAAGGCTTGTGCGGACTCCATGAGGGAGGAAGAGCACTAGCCTTCAAAATCATACAGCCGGGGTACTATTGGCCCACACTACGGTTAGAAGCTCGCACTTATGTCCGCAAGTGCCGAGCATGCCAGTTGCATAGTCCAATGCAACAAAAACCATCCGCGGACATGACTCCGATCTTGAGCTCAATCCCATTTGCAAGGTGGGGACTGGACATCGTAGGACCATTCCCACCCTCAACATCCCAAGCTCGATTCATTTTTGTGGCAGTTGACTACTTTACAAAATGGGTCGAGGCTCAGGCTGTAGCAAAAATCACTCAAGAAGCGGCAGTCTAATTCGTATATCGCTCCATAGTGTGCCGATTCGGAGTTCCCCAACACATTGTCATAGACAATGGTACCCAATTCACGGGGGGAAATTTTTCGAGAATGTGCGAGGACCTGGGTACAAAACTCCACTTTGCTTCCGTTTACCGACCACAGGCAAACGGACAAGTGGAAGTAACCAATAAGGCCATCGTACAAGGGCTCAAAAAGAAAATCGAATCGGCAAAAAGGGCCTGGGCAGATAAGTTGTGCGAAATTCTATGGGCATATCGCACAACTAGTAAAAATCCCACGGGAAACACCCCCTTCGCTATGACATATGGAGTGGAGGTTGTCGTACCAATCGAGATGAGTATACCAACATACAGGGTCTTGAAGTACGACGAGCAAAACAATGACCAAAACCTAGCAACAGAGCTAGAGTTGAGGAATGAAACCCGCGATGAGGCAGACCTGCGGAATGAATCGTACAAGGCCAGCGTATCACGATACCACATTCGCCAAGTACGCAAAAAAGTATTTCTGCCGGGAACCCTCGTCACGCGGAAGGCTAGCATCACTGAAAGGAATAGACCTAGGAATAAGTTGTCATCCAACTTCGAGGGCCCCTACATCGTCGAAGAGGAGATAAGGCCAGGAACTTATCGCCTATGGCGACAGGATAGAACAATGGTTCCAAACACCTGACACGCGGACAACATGTAGTAATACTATGCTTAGTATTCGTCCTCCCATTCCTTAGGTCCTTTCAGTGTATAGCAAAATAAAATAATTAGATTTTATTTATGTTTTTCTCTTTTTTGACAATAAAAAGTTATATTTCTCTAAGTTTCCTGTTCACGACTCTACCCTAAATAGGAAATCTATTTTGTCGCTTCGGCCTTAATAGATCAGAAATTGTTTTAACCTCATCTTGTCGCTATGGTCTCGATGAAGGTTCAAATTACTCTGTCGCTTCGGCCAGAGGTAAACTACAAGAGTTTAAACAAAGAGACCCAGGAACACGTAGAGAACACACGAACAAAACCCTAAAAAAGGTTCATACACCACTCACGGTTAGGGTTTCTAAACATTCGCTAATCTATTTTGTCGTTTTAGCCTCAATAGATTAGAAATCGTTTTGTCGCTATGGCCATAACGATTCAACCTCATCTTGTCGCTATGGCCTCGATGAAGGTAAAAAATCACTCCGTCGCTACGGCCGGAGTCAAACTACAATACAATTCTAAAGTCTTAAGGTCTAGAAAGAATCATATCCTTTTGTTATCTTTTTTGATATTTTTTGTTTTCAACTTATTATTTTAATCGACATTGCGAGTTTTTGTTAGTTGTGAAGTTTAATTTATTTCACGAATTTAACCGTAGACTGAGCTACGATTCGCACGGCCAAGTCTACGCCCAGAGTGGCTAGCGATAGGGTTAGTCTAATTTATGTCCAGAGCGGCTAAATTACGACTCGCGAATCTATTTTCGGGTCTTAGTTACAATTCAAAGAAGTAAAGTAAACAAACAATTAATGGAAAGAAAGCAAAACGATTCATTAATAATATTTCAAAAGATTACAAAAACATACGATAAAAGTTACAAAATCTAAGGACTAATAAGTTGCTATTCTTGAGCGGCTTCGTCCTTCATCTTGTCCAGCGCATCCTTGTTCTTCTCGAGTTCTTCAGGATGCTGCTCTACCCATGCCATTATATCTGTAATATAGTCAGGGGGTAGAGCGGGAAACACGGAAGAACCAAAAAAGATGAGCTCTTGGAGTTGGTCGGATTGATATCGAACGTCCAACTCCAACCCTTCAGCTTTCCCGGAGAGCACGGACTTGTCCTTCGTAAGCGCCAAGATCTCCTCTTCCACGCTAGCTAGCTTGCTTTTTAGCCCCGTGGTCTCTTCCTCGTATCGGGCAACTTGCTTTCTCAAATCAGCTACAGTAGCCTCAAGTGAGACTACACGCCCAATCTCACCGTCAAGCTGACCTTTCAAACCATCAACTTCTTTAACGTGGTCAGCGGAGGTGGCTTTCAGCTCTTTGCGAAGTCCCAATATCTTCGTGACATATTCGTCAATCTCTTTCTGCTTGGACTCGATCGTCTTGTCCTTCTTTGGCAGAATATTTTCGCGCATGTTCTCCATCTGGGACTTCACGTTCTTCAGCATGGCAAGGGCTTTCTCGCTCTCCTTGAACTTCGTGTCAAGCTGATTGTACTTCTCTTGAATCTTCTCAGTGTAATGGATGGTGTCGACACTGTAGCACGCATGTGCCATGTAGCAAGCAGCAGTCATGTGTCGCAGTAGCTCGCTCCTGCACCACCTCCCAGAATGGCCCATCAAGAGTGACATCGCTTCCTTCCTAACCTCAGGATCAGCATTAAAGTCTGGAAGCAACACACCAGAAGTGTAGGGTTTGTAACCAGCAGGGGGTGGGGGCATAGATCGAGAACTTGACCCTTTCTCGAATGTCCGTCGAGGCTCAGCACCTTTGCTTTTCTTCAGTCGAATCAGCTTGGCCTCTCGGAATCGCTTGCACATGTAGAGAGGAGCGACATCAAAGTATAAAAGCGATCGCTTTTTCCCGCTCTGAAGCTCCTTCTCCGTTGGTGGTTTTTGAAATTCAGTCACATCCTCAAAAGTGAAGTCTTCCCTTTGGCAAAGGACAAAGGGAACACCGCACGACAAAGAATAATCAGCCAGGGCCCGCGCAATCCGATATGAGGCTTCAACGTCTTTTGTGGTCAACCCAAGCGAAGCACTCATATGCACTCGGTTGGGATCATTCCATTCTTCCGACTCCCGGGAAGAAACTCAGAAGTGATGAAGAAGAACTCCTTCTTTCAGTTGCATCCAAAATTTGTCGGCAAATCGTCAACGACATTCTTGTCGAAATGCCGTCGCGTAAACCCGACGCGACCAGATCCTGACTTATTATCCTTCACAAGCTTGTAGAAATGCAGAAACAAGCTTGCGGTAGCAGTGATCCTTAAGTTCCAGCACACGTTCAGAAAACCCCGTAGGGTCACGAAGAATCCCGCTGGGAGCAGTGACAGGGACACTTTAAAAGCGAATAGTATTTCACTCATTATCTCAGGAATTGGAAGTTCCGAGAAATGTTTGAAATAGATCCTCGGGGTAGCCTTAGAACCATCCAAGGTTGCGGAAGTCATGACTTGCTCAAATTCGCCGTCCCCGGAGCGGCCTATTGGGAGCAACCTTGGTTCGCCATTTAAGGCAATCTCGCAGTGAGCGAACCCAGATGGGTTCAGAGCTCCAACATATGCATCAAAATCGAGGTTCGGATCTCGATTGCTATCCAAATCCACGGGAGGTGGCGGAGTTCTTTCAATAGAGCGTCGGCTCGCTCTACGACGTGGGTTGGGAGCACCACGGTCAACGTGCAAAGTCTCTTCAAAATTTACATCGAGAGGCGGGGGGACCCCCTCATCCTGTTCAGGCATATAGACCTTGCCCTTGCCATGGCTACGTCGTCGTTTCCGTTTCTTAGAGCCATCGCCCTCAGATGGCCCCTGGTTCGGGTTCAGTCCCGACACAATTAGACCTTCGGCACTCACAACCAACGGAGCGGTTTGGTGCACAGAAGAGTCATCAATCAACATGGGAGTCGCCGACTTAGGCCCTTGCGTCGCCGATCCAGTAAGAAGGATCGTCGAGTCACGGCCTGCAGTCGCCGACCCAATGGCACCTGAGCCATGACCTCTTCGTTTGAAAGATTTTCCCTTTACGGGCCCAGTCTGTGTCGCCGACTCCACAGGGGGAATCGCCGACACAGAGGTCCTGGGAATCTCTCCCAGTTCGAGAGGCCCCTCAGGCACGACTACAAGGGCCCTGCTCAGTGTCGCCGACTCCGCAAGGGGAATCGCCGACACCGGCGAGGCGCCAATAAGTTCGTGCACAGAGGCACTCAGGTCCCTGTCGCGAGGTGGAACGACCGGAGTCGCCGACTCAGCCACTCTGTCAGGAGAGGGAATCGGCGACTGGACGGTGTTCAACACCTCGTCGAGACCCTCAGCGGTCATCTCCGCAATGAAAGCGGACGTTTCAGCTTCATTCAAAGGAGAGAAGTTGGAATCAGGGGCAGACATGGTTCGGGAATCGTCGATTCAAAGAAAGATTACTTGGGAGTCGACGATTGAAAAATCTAGGGTTTTAGGCGATTAAGAAGGGGAAAAGTGTTGTGAGATTTGGGGAAAACTCCACTATTTATAGCCCCTGGGAAAATTTCAAAAACCCCCTAGAAAATCCGAAAATTACAAAAATAGAGATCGGAAGTTGATCTCCATATCCCCGATATCACACCATTGTCGCCGACTCCACAAGGGAGTCGCCGACTCCGAACACAATAGCAGAACTGTGAGATTCATTTCCTTATTTGGAGATTTTGCATATATTCCCCATATATTCTCCAAATATCTCAAGGATCTCCTAAAAAGATCCGACGGTTACACTAGGATTCGTCGATCCCTAGAGGGAGTCGCCGACTCACATGGGTAAAAAATAAATTGCCCCCTGATGTTACCCAGACCATAGGTGTCACCAATTGGTGGCCTCCAATTGCCGACTCAGGGTAAAATAACGGCAAAACTGCCTAAAGTGCATGTTTTCGAGGGGGAGCATCATAAGCTTTCCCGACACTTCTGTCGCTTCGGCCAGAAATCGTCAAAATTCAAGGGGGAGGTGTCGCAAGCTCTCCCGGCACTTCTGTCGCTTTGGCCAGAAGTCGTCACATCTCAGGAGGGAATATCACAAGCTCTCTCCATTATCAGGGTTCCAAATTACAAGGTAACCCTCGAGTGTCGAATATTTTCGATTTGTCATCACTCTATCTCTTGTAACTCTACGTTAATCTGGAGGTATAAATTATCCGTAAATTTAACCGTAGGCTGAGCTACGATTTGTATGACCAAGTCTACGCCCAGAGTGGCTAGCAATAGGGTTAGCATAGTCTAATTTACGTCCAGAGTGGCTAAATTACGACTTGTGAATCTAGTTTCGGGCCTTAGTTACAATTTAAAGGGTAATTTATATGAAATATTAGCAAAAGAAAAACAATAGATAGCTCATTGACAATTAGGCACTTCGAAAAACACTCATCCCAAAAGTTTGTGTGTCGCAAGGGCACGATCTTCGAGGGGGAATATCACAAGCTTTCCTGACACTTTTGTCGCTTCAGCCAGAAGTCGTCGAAATTCAAGGGGGAGTATCACAAGCTCTCCTGACACTTCTGTCGCTTCGGCCAGAAGTCGTCCAAATTCGAGAGGGAGTATCCCAAGCTCTCCCGACACTTCTGTCGCTTCAGCCAGAAGTCGTCGAAATTCGAGGGGGAGTATCACAAGCTCTCCCGACACTTCTGTCGTTTCGGCCAGAAGTCGTCGAAATTCGAGGGGGAGTATCACAAGCTCTCCCGACACTTCTGTCGCTTCGGCCAGAAGTCGTCAAAATTCGAGGGGGAGTATGAAAAGCTCTCCTGACACTTCTGTTACTTTGGCCAGAAGTCGTCAAATTTCGGGGGGAGTATCACAATCTCTCCCGACACTTCTGTCGCTTTGGCCAGAAGTCGTCAAAAAATTTGAGCACGGTAAAATCTGTCGCTTCGGCCAGATTTACCAAGGACAAATTTGAGCAAAGGAGGGGCGTCCCGAAAGGTAAATCGCACTGTAAGTTCAATAAAAAAATAAAATATGCATTTTGGACTAATCTAGTTGTTTTGCAGAGTGTTTTCCTTTTTTGCAGGTAAGATTCCGCCGTCCGGGCTAGGATCGGATTCTGATAGTGAATCTGTAGCCTTGACCAGAATCAGATTCTAATAGTGAATCAGCAGGTTATGTAACCGAGGCGAGAATCGGATTCTGATAGTGAATCTATAGCCTTGGTCAGAATCAGATTCTAATAGTGAATCAGCAGGTTTTGTAACCGAGGCGAGAATCGGATTCTGATAGTGAATCTGTAGCCTTGGTCAGAATCAGACTCTGATAGTGAGTCGGTCTATCTCGTCGCTTCGGCCTTGATAGACCAGAGGTCATTTTGACGCTTCGGCCTTAATGATCTCAAGGGGGGAGTATCACAAGCTCTCCCCGACACTTCTGTCGCTTCGGCCAGAAGTCGTCGAACTTGGGGGGAGTATCATAAGCTCTTCCCGACACTTCTATCGCTTCGGCCAGAAACTGTCACATTTTGAGCATGATAGATTTGTCGCTTCGGCCAGATCAATCAAGGATTTATTGAGCATAAGAAGGAGCAGCCCCGCACGGCAAGGTCAGTAAATCAATAAATATATCCTTTAGACTGATATAGTTGTTTTGCAGGTTATTTTTATTTTACAGGAATGATTCTGTCGCTTTGGCCAGAATCGGATCTATTTTGTCGCTTTGGCCCTAATAGATCCAAGTCCATTTTGTCGCTTTGGCCTTAATGGACCAAGAATTATTTTGTCGCTTCGGCCTTAATAATTCTTCTATCTTGTCGCTTTGGCCTTGATAGAGTTGGAGATCGATCATTTTGTCGCTTTGGCCTTAATGATCTCGACCCACCTTGTCGCTTTGGCCTTGGTGGGGTAACCGTCGTTGCGGACATAAAGTCGCTCTTGATCAGGGTGGACTATAAACATCAGTTCTGATAGTGAACTAGATCCTTTCGCTTCAGCCAGGATCCACGCATTTTGTCGCTTCGGCCAGAATCAGGCTTTGATAGTGAGTCGGTCCATTTTGTCGCTTTGGTCTTAATGGACGGGAATTATTTTGTCGCTTTGGCCTTAATAATTCTCTCTCATCTTGACGCTTTGGCCTTGATGATGACACAACAAAAGTTGCTCCTCATCAGAGTTGGACTATAAATACGTAGTTCCATTGGCCTGGAACTAGATTCTGATAGTGAATCAATCCATCTGATAGTGCATGGATAACGGAGTCATTGTGTCGCTGTGGACGCAATGATTCAATCACATCTTGTCGCTTTGGCCTTGATGCGGATCACCTTGCTTGGGGGGGGGGATACTGGCGGTACACGTATGTTTCTTGTGCTCTCTTCAGGGGGGAGTACTGGTGAGACATGCTTGATTACGTCAGTCACTCCCAGCAACGCCCTTCAACAAAGACTAGGGTTCCGTCGCTATATGGCGGACCCCCGGAAGGCTTCCACGGTGCAGAGCACGTGTCTACGTCAAGAACTTAAAGCAACACCTGGGAATCGCCGACTGGGACTACCAAGTCGCCGACTCCAGTGGTGTGTCGCCGACTTCAGCTAGGGAACTCGGGTCTGGTAGACCGAGGACCTGGCCTCAAAGAAGTCTGCGACTCCACCTCTGGGTCGGCGACTCCCATACCTGAGTCGCCGACTCCCAGCCGTTACTTGGGTGGGCCCACACCATTATGGCGCCCTTCAATAGGGTACCATAATGGGGTGGGCCCACTCTATTGAATGGGGAAACGCCTTCAGGACCCTATAAAAGGGGTCCTAGGAGTGTCCTTTATTCAAAACACAACTTGACCAACCACACTTCAAACTAGAGCATCCAAGGAGTCCGAATCGCCTACTCCCAAGAGAGTCGCCGATTCCCCTCCTCTTCTGCAGGTGTTTGACGTAGAGCGCGCGTCGTGGACTCCAAGACCTCCGGCCCTTCTCGTAACCCTGCGAGCCCACTGGTAGCAGATTCCGTGCTTCATCAGTCGCCGACTCCCATACTTGAGTCGCCGACTCCCAGCCGTTACTTGACTTGGCCCACGCCATTATGGCACCCTTAATGGGGCACCAGAATAGCGTGGGCCCCACGGGTAATGAATGAGAAACGTCCCAAAAGACCCTATAAAAGGGGTCCTCGGGGGGTCCTCTTATTCATCAAGTAATCCCTCCAACCACTTGACTCCACACTCCAACCAGAGAACAAAGGAGCCCGAGTCGCCGACTCCCACACCTGAGTCCCCGACTATCCTCCACTTCTGCAGGTATTTGACGTAGAGCGCACGTCGTGGACTCCAAAGTCTCCGGCCCTCCTCGCAACCCCGCGAGCCTACTGGTAGCAGATTTCGTGCTTCATCAATTAACAACTGCAAAAGAGATGTGGGAAGCAATCGAGACTTCCAACGACAAGTTATCACAATCAAGAATACTCCAGTTGCAGATGAATAAGTTCCACAATCTGAAGAGAGGAACAATGTCAGTGGCGTCATATCTTCGACAGGTAAAGATGTTGGGAGATGAACTTGCAGCACCGGAAATCCAATCCCTCGACAAATGTTCAATGCTACAGTTTTTAGTAACCTCACTGATGAATACGCTAAAATAGTATCGGTGTGCTCGGTTCAATCCACGTCACTCACCTTCCCAGAACTCATGGATATACTTACTGGCCATGAGGTTCGACTCCAGATGCGTTCTCCCGTGGCAACTCCGGTAGTTCATGCTACGATCACAAATCCAGGGAACGAGTTCAATTTTCAGACAGATCGTGGAAGAGGGAGTTATCGGGGAAGGGGTCGGGGAAGAGGTCGTAGACCCTCTCCACATATAGACCCATGCCTTGTATGTGGTGGTTTAGGGCACAACCCATACGAGTGTTCAAAAAGATAACAAGGTTCGACCCAAACTGTGTCATCTGAAAATAATTTTACTCCAAAAGCAAATATCACAACCGGTCCAGAACAAGTTCAATATGATGAAAATTACACAAATGATGGTAATATTACTTGGTACCCGGATT
The DNA here is from genome assembly GCA_001185155.1 of Zostera marina. Lineage (NCBI taxonomy): Eukaryota > Viridiplantae > Streptophyta > Magnoliopsida > Alismatales > Zosteraceae > Zostera > Zostera marina. The sequence continues at coordinate 84,304 of LFYR01000927.1, read as the reverse complement.
CCGGCGCTACTCATCATGTCACCCCTCATGCTCTGGCCATTACCAATCCTCATCCTTATTCTTGTCAAGGACAAGTCCAACTAGGTAATGGTTCACATCTCACTATTAAATCTTTCGGTAATGGTTCGATTTCTAATGGTGTTACTTCTCTTGATCTTCGTAACATCCTTCATGTCCCTCTTTTGAATACTTCTTTAATTTCGGTTCTTAAGTTTGCTCTTGATAACAATTTCTATTTTGTTTTTCATCCTTTCTATGTCTTTGTAAAGGATCGAGCAACTCACATGCTTCATCTTCAAGGAACCCATGATGGATTACTTTACAAGATTAGAAATCAATCTTCATTAGTTCATGCTACTAGGTGCTCAATAAATGTCTGGCATGAACGGTTAGGACATCCTCATGAGGCCATCGTTAGAAATATTATTTTAGAAAATTATTTGCCTATTTCTATTTCAAAACTTGGTAATTGTCGAGCTTGTCTTATAGGTAAATCATGTCATATTAATCTTCCACAAATATTTTCTAAAAGTTATGTTCCTCTTGAATCGATACATAGTGACGTATGGGGACCATCACCTATCGAATCTTTGGATGGTTTTAGATATTTTGTCATTTTCATTGATGATTTATCTCGCTTCATTTGGTTATATTCCATGAGACAAAAATCGGAGTTGGGAAATATTTTCAAAGAATTTCATGTCTTAGTTGAAAGACAAATCAACCACAAAATAAAATTGTTTCAATCAGACTTTCGAAAAATTCGCAATATCTACACATGATGGTTTCAACTACTTCTTAACAATAGTTGAGGATAAAAGTAGAATCACATGGATATATTTATTAGAAAATAAATCAGCATTGGAAGGTTGCATTAAATCTTTTATAAAAATTATTTTTCAAAAAATATCAAGATAATTATGAGTGATAATAGAGGTGAGTTTATCACCAAATCTTTTAAACAATGATCAAAGATCATGGAATAATCCAACAGTTTTCTTGTCCATACTCACCCAAGCAAAATTCTAAGGCAGAAAGAAAACATAGATATCTATTAAGTGCATGTGGCCAGAGAACACTACACATACAAAGTCATACTCCCATTAAATTTTAGAGAGAGAGATTGTGTATTAATAGCCACACACATAATCAATAAAATACCATTCAAAGTACTTAATAATAAAACTCTCTTTGAAATTTTACATAAAACCATACCCAATTATAGCTTTGGGTGCTTATGCTATACAACAATCGATCAATCTAAGAGAACACAAGTTCTCTCCTAGAAATTTTAAAGGGGTTTTCGATCATGGGTTATCCCTCGGAAACTAAAGAATATCTAGTTTTAAACTTAGACACCATGAAATATCGATATTTAGTCAGCAGCGAATGTAGAGGGGCTTGGGAGGACTTGAGCCCCCTCCCCCCAAAAAAAAATAAAAAAATTTCATATGCTACATTGCTACTCCACCGTTTAAAATATATTAATATAATAATATTTTTTATTTTTATAATATAATATAACAATAATATAAAATATTACTAAATAGTTTTAAAATATTTTGTTTATAAATCATTATTCTATTAATAATTTAATTTATTATATATTTACCCTAATTTTTCATAACTGTTCATCTATATCTAGGGATTTAAAAATTTCGTTTTTTCCTCCTCTTCCATCTCCACACCTTTAATTTTTGACTTCTTTTTCTTCACTTCACGTGAGTTCGTGACCATAGTTTCATACAAAAAAAAAGAATAAAAGTATTTTTTATCCACAATCCTTATTGTTAAATTTATTATAAATTTAAATCCTTTTTTACATAGATAATCAATAGATAAATTTGTGATCAAAAGACCTAGAATAAATTAACCAATTTCAACTCCATCATCCAATCCACAGCCATCTAAAGAGTCATTCCATGTTAGTAAATTACCATCCGATCCGGGATTGCGAAAGAAAAGAAATGACTACCATCCAAATGACCGAGATCAAATAAGAAGATATTATTTGCAAAAAAAACCTTGTCAACCACGCCAACATGAATTTTCATTGAAAAAGATTAAGTCAATTTAAAAGATTTTGTGTATTGTGGTTTGACAATATGAATCATGGATTGAATATAGTATTTTAAAAGACGCAGTTTTTTGTTTATGTTGTTATTTATTCCTGAAAATAAATGAAACTGCTTTTACTTGTAAATAAAATTTCGAATTTGAATGAAATTGGAGAGTTGACCGTAAAGTTGATTGTGCAGAGAATAGATATTGTATTTTCTTTGGTGTTTCGTTTGTTAAAATTAACACTCACATTACCAGTTGCGACTGCTTCAGTGGAAAGATCTTTTTCAGGAATGAATCTTATGAAATCAAGTTGTCGCAATCGTATGGATGATACTTGGTTGAATGATATTTTAGTAACATATATATGTTGAAATAGATTTATTTTTTAGTATTATTAGTAATGATGATATTATGTATCGGTACCAAAATATGGCATTTCGTCGAGAATAATTGAATTGAAAAAAAAATTGAATTTGATTAAATAATTTAAAATAGCCCCCCGGAGAAAAAATTAGCAGTTGTATTTAGTAGAGATATATCTTTCAGAGAGAATATCTTTCTTTTTAAGGAAATTAAAAAAAAATAAACTCAAATTCAAGTCAATTAATACTACCAACATACAAGATATATGATAAAATACTAAATAGATATGATATTTGTTCAGGGAATAAACTAGATATAAATAAATCTGATAATCGTTGCCATGATCATGGAGGTCCAAGAAACTATATCTCGCACCTGCAATCTATAAAAAACATGGCGAGCTTCTTCAACAGCACCACATTTTGCATACATGTCAAGTAATGCTCCCATGATTACTTCACTAGATTCAAGCTTGTGATTTGAAATATAACTATGAATTTCCCTACCTTGTTCTAAAGCTGTGAATTGAGAACAAGCCAATAGAATACTAGCAAAACTAATAATGTCAGGTTGTACTCCACTATCTCTCATGCGCTAGAAGATATCAATTGCCTTGAAATAAACACCATTTGATACATATCCAGAAATTATGACATTCCATGAAACAACATTATCTTTTGGCATTTCCTTAAAGATAGATTCTGCACAAAGAATGTGCCCATATTTATAATAAAGATCGGCAAGAACAGTGTAAACAAAGATATATCAAGTTCAATCTTGTTTCGAAGTATATATCCATGAACAAATTTTCCATTATACATATGTTAGTACCAGGGCCCGTCGAGTCGGACCCTGGACCAAACATGCCCGTTAGGCCCTTTAGGCTTTAGGGTGGAAGTTATAAATACCTCCCATGGTGCAGCAGGGAGGGGGATCGGTTACCTGAGAATAGGAATACTAGAGAGTTATGTGTGTGAGCACCCTAGCGCGAGCCCACACACCATTAGTGGTGAACCTGACGTGAATCTAATACACAACCGGAGAGAGGATGGTCGGAAGGAGCGGGTTCCACAAAGGGCAAAGCTCGAAGCAGCTCGGGCAGAAAGCAGCTCGCGACAGGGAGTTAAGCCCAACTACTGCAAGGGTGGAGCGATCGCGAGAGGAGGGGGAGGACTCGGATAGATCCGAGCCCTACTTCTCGTACAGAAGGCAGCGCGCCGCCTGGGCGCTCGAGACCCAGGAGGCGACGTGGAGGGCGAGAATGGAGGAAGCGAACAGGGCGGTCCGGCACAAGGAGAGGGCCAAGGCGCCGAGGCAGAGGCACAGGCGGGAGCCCAGGCGCTCCAGCGACAGTAGCCAGCAGTCGCGGCGGCCGCATGCAGAGCCCCTGCACCAGCCGCCAGAAGGGGGAACAGGCGGGAGACAGAAAACACTCCGGCGGCGAACAACAGGCAAGTCTTCCTCACCCTGGGCGGGGTCGGGGCCCTCTTGCCAGTACGGCCCATGAGAGGAGAATCAACCTCCTACAGAGATGCGGGCAAGTTTTGCGAATACCACCAGGACAAGGGGCACACAACCAACGAGTGCCTAAACCTGGCCAAGGTGTTAGGAAAGCTAAGCACCGCGCCCGAGGCACCCCTGACCCCACCCGTTAGGAGACCCGACGTCATCCAGACCGGACACCGGCTACCCAAGAAGGAACCAGCGGAGGAACCAGTCGGGGACATCCTGATGATAGCGGGAGGAAGCGCATCTCGCGGCGCGGACCCATGGGAAGGCCGTCGATACTTTACAGACGTCGATCGGGCGGCCGATGGCAAACGTCCGCGGTTGGACGCGGACATCACGTTCACAGAGGCGGACATGAAGGACGTCACCACTCCGCACGATGATCCACTCATGATAACCCCGATTTTTCAGAGGGGGAACAAGGAGCTAGAAGGTGCGACTCCACAAAGTGTTGATCGACACCGGGGCGTCGGTAGACATACTAAACTGGAACGCTTTTGTGGACTTAGGCCTCGCCCGCACGGATCTACTCCCGAGCAGGGCATCGATAAGAGGGTTCGGCCAGTCGGAGGTCCCGATGGAAGGCATCATAGCCATCCCGGTGACATTAGGCCGCCACGCCCAGGCAAAAACGGTCTAGGTTAACTTCACGGTAGTGAACTTCACCTCCAGCTACAACGCCATCCTGGAGCGGACGACATTGCACGCTTTCCAAGCGGTAATGTCATCGCTCCGCCAGTGCCTGAAGTTCCCGACCCCCGCCGGCGTATGCACGGTAAGGGGGTCACAGATAAAGGCCCGCGAGTGTTACTTCAACTCAGTGGGCGAGGTAATGACATCTGGAGAGGAGTTACCGGACGCGCTCCGAGAGGACACCCCGAAGCCAGAGTCGGCGTCATCCATGGTACCAACGCAACTAGCGAAGAACGAGGTGCGGATGGGAAAAGACCTACCAGAGGAATTCACAAGGAGCCTGGAAAGCCTCCTCAGAGAAAACGAAGACCTGTTCGCCGTCGGGCTGGGAGAGTTAGGAGGAGTGGCCCCGGCGACGGCCGAGCACAGGCTGGCAGTAGCCCAGGGAGCCAAGGCGGTCCGGCAGAAGTTGCGGCCTCTGAGGGCCGAGAAGAGGACGCCGCAGAGGTAGAGGTGGCGAAGCTCCTAGAAGAGGGCTTCATACGCCACGTCCGGTATCCAGAATGGTTGTCCATCGTCGTCATGGTTAGGAAGGCCGACGTCGGATGGCGCATGTGCGTTGATTTCACGAACCTCAACAAGGCATGCCCCAAGGATAGTTACCCTCTACCGTCACTGGACAGACTAGTAGATCAGAGCTCGGGTTGCGAGATGCTCAGCTCCATGGACGCGGACTCGGGAGACAATCAAGTCCCCATGGCTAGGGCAGACGAGGAGAAGACCTCGTTCATCACCGACTCGAGGACCTTCTGTTTCAAGGTAATGTCATTCGGGCTGCGTAACGTGGGGGCCACATTTCAGCGTCCTATGGAAAAGGTCTTCGAAGAGCAGATTGGCAGAAACGTCGAGGTGTACGTCGATGACATACTGGTCTGGTCAAAACGAGTAGTCACTCACCTTGCAACATCAGGAAAGCAGGCTTGAAGCTGAAAGAAAGGAAGTGCGTCTTTGGGGTAAACGAAAGTCATTTTCTGGGATTCAGAATCACCCCGGAGGGCATCAAGCCCAGAAGGGAAAAAGTGGAGGCAGTCATGGAAATGGCCCCACCTAGGACCATAAAGGAGATCCAGAAGCTGAACGGAAGGGTAGCGGCCCTGAGTAGATTCCTGCCAAGAGCGGCGGACCGTCTTCGCCCATTTTTCCAGCTATTGAAATCGCCTGGACCAAGAGTGGTCTGGACAAAGGAGTGCGAGTCAGCGTTCGGCGAGCTGAAGAGGCAGCTTGCGCATCTGCCAACACTGCGGCCACCCCTAAGCGGCGAGCCACTCACAATGTACGTCGCCCATTCAGAGGGGGCGGTCAGCGTGGTCCTCCTATCAGAGGTGGACGGGGCGCAAAGACCGGTCTACTATTACTTACGGTCGTTGCAGGGGGCCGAAGAAAGGTACCCCGACATCGAAAAGGTGGCCCTGGCAGTGGTGGCGGCGGTCCGTAGACTACGGCCGTACTTCCATGCCCACCCCCTGCTTCAACTCCTGCAGAGGCCAGACGTATCAGGACGGCTCACGAAGTGGTCCATGGAACTCAGCGAGTTCCACATAGAAATCATCCTGGCCAAGGCAATAAAGGGCCAGGCGATGGCCGACTTCATGGCAGAGCTTTCCCTCCGAAGGAAGACCCCCGCAGTGGAAGAATGGTGGACGACCCACGTCGACGGCTCAGCCAGCAACACGGGATGCGGCGCCGGAGTGGTATAAAGAGCCCCAACGGGGGAAAGGATCGAGTATTCAATATACTTCGCTTTCCGTGCGACGAACAACGCCGCGGAATACGAGGCCCTCCTAGCCGGGATAAGGCTGACCGCGTCACTAGGGGCGGAAAGAGTACACCTGCACACAGACTCCCGACTAGTCGCCAACCAAATAAGAGGTGACTTCGTATCGAAGGAGGACTCCATGGAAGCCTACGTAGAAGAAGCCCGAACCGCTTTGGGGCGACTCACCGACTGGAAAATCACTCAGATCAGCAGGGAAAGCAACGGGGAGGCCGTTACACTGGCCAAATTAGGAACGGCCCCAGGGAGGAAGGAAGGCAGATGGGTCCGTATAGAGAACCAGGAGCACCCAACGGGAGCCGGGGGGTCCGGCAGCCCGGCCTGCACACTAATAACGGCAGGGGATTGGAGGACGCCGCTAATAAGGTTCCTCGAAACAGGCGAGGGACCAAGTGACCCAATGGAGGCGAGAAAGCTAAGGCATAGAGCTGCATGGTTCGTAGCAACACAAGGAAAGCTATACCGCCGGACAGCCGCAAAGGGGGCCCCGCTCCGACTATGCGTCTCTCCCGAGGACGGCGGGGCGATCGCGCGAAGCATCCACGAGGGGGCAAGTGGCACCCACCAAGGTGGTCGGGCCCTGGAAAAGCAGGTGGCCAGGCAGGGCTACTAATGGCTAGATTCAATAATAGACTCTGAGGGAATAGTGGAAAGGTGCGACGAGTGCCAAAGGCGCTCAAACGTCTAGAGGCGGCCGTCCACCGCGATAAAAGCAGTAACTACGCCCGTCCCATTCACGCGGTGGGGCATCGACAGCGTTGGCCCTTTCCCCCTGGCGTCACGGGGAAGAAAATTCCTCTTCGTGACGGTCGACTATTTCACCAAGTGGGCTGAGGCGGAAGCCACAAGCGCGATTACGGAGCAAAATGTTGGCAACTTCGTGTCAAGAACATCATCTGCCGGTTCGGGGTCCCGATCCAGATAGTGACGGATAACGGGACGCAGTTCACGGGAATGAAGCTAAGGGAATTCTGCGAGAACAGTGGGATCAAGCTAAGCTTCTCCCCGGTCTACCACCCGCAGGGGAACGGGCAAGTAGAGGTCACCAACCGCACAATCGTGTCCGTCCTGAAAAGGAAGGTAGGGGAACACCCGGGGACTTGGGCAGACAAGGTCCCGGAGACCATGTGGGCCTATCGAACAACGATCAGGACACCAACGGGCCAGACGCCATTTGCGCTCGCTTTCGAAATCGAGGCTGTAGCCCCCGCGGAGCTGGTTTGAACAACGGCCAGGATAGATCAATTTCAATCGGAGGAAAATGACAGAGCGCTCCTCCTGACCAGAGAGGACGTGGAAGACAAGAGAGAAGAGTCCGCCATCAGGGACCTCGCATACAAGCGAAGAATGGACAGGTACCACAACGCGAGAGTAATAGAGAAGAACCTGGCGTCGGAAGACCTAGTGCTAAGGAACGCCAAAGTAACGGGCGTGGACCAAACGAAGGGAAAGCTGTCACCAAGATGGGAAGGCCCGTATGTGATAATGGACGAAGTTCGACCCGGAATCTTCCGCCTGGGGTATGAGGACGGCCAGCCCATAGAAAGAACCTGGCACACGGACAACCTAGAAAAGTACAAGCGATAAGCAAAAACGTTGGACGTGTCACGTTTTTTTTTTGGTCTTTTTGTGATGAATCATTTACTAAAGAAGAACGTTGAAAAAACACAACATTTGTTGGTTCCCTAAAGAAAAAAAACAAGTCCCACAAAACCCCGGGGGAGCCGGGCGAAGCTCCACCCCTTCCCGGGGTGTCTCGAGTAAGAAATTGACAATTGCGATGGGAGCTGGCCGAACAGGCCTAAGGCCTAAGGCCGAAGAGCCACGAAGAGGCCCGAGGTCAATGCAAAAAACCCAGAGAACATAATAAGTAAAAAGCGGAAGCATGGTGAGAAAAAAGCGTAAGCATGGTAAGGAAAAAAGCGGAAGCAGAATTAAATGTGTTTTATATTACAAAGAAAAACAAAAAAGCACACGAATAGAGGAACGAGGGAATCAGGACGGAGGGGTCGGCGTCACGTAGTCAGCAAGGTCGGCGTCCAGATCCTCCTCTTCGCTGTCACTCACGTTGAGGCACGGCTGCTCAGCAGGAGGCACGGCCCTGTCAGAAGATTGCCAACGCTCCGACTCCGACTGAGTCTGGGGCACGACAGCAGGAGCGAACTCGGGGCAGGCCAGGCGATGCATGGCCCGGCTGTGCTCGTTGCCATTCCAAAAGCCTGCGCGCTTCTCCACCGCCGTTCGTTCCATCGCCTCGACCCGGAGCTGGTTGAACTTAGCGCGGAATCATTCGGACAACGCGTGCGCGGACCCAGCTTGATCCTCAACGAGTTTCTATTCGAGCGCGGTTGCAAGATCGAGAGCCTTCTTAGACTCGGTGGCCCAGTCCTCGGCCCAAGTGACGCGGCTCTTAAGACTCGACACCTCCCTACCAGCCTCGGCTACGGCACCCTCCAGGGCGGTCTTTTCGGCCAGGTACTTCTTCGCGGCCACCGCAGCCTCATTCACGGCATGGTCTCGGGCAGCTAGAGCAGCCGAAACCTTGGAGGAAAGAGCCGCCACACGCTCCCAAGCCCCATGAAGCTCGTCCTGCATATCCAGGCTCCGCTGAAGGCGGACGTAGACAAGGGCGGCCCCGCGGAGGCTATCAGCGTACAAGTCCTCATCAAGCGCCGAGACACCACGTGCAAACAGAGCCTTATACTCGGCTTCTTCCTGGAGAAACGGTTGCAGCAGATTGAAGCCCTTCAAAAGCATCCCCGCCAGCTGGGGAACGGCGATGGAGGGATCAGGGGAGACGGGGTTTGCGCGGTATTTCCCCGAGACAAAGGAAGATTCCAGGGCCACACCGAATCCCTGACGGTCCATCAACCCTCCCTCCAAGGGGTACTGGGGCCTAGCAAGTCCGTGCCCAGAAGCTTCCCCGACCTCGAACTTCTGATGAAACCTGGAGGAGGGGACGTGCCCTTGCGAAGCCACGGCGGCACAACGGGCCGAGCGAACATTCTCCAAGGGAGGGCTGTCCATGTTATCTTCCCCGGAGCTCTCGTTGGTGTTCCTCGGGGATACGGAGGGGGTGTCCATAATAACCGTGGACGTCGTCTTCTGCTTCTGTCTTTTCCGGGAAGGCGAGGGGGGCTCCCCGTCATAACTGGCGACGTCAGCGGGCCGGAGGTGATCTTCTGCGGTCCAACCATGTCCAAGGTGGGCAGGATTCACAGGGCGGCACTCAGATATCTGGACGAGGAGGTCGTGCACCTCCCGTTCGGCTGTAGTCAGGCGCGTGGAGGCAATGCCAGTGAGGCCCTTCAGGTGGCCCAGCGGAGGCCAGCTCTCAGGAGGGTTCTCAAGAGGTCCCAGATAGGACAACTTCACGAAGAAGAAATGCTCGCACCAGCCATGAGCACGGTCGGGCAACACCTCGAAGAGAACCTTCCGGAGGGTCCCGTGGGACGCTATCGGGACACGGTTCCGGTCACTCGGCATCGGGTATACATGGAACCAGTGAAAGAATAAGGGTAGGGTAGGCTCGTGGCCACAGGCACTGCAAAGAGAGGAGAACAAAAGGACTCGCTCAATGGCACCCGGCGGAAGCTACGAGAGCGACGCCCGACAGTGGTTGAGCATGCTCTGGAGGAACGGAGGAAGCGGCAGAGTCAGGCCAAGGTCGACATAGGCAATGTAGACCATGACGTACCCAAAGGGAGGATGGGAAGCGACAAGGTCCCCGGCCGGCTGGTATTTCGCAGGATCCTTGTACTTGTAAATGCTCTTCAAAGCCTCAAGACAGCTAGAGGCAGAAGCTTTCGTCAGCGGATTCTTGGAATCAGGAGGGGCAATGGAGGAGAGACTGGGTTGGAGGCCATTGTAACTCTGCAAGAAGGTCGCCAAGCACAAGTAAAGCGGGAAAGAGGGGAGGTAAAAAAGAAAAGTGACTGAAGTAAAAAAGGATAGTAAGTATTTATAAGGAAAGGGGGTACAGAAGACGAAGAGTCGCAAATACCTGGCCTCGTCGAAAGAAGGGGGCCCAGGAGAGCGGCCCGACAGAGCACAACGGAGCCGAAAGCTCAAGAGAGAGGGTCACGAGCCGCGGTGCCGGCAAACGGGGCCGAATCCCACCGAGGTAAAGGCCGAGGCGGGGAGCCGGAATGACCAGAGGAGGGCCGAGGAACCAGAGGGTTGTCACCCGGGGGTCCAAAAATCAGAGGGGCGTCTCCCGGGGGCAAAAGGGCACCGGTGGCCGAGGAGGGGTGTAGGCGGACGAGCGAAGCTCGAGCAGAGCGCGGGCCAGTTCGGTGGCAGGCGGTGAGGGTAAATCAACAGCGCGAACTGAGGCATGAAAGGGAAAAGGACGTTCAAAATTAAAAGCGAAAGGCAAAATACTATGAAATGACATTAAAGTGATAAATTTCTATTACAAGCCCGGAGGCACTACAAAGTTACAGCAAAAGCCACAAGGCGCCTTAAGCTACAAAAAAGAAAAAAAGCTAAACGTGCTTTAAAGAAAAAGCGAAACGACGCCGAGAAGCAATTCGGGGGAACCACACGACCTCCCTCCAAGAGATGCTTAAGGAAACACAAGGAGAGGGGATGAGGTACCCACAGACGGCGCACCTGCAGGGCCAAACAGACCCATGACCGACAGGGACCGGGCCGAAGCAACCCCCGAACCCGGCACAACCGGAGGCCTAGCGGCCAGACTTTGGCGGCCCCGACAGGAATTGCCGCAAGTCAGTAGCAGGGAGAGACGAGTACCCACGTGAACCGCGAGAGCACCGACGACGACCCCCACCAGCAACAGGGGCAGCGAGGCTGAACCACGCAAGGAGCAGCAGAAGCTAGATGCGGAAGCGGCGGTAGTAGCAGAGGAAGCCGGGGTCCCAGAAGGAGGAGCGTCGGCCTGGCGAAGTTACGTGAGGCGGCGATGGATGTCGATCAGGACTGAGTTAAGTCGCTGGCTTTCCGACACGACAACAGAATGGAAAGAACTAGCAGTTATCAGCAAGCACTCAGTCCAAGCAGAGTGCTGGAGTTTGACAGCAGGAGCGAACTCGGGGCAGGCCAGGCGATGCATGGCCCGGCTGTGCTCGTTGCCTTTCCAAAAGCCTGCGCGCTTCTCCACCGCCGTTCGTTCCATCGCCTCGTCCCGGAGCTGGTTGAACTTAGCGCGGAATCGTTCGGACAACGCGTGCGCGGACCCAGCTTGATCCTCAACGAGTTTCTGTTCGCGCGCGGTTGCAAGATCGAGAGCCTTCTTAGACTCGGTGGCCCGGTCCTCGGCCCAAGTGACGCGGCTCTTAAGACTCGACACCTCCCTACCAGCCTCGGCTACGGCACCCTCCAGGGCGATCTTTTCGGCCAGGTACTTCTTCGCGGCCACCGCAGCCTCATTCACGGCATGGTCTCGGGCAGCTAGAGCAGCCGAAACCTTGGAGGAAAGAGCCGCCACACGCTCCCAAGCCCCATGAAGCTCGTCCTGCATATCCAGGCTCCGCTGAAGGCGGACGTAGACAAGGGCGGCCCCGCGGAGGCTATCAGCGTACAAGTCCTCATCAAGCGCCGAGACACCACGTGCAAACAGAGCCTTATACTCGGCTTCTT
>LFYR01000927.1:51406-69171 GCA_001185155.1 Zostera marina | reverse complement strand
GATAAAGGAAGATTCCAGGGCCACACCGAATCCCTGACGGTCCATCAACCCTCCCTCCAAGGGGTACTGGGGCCTAGCAAGTCTGTGCCCAGAAGCTTCCCCGACCTCGAACTTCTGATGAAACCTGGAGGAGGCGACGTGCCCTTGCGAAGCCACGGCGGCACGGCGGGCCGAGCGAACATTCTCCAAGGGAGGGCTGTCCATGTTATCTTCCCCAGAGCTCTCGTTGGTGTTCCTCGGGGATACGGAGGGGGTGTCCATAATAACCGTTGACGTCGTCTTCTGCTTCTGTCTTTTCCGGGAAGGCGAGGGGGGCTCCCCGTCATAGCTGGCGACGTCAGCGGGCCGGAGGTGATCTTCTGCGGTCCAACCATGTCCAAGGTGGGCAGGCTTCACAGGGCGGCACTCAGATATCTGGACGAGGAGGTCGTGCACCTCCCGTTCGGCTGTAGTCAGGCGCGTGGAGGCAATGCCAGTGAGGCCCTTCAGGTGGCCCAGCGGAGGCCAGCTCTCGGGAGGGTTCTCAAGAGGTCCCAGATAGGACAACTTCACGAAGAAGAAATGCTCGCACCAGCCATGAGCACGGTCGGGCAACACCTCGAAGAGAACCTTCCGGAGGGTCCCGTGGGACGCTATCAGGACACGGTTCCGGTCACTCGGCATTGGGTATACATGGAACCAGTGAAAGAATAAGGGTAGGGTAGGCTCGTGGCCACAGGCACTGCAAAGAGAGGAGAACAAAAGGACTCGCTCAATGGCACCCGGCGGAAGCTGCGAGAGCGACACCCGACAGTGGTTGAGCATGCTCTGGAGGAACGGAGGAAGCGGTAGAGTCAGGCCAAGGTCGACATAGGCAATGTAGACCATGACGTACCCAAAGGGAGGATGGGAAGTGACAAGGTCCCCGGCCGGCTGGTATTTCGCAGGATCCTTGTACTTGTAAATGCTCTTCAAAGCCTCAAGACAGCTAGAGGCAGAAGCTTTCGTCAGCGGATTCTTGGAATCAGGAGGGGCAATGGAGGAGAGACTGGGTTGGAGGCCATTGTAACTCTGCAAGAAGGTCGCCAAGCACAAGTAAAGCGGGAAAGAGGGGAGGTAAAAAAGAAAAGTGACTGAAGTAAAAAAGGATAGTAAGTATTTATAAGGAAAGGGGGTACAGAAGACGAAGAGTCGCAAATACCTGGCCTCGTCGAAAGAAGGGGGCCCAGGAGAGCGGCCCGACAGAGCACAATGGAGCCGAAAGCTCAAGAGAGAGGGTAACGAGCCGCGGTGCCGGCAAACGGGGCCGAATCCCACCGAGGTAAAGGCCGAGGCGGGGAGCCGGAATGACCAGAGGAGGGCCGAGGAACCAGAGGGTTGTCACCCGGGGGTCCAAAAATCAGAGGGGCGTCTCCCGGGGGCAAAAGGGCACCGGGGGCCGAGGAGGGGTGTAGGCGGACGAGCGAAGCTCGAGCAGAGCGCGGGCCAGTTCGGTGGCAGGCGGTGAGGGTAAATCAACAGCGCGAACTGAGGCATGAAAGGGAAAAGGACGTTCAAAATTAAAAACGAAAGGCAAAATACTTTGAAATGACATTAAAGTGATAAATTTCTATTACAAGCCCGGAGGCACTACAAAGTTACAGCAAAAGCCACAAGGCGCCTTAAGCTACAAAAAAGAAAAAAAGCTAAACGTGCTTTAAAGAAAAAGCGAAACGACGCCGAGAAGCAATTCGGGGGAACCACACGACCTCCCTCCAAGAGATGCTTAAGGAAACACAAGGAGAGGGGATGAGGTACCCACAGACGGCGCACCTGCAGGGCCAAACAGACCCATGACCGACAGGGACCGGGCCGAAGCAACCCCCGAACCCGGCACAACCGGAGGCCTAGCGGCCAGACTTTGGCGGCCCCGACAGGAATTGCCGCAAGTCAGTAGCAGGGAGAGACGAGTACCCACGTGAACCGCGAGAGCGCCGACGATGACCCCCACCAGCAACAGGGGCAGCAGAGGCCGAACCACGCAAGGAGCAGCAGAAGCTAGATGCGGCAGCGGCGGTAGTAGCAGAGGAAGCCGGGGTCCCAGAAGGACGAGCGTCGGCCTGGCGAAGTTACGTGAGGCAGCGATGGATGTCGATCAGGACTGAGTTAAGTCGCTGGCTTTCCGACACGGCAACAGAATGGAAAGAACTAGCAGTTATCAGCAAGCACTCAGTCCAAGCAGAGTGCTGGAGTTTGACAGCAGGAGCGAACTCGGGGCAGGCCAGGCGATGCATGGCCCGGCTGTGCTCGTTGCCTTTCCAAAAGCCTGCGCGCTTCTCCACCGCCGTTCGTTCCATCGCCTCGTCCCGGAGCTGGTTGAACTTAGCGCGGAATCGTTCGGACAACGCGTGCGCGGACCCAGCTTGATCCTCAACGAGTTTCTGTTCGCGCGCGGTTGCAAGATCGAGAGCCTTCTTAGACTCGGTGGCCCGGTACTCGGCCCAAGTGACGCGGCTCTTAAGACTCGACACCTCCCTACCAGCCTCGGCTACGGCACCCTCCAGGGCGATCTTTTCGGCCAGGTACTTCTTCGCGGCCACCGCAGCCTCATTCACGTCATGGTCTCGGGCAGCTAGAGCAGCCGAAACCTTGGAGGAAAGAGCCGCCACACGCTCCCGAGCCCCATGAAGCTCGTCCTGCATATCCAGGCTCCGCTGAAGGCGGACGTAGACAAGGGCGGCCCCGCGGAGGCTATCAGCGTACAAGTCCTCATCAAGCGCCGAGACACCACGTGCAAACAGAGCCTTATACTCGGCTTCTTCCTGGAGAAACGGTTGCAGCAGATTGAAGCCCTTCAAAAGCATCCCCGCCAGCTGGGGAACGGCGATGGAGGGATCAGGGGAGACGGGGTTTGCGCGGTATTTCCCCGAGACAAAGGAAGATTCCAGGGCCACACCGAATCCCTGACGGTCCATCAACCCTCCCTCCAAGGGGTACTGGGGCCTAGCAAGTCCGTGCCCAGAAGCTTCCCCGACCTCGAACTTCTGATGAAACCTGGAGGAGGGGACGTGCCCTTGCGAAGCCACGACGGCACGGCGGGCCGAGCGAACATTCTCCAAGGGAGGGCTGTCCATGTTATCTTCCCCGGAGCTCTCGTTGGTGTTCCTCAGGGATACGGAGGGGGTGTCCATAATAACCGTTGACGTCGTCTTCTGCTTCTGTCTTTTCCGGGAAGGCGAGGGGGGCTCCCCGTCATAGCTGGCGACGTCAGCGGGCCGGAGGTGATCTTCTGCGGTCCAACCATGTCCAAGGTGGGCAGGCTTCACAGGGCGGCACTCAGATATCTGGACGAGGAGGTCGTGCACCTCCCGTTCGGCTGTAGTCAGGCGCGTGGAGGCAATGCCAGTGAGGCCCTTCAGGTGGCCCAGCGGAGGCCAGCTCTCGGGAGGGTTCTCAAGAGGTCCCAGATAGGACAACTTCACGAAGAAGAAATGCTCGCACCAGCCATGAGCACGGTCGGGCAACACCTCGAAGAGAACCTTCCGGAGGGTCCCGTGGGACGCTATCAGGACACGGTTCCGGTCACTCGGCATCGGGTATACATGGAACCAGTGAAAGAATAAGGGTAGGGTAGGCTCGTGGCCACAGGCACTGCAAAGAGAGGAGAACAAAAGGACTCGCTCAATGGCACCCGGCGGAAGCTGCGAGAGCGACGCCCGACAGTGGTTGAGCATGCTCTGGAGGAACGGAGGAAGCGGCAGAGTCAGGCCAAGGTCGACATAGGCAATGTAGACCATGACGTACCCAAAGGGAGGATGGGAAGCGACAAGGTCCCCGGCCGGCTGGTATTTCGCAGGATCCTTGTACTTGTAAATGCTCTTCAAAGCCTCAAGACAGCTAGAGGCAGAAGCTTTCGTCAGCGGATTCTTGGAATCAGGAGGGGCAATGGAGGAGAGACTGGGTTGGAGGCCATTGTAACTCTGCAAGAAGGTCGCCAAGCACAAGTGAAGCGGGAAAGAGGGGAGGTAAAAAAGAAAAGTGACTGAAGTAAAAAAGGATAGTAAGTATTTATAAGGAAAGGGGGTACAGAAGACGAAGGGTCGCAAATACCTGGCCTCGTCGAAA
Source organism: Zostera marina (assembly GCA_001185155.1). Taxonomy (NCBI): domain Eukaryota; kingdom Viridiplantae; phylum Streptophyta; class Magnoliopsida; order Alismatales; family Zosteraceae; genus Zostera; species Zostera marina. The sequence continues at coordinate 65,088 of LFYR01000927.1, read as the reverse complement.
GAAGGGGGCCCAGGAGAGCGGCCCGACAGAGCACAACGGAGCCGAAAGCTCAAGAGAGAGGGTAACGAGCCGCGGGGCCGGCAAACGGGGCCGAATCCCACCGAGGTAAAGGCCGAAGCGGGGAGCCGGAATGACCAGAGGAGGGCCGAGGAACCAGAGGGTTGTCACCCGAGGGTCCGAAAATCAGAGGGGCGTCTCCCGGGGGCAAAAGGGCACCGGGGGCCGAGGAGGGGTGTAGGCGGACGAGTGAAGCTCAAGCAGAGCGCGGGCCAGTTCGGTGGCAGGCGGTGAGGGTAAATCAACAGCGCGAACTGAGGCATGAAAGGGAAAAGGACGTTCAAAATTAAAAACGAAAGGCAAAATACTTTGAAATGACATTAAAGTGATAAATTTCTATTACAAGCCCGGAGGCACTACAAAGTTACAGCAAAAGCCACAAGGCGCCTTAAGCTACAAAAAAGAAAAAAAGCTAAACGTGCTTTAAAGAAAAAGCGAAACGACGCCGAGAAGCAATTCGGGGGAACCACACGACCTCCCTCCAAGAGATGCTTAAGGAAACACAAGGAGAGGGGATGAGGTACCCACAGACGGCGCACCTACAGGGCCAAACAGACCCATGACCGACAGGGACCGGGCCGAAGCAACCCCCGAACCCGGCACAACCGGAGGCCTAGCGGCCAGACTTTGGCGGCCCCGACAGGAATTGCCGCAAGTCAGTAGCAGGGAGAGACGAGTACCCACGTGAACCGCGAGAGCGCCGACGACGACCCCCACCAGCAACAGGGGCAGCAGAGGCCGAACCACGCAGGGAGCAGCAGAAGCTAGATGCGGCGGTAGTTGCAGAGGAAGCCGGGGTCCCAGAAGGAGGAGCGTCGGCCTGGCGAAGTTACGTGAGGCGGCGATGGATGTCGATCAGGACTGAGTTAAGTCGCTGGCTTTCCGACACGGCAACAGAATGGAAAGAACTAGCAGTTATCAGCAAGCACTCAGTCCAAGCAGAGTGCTGGAGTTTGACAGCAGGAGCGAACTCGGGGCAGGCCAGGCGATGCATGGCCCGGCTGTGCTCGTTGCCTTTCCAAAAGCCTGCACGCTTCTCCACCGCCGTTCGTTCCATCGCCTCGTCCCGGAGCTGGTTGAACTTAGCGCGGAATCGTTCGGACAACGCGTGCGCGGACCCAGCTTTATCCTCAACGAGTTTCTGTTCGCGTGCGGTTGCAAAATCGAGAGCCTTCTTAGACTCGGTGGCCCGGTCCTCGGCCCAAGTGACGCGGCTCTTAAGACTCGACACCTCCCTACCAGCCTCGGCTACGGCACCCTCCAGGGAGGTCTTTTCAGCCAGGTACTTCTTCGCGGCCACCGCAGCCTCATTCACGACATGGTCTCGGGCAGCTAGAGCTGCCGAAACCTTGGAGGAAAGAGCCGCCACACGCTCCCGAGCCCCATGAAGCTCGTCCTGCATATCCAGGCTCCGCTGAAGGCGGACGTAGACAAGGGCGGCCCCGCGGAGGCTATCAGCGTACAAGTCCTCATCAAGCGCCGAGACACCACGTGCAAACAGAGCCTTATACTCGGCTTCTTCCTGGAGAAACGGTTGCAGCAGATTGAAGCCCTTCAAAAGCATCCCCGCCAGCTGGGGAACGGCGATGGAGGGATCAGGGGAGACGGGGTTTGCGCGGTATTTCCCCGAGACAAAGGAAGAATCCAGGGCCACACCGAATCCCTGACGGTCCATCAACCCTCCCTCCAAGGGGTACTGGGGCCTAGCAAGTCCGTGCCCAGAAGCTTCCCCGACCTCGAACTTCTGATGAAACCTGGAGGAGGGGACGTGCCCTTGCGAAGCCACAGCGGCACGGAGGGCCGAGCGAACATTCTCCAAGGGAGGGTTGTCCATGTTATCTTCCCCGGAGCTCTCGTTAGTGTTCCTCGGGGATACGGAGGGGGTGTCCATAATAACCGTGGACGTCGTCTTCTGCTTCTGTCTTTTCCGGGAAGGCGAGGGGGCTCCACGTCATAGCTGGCGACGTCAGCGGGCCGGAGGTGATCTTCTGCGGTCCAACCATGTCCAAGGTGGGCAGGCTTCACAGGGCGGCACTCAGATATCTGGACGAGGAGGTCGTGCACCTCCCGTTCGGCTGTAGTCAGGCGCGTGGAGGCAATGCCAGTGAGGCCCTTCAGGTGGCCCAGCGGAGGCCAGCTCTCGGGAGGGTTCTCAAGAGGTCCCAGATAGGACAACTTCACGAAGAAGAAATGCTCGCACCAGCCATGAGCACGGTCGGGCAACACCTCGAAGAGAACCTTCCGGAGGGTCCCGTGGGACGCTATCAGGACACGGTTCCGGTCACTCGGCATCGGGTATACATGGAACCAGTGAAAGAATAAGGGTAGGGTAGGCTCGTGGCCACAGGCACTGCAAAGAGAGGAGAACAAAAGGACTCGCTCAATGGCACCCGGCGGAAGCTACGAGAGCGACGCCCGACAGTGGTTGAGCATGCTCTGGAGGAACGGAGGAAGCGGCAGAGTCAGGCCAAGGTCGACATAGGCAATGTAGACCATGACGTACCCAAAGGGAGGATGGGAAGCGACAAGGTCCCCGGCCGGCTGGTATTTCGCAGGATCCTTGTACTTGTAAATGCTCTTCAAAGCCTCAAGACAGCTAGAGGCAGAAGCTTTCGTCAGCGGATTCTTGGAATCAGGAGGGGCAATGGAGGAGAGACTGGGTTGGAGGCCATTGTAACTCTGCAAGAAGGTCGCCAAGCACAAGTGAAGCGGGAAAGAGGGGAGGTAAAAAAGAAAAGTGACTGAAGTAAAAAAGGATAGTAAGTATTTATAAGGAAAGGGGGTACAGAAGACGAAGGGTCGCAAATACCTGGCCTCGTCGAAAGAAGGGGGCCCAGGAGAGCGGCCCGACAGAGCACAACGGAGCCGAAAGCTCAAGAGAGAGGGTAACGAGCCGCGGGGCCGGCAAACGGGGCCGAATCCCACCGAGGTAAAGGCCGAGGCGGGGAGCCGGAATGACCAGAGGAGGGCCGAGGAACCAGAGGGTTGTCACCCGGGGGTCCAAAAATCAGAGGGGCGTCTCCCGGGGGCAAAAGGGCACCGGGGGCCGAGGAGGGGTGTAGGCGGACGAGCGAAGCTCGAGCAGAGCGCGGGCCAGTTCGGTGGCAGGCGGTGAGGGTAAATCAACAGCGCGAACTGAGGCATGAAAGGGAAAAGGACGTTCAAAATTAAAAACGAAAGGCAAAATACTTTGAAATGACATTAAAGTGATAAATTTCTATTACAAGCCCGGAGGCACTACAAAGTTACAGCAAAAGCCACAAGGCGCCTTAAGCTACAAAAAAGAAAAAAAGCTAAACGTGCTTTAAAGAAAAAGCGAAACGACGCCGAGAAGCAATTCGGTGGAACCACACGACCTCCCTCCAAGAGATGCTTAAGAAAACACAAGGAGAGGGGATGAGGTACCCACAGACGGCGCACCTGCAGGGCCAAACAGACCCATGACCGACAGGGACCGGGCCGAAGCAACCCCCGAACCCGGCACAACCGGAGGCCTAGCGGCCAGACTTTGGCGGCCCCGACAGGAATTGCCGCAAGTCAGTAGCAGGGAGAGACGAGTACCCACGTGAACCGCGAGAGCGCCGACGACGACCCCCACCAGCAATAGGGGCAGCAGAGGCCGAACCACGCAAGGAGCAGCAGAAGCTAGATGCGGCAGCGGCGGTAGTAGCAGAGGAAGCCGGGGTCCCAGAAGGAGGAGCGTCGGCCTGGCGAAGTTACGTGAGGCGGCGATGGATGTCGATCAGGACTAAGTTAAGTCGCTGGCTTTCCGACACGGCAACAGAATGGAAAGAACTAGCAGTTATCAGCAGGCACTCAGTCCAAGCAGAGTGCTGGAGTTTGACAGCAGGAGCGAACTCGGGGCAGGCCAGGCGATGCATGGCCCGGCTGTGCTCGTTGCCTTTCCAAAAGCCTGCGCGCTTCTCCACCGCCGTTCGTTCCATCGCCTCGTCCCGGAGCTGGTTGAACTTAGCGCGGAATCGTTCGGACAACGCGTGCGCGGACCCAGCTTGATCCTCAACGAGTTTCTGTTCGCGCGCGGTTGCAAGATCGAGAGCCTTCTTAGACTCGGTGGCCCGGTCCTCGGCCCAAGTGACGCGGCTCTTAAGACTCGACACCTCCCTACCAGCCTCGGCTACGGCACCCTCCATGGCGGTCTTTTCGGCCAGGTACTTCTTCGCGGCCACCGCAACCTCATTCACGGCATGGTCTCGGGCAGCTAGAGCAGCCGAAACCTTGGAGGAAAGAGCCGCCACATGCTCCCGAGCCCCATGAAGCTCGTCCTGCATATCCAGGCTCCGCTGAAGGCGGACGTAGACAAGGGCGGCCCCGCGGAGGCTATCAGCGTACAAGTCCTCATCAAGCGCCGAGACACCACGTGCAAACAGAGCCTTATACTCGGCTTCTTCCTGGAGAAACGGTTGCAGCAGATTGAAGCCCTTCAAAATCATCCCCGCCAGCTGGGGAACGGCGATGGAGGGATCAGGGGAGACGGGGTTTGCGCGGTATTTCCCCGAGACAAAGGAAGAATCCAGGGCCACACCGAATCCCTGACGGTCCATCAACCCTCCCTCCAAGGGGTACTGGGGCCTAGCAAGTCCGTGCCCAGAAGCTTCCCCGACCTCGAACTTCTGATGAAACCTGGAGGAGAGGACGTGCCCTTGCGAAGCCACGGCGGCACGGCGGGCCGAGCGAACATTCTCCAAGGGAGGGCTGTCCATGTTATCTTCCCCGGAGCTCTCGTTGGTGTTCCTCGGGGATACGGAGGGGGTGTCCATAATAACCGTGGACGTCGTCTTCTGCTTCTGTCTTTTCCGGGAAGGCGAGGGGGGCTCCCCGTCATAGCTGGCGACGTCAGCGGGCCGGAGGTGATCTTCTGCGGTCCAACCATGTCCAAGGTGGGCAGGCTTCACAGGGCGGCACTCAGATATCTGGACGAGGAGGTCGTGCACCTCCCGTTCGGCTGTAGTCAGGCGCGTGGAGGCAATGCCAGTGAGGCCCTTCAGGTGGCCCAGCGGAGGCCAGCTCTCGGGAGGGTTCTCAAGAGGTCCCAGATAGGACAACTTCACGAAGAAGAAATGCTCGCACCAGCCATGAGCACGGTCGGGCAACACCTCGAAGAGAACCTTCCGGAGGGTCCCGTGGGACGCTATCAGGACACGGTTCCGGTCACTCGGCATTGGGTATACATGGAACCAGTGAAAGAATAAGGGTAGGGTAGGCTCGTGGCCACAGGCACTGCAAAGAGAGGAGAACAAAAGGACTCGCTCAATGGCACCCGGCGGAAGCTGCGAGAGCGACGCCCGACAGTGGTTGAGCATGCTCTGGAGGAACGGAGGAAGCGGCAGAGTCAGGCCAAGGTCGACATAGGCAATGTAGACCATGACGTACCCAAAGGGAGGATGGGAAGCGACAAGGTCCCCGGCCGGCTGGTGTTTCGCAGGATCCTTGTACTTGTAAATGCTCTTCAAAGCCTCAAGACAGCTAGAGGCAGAAGCTTTCGTCAGCGGATTCTTGGAATCAGGAGGGGCAATGGAGGAGAGACTGGGTTGGAGGCCATTGTAACTCTGCAAGAAGGTCGCCAAGCACAAGTGAAGCGGGAAAGAGGGGAGGTAAAAAAGAAAAGTGACTGAAGTAAAAAAGGATAGTAAGTATTTATAAGGAAAGGGGGTACAGAAGACGAAGAGTCGCAAATACCTGGCCTCGTCGAAAGAAGGGGGCCCAGGAGAGCGGCCCGACAGAGCACAATGGAGCCGAAAGCTCAAGAGAGAGGGTAACGAGCCGCGGTGCCGGCAAACGGGGCCGAATCCCACCGAGGTAAAGGCCGAGACGGGGAGCCGGAATGACCAGAGGAGGGCCGAGGAACCAGAGGGTTGTCACCCGGGGGTCCAAAAATCAGAGGGGCGTCTCCCGGGGGCAAAAGGGCACCGGCGGCCGAGGAGAGGTGTAGGCGGACGAGCGAAGCTCGAGCAGAGCGCGGGCCAGTTCGGTGGCAGGCGGTGAGGGTAAATCAACAGCGCGAATTTTGGCATGAAAGGGAAAAGGACGTTCAAAATTAAAAACGAAAGGCAAAATACTTTGAAATGACATTAAAGTGATAAATTTCTATTACAAGCCCGGATGCACTACAATGTTACAGCAAAAGCCACAAGGCGCCTTAAGCTACAAAAAAGAAAAAAAGCTAAACGTGCTTTAAAGAAAAAGCGAAACGACGCCGAGAAGCAATTCGGGGGAACCACACGACCTCCCTCCAAGAGATGCTTAAGGAAACACAAGGAGAGGGGATGAGGTACCCACAGACGGTGCACCTGCAGGGCCAAACAGACCCATGACCGACAGGGACCGGGCCGAAGCAACCCCCGAACCCGGCACAACCGGAGGCCTAGCGGCCAGACTTTGGCGGCCCCGACAGGAATTGCCGCAAGTCAGTAGCAGGGAGAGGCGAGTACCCACGTGAACCGCGAGAGCGCCGACGACGACCCCCACCAGCAACAGGGGCAGCAGAGGCCGAACCACGCAAGGAGCAGCAGAAGCTAGATGCGGCAGCGGCGGTAGTAGCAGAGGAAGCCGGGGTCCCAGAAGGAGGAGCGTCGGCCTGGCGAAGTTACGTGAGGCGGCGATGGATGTCGATCAGGACTGAGTTAAGTCGCTGGCTTTCCGACACGGCAACAGAATGGAAAGAACTAGCAGTTATCAGCAAGCACTCAGTCCAAGCAGAGTGCTGGAGTTTCACTTCACGACCAAACTCTTCCAGCAGATCTTGAACGGCCATCGGTCTTGTTTCCTTTTTTCTCTGGTCATCAAAAGAAGAGGGGGAGTACTTATAGACACGTGAAGAAGGGAGGGCGTGGCTCACGAGACGCCATAAAGGAAGGTAGGTGGGCGGCCCCTTAGGCCCCCCGGCCCGGGGGGGAGTACTGTTAGTACCAGGGCCCGTCGAGTCGGACCCTGGACCAAACAGGCCCGCTAGGCCCTTTAGGCCTTAGGGTGGAAGTTATAAATACCTCTCATGGTGCAGCAGGGAGGGGGATCGGTTACCTGAAAATAGGAATACTAGAGAGTTGTGTGTGTGAGCACTCTAGCGCGAGCCCACACACCATCAACATATGTGACGATCGTGAGCAAGCCATCATAACAGTGCTAATTGTAGTTGAAGTGGATCGCAATCCTTGTATATGCATATGGGAGAAAACAACTAAACAGTAAAGGAATTAGTTCTGGTTCTAATTAGCTCTGTAATTAAACAGAGTCATAATCTATTTCTAATTAATCAATTATCAAATTGAAACAGAGTGCAGAATGTTTTATAATTTGTAAAGAGGATCTAATTGGAATAATTAATTACTTATAAACTTTTAGCTAATTTGTTTTTAAGTTTTCACTATGCAGGAAATTGACCAAGACTCATACAAAGAGTATTAAAGAAGTCGAAGGTCCAACTTGCAAAAGTTTAAATAAAAACGAACGGGCCAATTCTGATGGGCTAAAGGAATGGGCCGGTTTTATAAACAAATTGAAACTTTAAATGATTTGTTATGATTGATGGTATTAGTAGGGAATGATGTGAACCTAGACCCCAATTCTGCACTTGCAGCTTCCGAAAGCATTGCAGAATCAGTAAATTCTTCAGAAAATGAAGTGGACGACCTCCTCTGATTCTGAAGAAAATGAAAGATTTTTTAGAAGAATGGAAAGAAAGTCAGTAAATAAAAAGAAAAAAATTCACAATGAAAGAAGGAAGTATATTTCAAGGAAATCACTTTACTTTCTATATGCTGGAGATCACCCAAGCGTACAGATGGTGTCTGATAAATTGACTGGGGAAGCCAATTACGTGGCTTGGGCCAATTCAATGAAATTTTCACTTGTGTCAAGGAAGAAAATAGCCTTTGTAAATGGGAAGATCAAGAAACCAGTGGATGAGTCTAGTGAAGAGTTTGAAGATTGGGAAATGGTAAATGGCTTGGTTCTGTCTTTGGATCATCAATGGAGTCAGTCCTCAGATTGCTTCAACCCTAATTCACACAGAAACAACTTATGAAGCTTGGGTTGATCTCTAAGAAAGGTATAAACAAAAAAATGCACCTAAGACAAGCTAATTGAGGTATGAGATAAATACATTAAATCAAGCTAATAATATTGTTTCCATATATTTTGATAAGTTTAAATCCTTATAGGATCAATATATAGAAATAGAAAAATCTGAATGTAGGTTTTGCACAATGTGTGCACATATCTATTCTAAGAAAATAGAAAAGGATAAGACCCATGACTCTAAGAAGTCAAATTTTGGCATATTCAGAGTTACCCTCAATGAATTAAGTGTTTTCTTTAGTTATCCAAGAAGAAAAACAGAAATTGAATTTTAAGGAGAAAATAGGAGGTAGCTCAACAACTATGTATACCAAAAGAAATGATAAGGAAGAAAAGAAAGAAGAACCAAAGAAAAGAGTTTTATACAGTAAAAATGGCAAGAAATTAGACACTAAGTATTACTGTGATAACTGCAAATTTTATGGTCATCTTAGGGAAGATTGCTTCCATATAGTAGGCTTCCCAATGAAAAATAAGAAAGACAACAAGAAGTCGGGTCCAGGTCCAGCCGGGTCTGGCTAATCTAGACCCGAACCCGGACCACTAACTGACCGGGTCCGGACCTGGCCGTCCGGGTCTAAACCCTTTGGCGGATCCGAAATTGGTCTCAGATCCGGACCCGTTGACAACCTTAAATTTCAGTAAATAGATTGGCAAATCATTCATATCTAAACCTAATTTTTAACAAAAATGGATGTGATTTTCAGGAAAGCAGTCAGGGAGAGTGATTGGGCAGGGTGAGTCTAAAAATGGACTCTACTTATACTAAAGCCAAAATTTCTTGATTTTGCAAACTCATCCATAGAATTTGAGAACGGCTAGGACATATCTCAACAAAAAAAATGAAGATACTCATCAAGACTGAGAGTGTAGATCTTAAGAAGAATTGTTTTTCAAATTCTGAAAATTGTAAAACCATTGATAATAATGTTGTTTTGAACAAGTATTTTTCAAAAATAAATAAGAATCTAAAATAAAAAATAATTGTGATGTTTGTGTAACCTCCCGAATTTTTTTTAGACAATAATGAAATCATTGAAACATGTTCAATCATACAACAAATGGCTAACTGCCTTGATTACAATTCAAAGGGTTCAAAATGCAAATAACAAAGATGCGGAAACGTTAAACTCCCGAGGGAACCATGTACGAGAGCACTGTTGTCGTTGCTCCTCTTAATCTGCAATGACAAACATAATAAAGTGAGTTTTGAAGTCAAAACTCAGTACGGATATTATATTACTAATTTCCTTTTTAGTTCTTTATTTCTAGGTTGATAAACACACTCGTCCAATCAGACGCCTTAGGGCTTCAAGACCCCTCGTAGGAACGACTGCTGTCATTCCCCAAACTAGACTTGTGTGGTGCACAAGCTCGTCCAGACTCGAATTACTTCAAAGAATGATTCGACCAGACTAACCCGTTGGGCCTGTTAGCCTCGTCAGGCTCAAATAACTCAAATTCCCACATGGTTCACCCGACCCATATCCCCGAAGGGTCACATTTTCAGACTTAGCCTCTCAGCTCAAATTCGGGTTCCCCATGGGTTCATTCGACCAGACTCCCCTCGGGGCACAATCCACCAGATTTTTACTTTTCCAGATCCATTCTTTAATTTTTTGGCCTCTGTATGGTTCGTCTCGTTTATATCGAGATCCGAACTCTCAATCATGGATTCAGGTCGACCATCTTCTTGGTCCATTTATTCCCAACGTACTAGCTAAGTGAGTGCGAACTAAAATGGACCTTAAGGTGAATCAAGGGTCCCCCTGGAGAAATCATTGATTCAACCTAAGTTTCATCCTCGTCTACTCTCCTGTTCTAACAAGGGAGGGGGTTGAGATTTATTGAGAGGAATACTAGAGAGTTGTGTTTGTGAGCCCTCTAGCGTGAACCCACATACCAATCAATACCCCTGGTCCATCAGACCAGGCTCACACCAGACCAGGACTAACAAGCCCATTTGGCTTAACAATACGGGCGGACCCGTCTAGCCCCGACGGGCCAAACCCGGCCGGGTCGGTTGGGTCAGGTCAAGCCCATAAAAGAAGACCCAGTCCAGTAGGAAAGTGTATAAATAACCCTAATGACTGAACGTAGATGGGGGAGAGACATTTGTAATAGGATAGATACTATAGTGAAAAGATTGTTTGGTATTCACTTGATACTAAATGATTAAAATCATATGATCGTAAATAAATGGTTAAAAATAGCATGGTTAAAATCTTATGGTTAAAAATTTAGGGGTTTATTTAAATTCATCGATTTTTTGTTATTTATGTTTCGTCACAAATGGTCATTTTCGTTAGGAAAGTTTTCTACCATTAAGATTTCAGACACATTGATGTCTCGTTTCACTCGTTCCCATATCATCCCTGACTGGTCACTCCATGAAATGCTCACACTCGTCCTCGAAATCAACGTTGTCTACGACAAACGTGGCTCAAGTACTATATCGGCTCATCAAAAATGGAATATCATAGGCGATCATCTCATTGCTCTAAACATCTGCAGAAACTCGTCTCAATGTCACAGAAAGTGGGATTCATTGATCTCCGAACACTACACCATCAAAGATTGGGAATCTCGATCCCGATACCAAACTGCAAGCACCAGCCGAAGCAATGGTGGCGATTCTTACTGGTGTTTAGAGTCGGATAAAAGAAAGGATTTAAAGCTACGGATAGAATTCGATTGAAAGTTATTCTGGCTTATTGAACGTTTCATTAATAAAAAGGTCATCAAAGCCAAAGATCACATGTGCCAGAAATTGATTCTCCTTCATTACAACAATCGTCGTCGTCGTCAATATCAATAGTTCAATACATACATAACAAGGCATGGTGATGATCTAAATCTGTAAAATGTTCGAGTAAAACATTTGCAAAATTTAGATTCGACAGTGTCAGTGATGACTTACTTCTTGTGGAAAGTCGTCATTTTCCATTTGAGAGTTAATTAATACCGTTACTGTACGATGCAATGGAGCTAGATGGATCTCCCTCAGCCTGTTCCAAACATGATTTGTAAAACAATTATATCATGATACCATGCCTCACAGGCCACAATGACAGCCTAAATTATTAATAATATTATGGTTGAATTAATAAACAAAAGCACTTTACAATTTCAGCAATGGGCTCATCTAAGATTTTCTATAACTTGCCTTGTCCTGACATGAAAGATAACTCTCTCACCTACCTCCTGAAGCTAACTGTTTTGACAATAAAAACACACAAACTTTGCGGATAGCAGAACTGTTTTTGTAGGTCTTTCCTGCAGCAATCAGTCTCTTAATTCCAAACCATAGAGGGTCTACTGTGAAAATAAATCAGCCATTTTTATGGCATATAATCCGATAATTAAGCAAAGATCTAAACATATTGAATTTAATTGTTTCAAAAAAAAAAATTAAACATATGGAAACAGACTTTCATTTCACTAGGGAACTAATATCTAAAAAGCTTTTAAATTTACAACATATTTGTTTCTACTGAATAAATTGCAGATATCTTTACTAAAGCAGTCTCACATGATTTGTTTATTAATCTTTGTAGGAGCACTAATATGCATTTTACTTTCTTCAAGGTAGGTATATATCTATGTGAAAATACACCTCAACTTGTTTTATTTTTTTTCTCTATCATAGATTGACGAGTGAGGTTGAATACAGATCAAGAATTTAGTTGATTTGATATTAGAAAATGCAGTACTTGATTTCATAAGAGGGTTTTCCAGAATAAACAACCACTGATTTTTTGCCCCTTATATGATCTCAATTATTCATTATCTAGAGTATCTAACTCTCTACAACTAATGAAAGTGTTGTTGTTCTATAGATGTTTTAATTGTTGCTGATTTTTCAAAGTCACAATTTATCAATTCCGAAGGAAAGTCTCTCAATTACGGTTCACTCAATTGCAAATTTGAGAGGGGGTGTCATGAGATATAGTATTCTATGCTAATTAGAAATTGAGCTCACTAAGAGCAATTAATATATTGATTGATTTAGCATTTTCTTCAATTTGAAAACCTGAATGATGTGAAGTTTTGGCTCTCAGGCGATTCGCAAAGCTGATGATTTGCTACTAGGAACCTCCTTGAATACAATTCAGTCATCTTGTAAGAAGAACCAACCACTATACCGGTCTCGTACAATGCCTCTCCAAAGAAATCAATATCCTGTCTCTCTCCAATGGCGACGGGAAGTGTAGAAAAAGCAGAATGAATGACAATTGATATCATGCTTAGGAAAAGAATTTTATGCTTCTTTTTAAACAAAAAATTCCATTGGCACTGATACATATATATGACTTGTTTAGGTTTAGTTAGCTAGCTAGTTTAGGGGTAATCGGGATGGAGATACCCGACCAAATTATTAAATTTTTTTATTGATTTTAAAAAATAATATAAAATACTTAATTAAAAAATCAAAAATTATAGTTCAAATGTAAATAATTCAAATAGTTAAAAATTAAATTTTTAAGAATTTGGGATTAAAGATTAAGCTAATATTAAAATGAAGGGGGTTAAATAAAATTTTTATATGTGTATATTTTGAATATAAATTTATGTATTTAATATATTATATAGAGTTATTTATATAAATTATACTTTATAAAATATTATATAAAGTATAAATATAATTTATAACTTAAAAGTTAAAAGGCATATTTAAATAATTAAATGTTAAACGAACCAAACTTAAAGTATTCAACTTAAAGTATTCGGTTTGATTCGTTTATTTTAAAAAACATTTAACGAACGAATCGAACACTATAAATTTTAATCTAATCTAATTGAATCTGAACAGTTCGTTTAATTAAACGAAACGAACCTAAACTCAAGAATAGACTCGTTTATTTAAATAAATCGAATACCTAAAATATCTAATTTAACATATTTAAAATATGTTCATTTTTCAATTGTTACAAAACATATATTGAAAACCGTACCTACCGAACCGAATACTTATATTGAAACTAAATTTAAACGAGTCTACTCTTAAGTTTGGGTTCAGTTCGTTTAATTAATCGAACTGTTCGGATTTGATTCGTTTAAAATTCATAGTGTTCTTTAAATGTTCGTTAAAATAAATAAACCAATCAAATTTCAGTTCGTTTAACATTTAATTATTTAAATATGCATTTTAACTTTTAAGTTATTTATTGTTCAAAAATATAATTAGTTCATAATATATTTTATCAATCCGCATCATGAACGACCGGTCGTTCCTGAGCATAGCGGCGACACATCCTGGTCTCGCCGTTAAAGTTAAATCTGAAGGTCCTTATTCGAGCTAAGGGTGAGAACGGGCGGATCGCCCCGGTCCCGACCTGTTTTTTCATTTTTGCCCCGTTGCCCCGGTCATATTCCGGGGCTGGTCTCGGGGCAAGGCGAACCCCGGATGCCCCGGTTTTTTTAAAAATTAATTTTTATGTTTTTTTTATTAATTTAAATTATATTATATTAGATATATAATTTTTTTTAAAATCAAGGTAAAAAGATTACCCATTTTAAATTTTAGATTT
>LFYR01000927.1:30359-47117 GCA_001185155.1 Zostera marina | reverse complement strand
AAACTCGATTAGGTTTACAAAACAACATTATAAAGAAATTACCAAGTGGAAGAGTATATAACATTATAACGAAAAACTCGATTAGGTTTACACAAATTCAAACTTTCTTCTGCATAAACTTGGCCATTTTTGTGTGCCAAGGACTAAATTCCATTTGCTCTGCTAATCTACGAAACATTGAATTTCTGATTTTAGGCACCTGTTGTTTCGTCCAATTCATCGTAGAGTCGAGAGTGTGCTCATTAAAAATACCATCTTCGATATGTAAATATTCTACCAAACATGTTATGCCATGGAGCATATACAAACCGCCGTTCAACTTGGGATTGGTTTTCTGAGGATATGAAATGCATTGAATGAATATTGGGTCATCTTCGTGCACATCATACGTGGTATCTCGACTTGCCTTTGATGACATTTTTCTGGTATTGCACTAGCATACTGATCGACACTGGCGTCGTTGAAAATTTTTGGCCTCAAGAATTGAAACTTATCGGGGATGACTAATTTTTCTTTGAGCTCAACTAGAGTCACGCCAAAGAGCACATTTAGCAGCTAAACCACAAGAGAAATCATTTAGAAGCAGAAATAGGAAATTATTCTCGAAATCTGGGTAAATATGACCACATGAAAAATATTAAATGAAAACATACCAAGGCGTCATATGTCTTATGCTGAATGATATCCAGAAGATCCCGACCAGCACAAAACACAGCATCATTCACTATCAGGTAGAAGAATAAAGAACAGTACCTATTGATTAATAACAAATTTCGAATCAGTCCTGGAATAATTCATAATTGTTACGAAAATTATTAAATTACAACTTACTCAGGTCTCATTACTAAACGCTTAGTTGTCTGATTTTTCTTAGGTTCGTTATCGTCTTTTATCTCGGAGGCTTTCTGCGATTCTTTAAGTTTTTTCCTTTCCAACTAGACAATCAAAATCATTTACTAGTCAAAATCCTTCTTAGTGAGAGGCGTAAATTTTAATTCATTACCTTGTCGGCATTCCTGTCCTTTATTCTCTTAATCATTGAACAAACATAGGGTGAATCGTGCAAATAAATGGTAGCCAGATATATTCGGTTTAATCATCGAATATGTTTGTTATTTTATTTTCTTGAATCTTAGAAGATATTTCATGAAATGAGAAAATATCTTGCCTAAAAACCACATCCCTTCTTATGTAGAATTTTTGATCTTCTATGCCAAGTACCAAGTATCCTTTTATGTTTAGAGGATATCCCATAAATACTCCTCTAAAGGTTCTTGGGGAGAATTTATTTTCTTTATTATGTGATGTAGTATGACACAAGAATCCAAAGGTTTTTAAACAATTGTATTTGGGTTTTTCTTTATGTAAGACTTCAAATGGAGTTTTATTATCTAAAACCTTGGATGGAATCCTATTGATTATATATGTTGCAGCTAACACACATTCTCCCCAATATTTTAGGGGCATATTAGCTTGAATGTGTAAAGACCTGACTATATTCAGTAGACATCTATGTTTCCTTTCAACCCTTGCATTTTGTTGTGGGTTGTAAGGACATGTTACTTGATGTATAATTCCAAGGTTTTCAAGCATATCTTGGAATTTGATGGATTTAAATTCTCCACCATTGTCACTTCTTATTGTTTTAATATTTTTGGAAAAATGATTTTTAACTTTTGTAATAAATCTTTTTATGCATTCATAGGCCATGGATTCGTTTTTGATCAAGTAGATCCAAGTTGTTCTACTTAAATCTTCAACTATAGTGAGAAAATATTCATACCCATCGTAGGTAGTAATTGGAAATTTACCCCATATATCTATGCGAATTAAGTCAAATAAGTAGTTACTTTTTGTTGTACTTTTTGTATACTTAAGTTTGGTTTGTTTGGACAAAGGACAAATTTCACAATTTTTATTTGAAAAAATTTTATTCATGAAAATTTTATTACAATCACTTATTTCTGAATGTTTTACAGAAATTTTATTTAAACTACATTTAATTTGTTGATCTTTGATCAGCACAGCTAACTTCTCAGCAAAGATGTGTCCAAGCCTATTGTGCCAAATTTTGGAGTCTAGAGAGGCATATGCATGACCAGAGGGTGTTGAGCTATATAGGTAGAGCCCATCTTGACATCTACCCTTCTCAATCACTTTCTCTGATTTGCTTCCCTGAAAATAACAATTTTCACTATCAAAAAGGATTTTCATATTGTTATTCAAAGTTAATTTATTTACAGAGATTAAATTAACTTTAAATTTTGGAATATAAAGCACATCTTCTAATATAATGTCTCTGGACAGAGTTATTGTTCCAGTAGACCTTACCCTGCACACTTCACCACTTGGGATAGTGACAAAGTGTTCTTGTTTTTCAGTTGGGGGATTATCAAATTAGTGGAGATTCCCAGTTATATGTTGGGAAGCTCCAGTATCTATAATCCATTCTCTATCAAAATCCATTGCATTGCATACATAGTTCATATTTTTAAAATTTAAGACATTAAAAAAATGAGCCATACCATTGGATTTGTTTAGGAGATCTTTTAGCATTAGAATTTCCTCATTGGACAGCCCTGTTGCAGTGGATGTAGAGACCTGGTTTGCAATTTCAGTCTTGGCCTTCTTGTTTTTGTTTACTTTCTTACTGCTGTCTTTGTTTTTATCATTTGGAAATCCTATCAGATGGTAGCACTCCTTCCTAATATATCCATAATATTTGCAATTATCGCAATATTTGGAAGTATCTAATCTCTTCCCATTCTTACTATATGACCCTTTTTCCTCTTCTTTTTCATTCACCTTCTTAGCAAGGAAAGCAGATGAATCTGTGTTTGGTTTATCAACCTTATCTCTGAAATTAAAATTCTGTTTCTCTTCTTGTATGATTAAGTAAAACACTTTACTCATGCTAGGTAGCTCATCATATGAGAGAATCTGTCCTCTCAGTGTTTTAAAATCTTCATTCAGTCCCAAGAGGAACTGATGAATTTTTTCCTTTTCCATTCTTACATTGTTCTTTGGAGTACAAATGTTGCAAAAATCGCAGTTCTCTAGCTCTATTTTTTGATTCCATAGATCTTTAAACTTATCATGAAAAACTGTAACACTATCGCTACCTTACTGTAAATTGTTTAACTCATACCTGATTTGATTTGCTTTAGGAGCATTTTCTTGTTTGTACCTTTCTTGCAAATCCTTCCAGGCTGCATGGGCTAAATCAGTGTGCATTAATGTGGAAGCAATTTGCAGAGAAACTGCATTTACTAGCCATGACAGTACTAGCCCATTTACAGTTTCCCAAGCCTCATATTCTTTACTTGTAGTATCTACTGGCTTCTCAATTTTGCCATTGATAAAACCTATCTTTCGCCTGGATAGTAAGGAAAGCTTCATAGCGCCAGCCCAAGTTGCATAATTTGATTCTCCCACAAGTTTTTCCGAAACCATTGACGCCCCTGGGTGATCGCCGGAGTTCAGCTAATAGACTGACTCCCGATCATTAATAGCAGAGGTATGATGTGATTTCTTTATCTTGGAATGACATGACCTATGGTAAGTTTTCTGTGAATGTCTAACTGACAATTTTTCTCTTCGAGATGGAGAGCGCAGAATCGACGGAGGTGGTGAGCTGGATTCCGACGCCGAGATAGAAACAAATCCTTTAGGTGACTTTGTTACGGAAGCATGGCCGGATTTTCCAGCTGATACCATATTAAACTGGTCGCGTGTAACTGTCCGTAGAGTTTAGACGGACAGTAACGAGCTCCGGCGAAGTCTCTTGCCGGAATATTCAAAGTTAAGAAAAAGGGGGGAATTTGGAAGTTATTTGACCTAACTTCCCAAAGTAGTTGCTACAGTAGAAAACTGATTCTTCAATTAATTAGAAATGAATTATTTACACTTGTATTTATTAGATAACAACAGACTCATTAACTGAATTAACTACTAGCTAATACTGAACTAATTCCTTGATTGCTCCATCTTGTGTATTGGGCCTCTGACAATAATTGGCCCAATGCGTATTTATTATTTACTTGTAACTTTGCAGCCTAGTCCTTGGTATTAACTGACCTTTAAGCCTGCAACCAGATATACCTTTAATCACAAGTTAGTCTAGTGAATGTTTATCATCTAATTACTTCTTTAGATATATCGTATGTTTTACTGGTGTTACAGTTGACAAAATGAATAGCGATGGATCTGAACTTCCTTGAGCGAACCCTTGTTTTAGCAGAAATTCTTTTACTTTCTTGTACCACATGCGTGGTGCCTGTTTGAGACCTTAGAGTGCTTTATTTAACAAGCATACGTGATTTCGTCGGTATGGATCAACAAACCCCATTGGTTGTGACACAACTACCCTTTCTTCGATTTCTCCGTGCAGAAATGCGTTGGATATGTTGATATGCATGATCTTCCATCCTCTTGTAGCTGCTATCGTGAGTACCAGCCTGATTGACACTAGTTTAACTACATGGCTGTACGTTTGATTGTACTCCGTTCCTTCTATTTGACGAAGTCCATTAGCGACTAGTCTTGCTTTTTGTCTCTCAATGCTTCCATCTTCCTTTTGTTTGATTTTGTAGATCCAGATCGAGTTAATCACATTGTCATTTGAGTTGCGAGGGATCAGTGTCCAGGTGTTGTTTTTCAACAGTTCCATGTATTCTACTTTCATTGCTTCCTTCCATGCCGGGACTAGTAATACCTGTTTTGGTAATTTTGGAAGCTCAACTGGTCTTGTGGTGCTTACACAGGCATATTTCTTGGTTTAACAATCCCGTTTTTTGACCTGGTGCATGGTGGTGAGATTACGGATGTTTGCACAATGTTTGGTTCTTGTATTTCTATATCTTGACTTTGCTCGATTTCGGGTTGTGTTGGACTTGGTTCTTCATTTGATATATTCAATTCTGGAGTGTCTGAATCTGTTGTGTGTTCGGGTGAGTCTTGAGTAGTTTGTTCTTCAAGATCATGGTTTGCTTCTTCTGATAGTGAATCTCCAGTATCAGGTTCTTGTGTACCTGTATTATGCCTGTATTGGTTAGTCAATACGTTTTGACTTACCAGGTTATCGTGTGAACCATTCTTATCTTTTCGTTTGAAGAGTACTTTGCTTAATGTAAAATATTCTTCAAGAAATTTGACGTCTCTGGATGTGAATATTCTTCCGTCAAAGGGATCCATACATAAGTAACCCATGTGATTTGTCGGATATCCAATGAATATGCATGGTGTTGATTTTGAGTCCAGTTTTGATTTTTTGTATGGTCGAAGACATGGATAACACTTGCAGCCGAATACCTTTGTTAGATTATAGTCTGGTTTATTCCCAAGCAATGCCTCATATGGTGATATTCCATCCAAGATCTTTGTAGGATTTCTGTAGGCTACAGTCATTACGGTGTAGTCCCAGAATCGATTTGGTAAGGGCGCATGTTGGATCAGTGTTACTGCTGTATCTACCAAATGTCGATGCCTTCGTTCAACTGATCCCATCTGTTGATGACAATATGGACATGACATGCGATGATGGATGCCGAAGTTTGTTAACATTGGGGTCATTTTCTTGAATTCCAGGGCATTATCTGTTTGTATTGATTTTATAGTGTAGCCACATTGGAGTTCAACAAACTTCTTGAATTTTAGAAATACCTCACTTACTTGTGATTTTAAACGAAGTGGATTTTCCCAGTTGTAGTTTATTTTGGCGTCTACAAAATTTATGTAGTATAAGAAACTTTCTTCTGAGGTGCATGGAGTTGGTCCCCATATGTCTGTGAAAGCCAACGATAACGGATCTTTGTATTTGGTAGATCTGATTTTATGAGGTTGATCCGAAATTTTGGTTGTTTCAATTTTGGTTTAACGATGTACCCTTATATTAGTTATATCATTTCCATCCTCGTCGTCTACATTCATTTCTTCAGTATTCTCTTCCATGTACTGCAATCCAACGTAAAATAAGAAAAGTCAGAAGAAAAATGCAAGAAATTGAACACTCGCAACTTCCTTAGTTAAAAATACACACAGTAAACAAATAAAAAAGTAGAATTTATAGCAGTAAATTTTATCTTTCATCCTTTATAAAGTTCAAGAACCTAGGTGAGGAATGATAGGCAAGATCTTTGTTAGAGTGTGGAAACCTTTTTCATTAAGGGCATTAATTATAATTAGAATAATTAAAATCAAGCCATTTATGAGTCATTAGAATAAAATAGGTTTAATTCTATTAAATGAGCTTTAAGCCTTGTAATGGGTATTATAGTTGCAAACACAAAACGATAAACCTAATCTCCCATATAAGTATCTTGTAATTACTTGTACTCTTTGTGTGAGAAAAAGAAGAAGAGGAGACACCCCGTGGACGTAGGCACATTGCCGAACCACGTAAATCTGTTTTGTTCTTGTTTTTTGCTCGGTTTTCTCAGTTCGATTTAAGATTGATCCTATCAATTGGTATCAGAGTCTTGTTTGAGGTCCAAGAAGGTGCTGGAATAAAAAACAAACACTGTTCATTCCGTCGGAACACTGTTGTCTGTTCATCGACGGAGTTACTGTTCACGAAAAATAAAATTTGAGGTTTCCAGCAAGAGGAGAGGATCTATCAGAGCGAGGTTGGATTAAAAATCGAAAAGACAAGAGCAAAAGTTGGCGTTTTTCTGATCGGCTAGGGTTTTCCAAAGGGAGGGTTTTTTGGAATGGCGTTCCTCTGTCTTCCAGTCGACGAGTCTGTCCTGGTCATCCAGATCGACGGGTTTCTTCTTTTTCGTTCATCCAGATCGGCGGATTTATTTTTCCTTGCGTTCATCCAGATCGGCGTTTCTTTTTTTTTGCGATCTTCCAGTCGGCGGGGTCTGTCCTGGTCCAGTCGGCGTGTTCAGTTTGTGTTCTTTTTTTCAGACCTGCAATTACTCTTGTTTTGTCAATTTTTTTTTGTGGTCGGCGGTTTTTCTGT
Source organism: Zostera marina (assembly GCA_001185155.1). NCBI lineage: Eukaryota > Viridiplantae > Streptophyta > Magnoliopsida > Alismatales > Zosteraceae > Zostera > Zostera marina. The sequence goes on along the minus strand of LFYR01000927.1, from coordinate 40,153 downwards.
TTTTTATTTATTTTCAGATCGGCGGTTTTTCTGGTTAGGGTTTGTAAACCCTCTATTGACGTGTATCCAGACCTTCCAGAGCAGTAGTTGTGCTTGAAATGGCGGATGAAATTAAGCATAGATAGGGTCGATAGGTTTGAAGGGAATGATTTTGCATATTGGAAAATGCAAATAGAGGACTATCTCTATGCAAAGAATCTTCATGCTCCGATGTTGGGCACAAGACTGGCAGATATGAGTGATGCAGATTGAAAGCTTCTCGACAGAAAAGCTATCAGCCTTATTAGACCCACCTTGGCTAAGAATGTTGCCTTCAACATCTCTAAGTAAACCACTACAATAGAGGTGTTGGAAACCTTGACGAATATGTATCAAAAGCCTACAACAACAAACAAAGTTTTTCTGATGCATAATTTGTTTAATCTCAAGATCGGTGAAGGAGCAAATATTGTTGATCATGTGAATCAAGTAAATGTGTTGTTGACACAGTTGTCTTCTGTGGATATCAACTTTGAAGATGAACTTAGAGCACTTATTTTGTTATCATCTCTACAAGCCTGACCACTTCCGATCAGATTGCAAGGCTCCAAAGAAATAATCTAAGGGAAAAGAATCTGAATACAGTGCTAACTATTCAGTAAGTTCAGATGATGCATTGGTGTGTTGTCTAGTGAGTTATGTGGACTCTTGGATGTTAGATTCAAGTGTTTCGTTTCACTCGACTTACAATAAGGAAAATCTAAAGAACTACAGAGATACAGAAATCAGCAAAGTCTACCTAGCTGATGGCAAAACACTGGAAGTCTGTGGAAGAGGTGAAGCACATATCCAGACCAAGCAGGGTTTGTGGATTCTGAAGAATGTCATATTTATGCCAAAATTATCAAAGCAACTAATCTCAGTGAGTCAACTAGATGATGATGGTATACATGCCAGTTTTGGAAAAGGATCTTGGAAAATTACCAAAGGAGTCAGAAGAGTTGCAAGAGGACAGAAGAATGACACCTTGTACTTGACAGATGAGTCCAATCTATTTGTATCAATCAGTATTGTAGAGAACTCAACTTTGTGGCACAAACGAATGGGTCACATTAGTGAAAAGGGTCTGAAAGTTCTAGGGAAGGACGATAAGTTTCCAAAGATGACTTGGTATGATATGGAGACTTGTGAAGATTGCATTCTCGGCAAGCAGAAAAGACTTAGTTTCTCCAAAACATCCCCACAAGTTAAGCAAGCAAAGCTGGAATTGGTACATTCTAATGTGTGGGGACCAGCCCCGGTGGATTCTATTTCAGGATCCAAGTATTATGTCACCTTTATTGATGGCGACACAAGGAAAGTCTAGGTCTATTTCTTGAAGAACAAATCAAAAGTGTTCTCGATTTTCAAGAAGTGGAAGGCAGAGGTAGAAACTGAGACAGGTTGCAAGTTGAAGTATCTCAAGTCAAATAATGGTGGAGAGTATGACAACACAAAGTTCAAGAAGTTTTGTGAAGAGCATGGAATTCGCAGAGAATGGACAGTGGCTGCCAATCTACAACAGAACGGAGTTGCTAAAAGGATGAACATGACTCTGAATGAGCGTGCTAGAAGCATGATCGAGGTTACACTCTGGTTTACATAAGTACTTCTGGGCAGAGGCAGTCAACACATCTGATTATCTTATCAATCGAGGACCTTCTGTTCCTATGGATTTCAAGATTTCAGAAGAGCTTTGGACCGGTAAAGAAGCAAGATATACACATCTACGTGTGTTTGGAAGTGTGGCATTTGTTCATATCAGGAGTGAAAATAGAGACAAGCTGGATACTTCATTGGATATGGAAAGGATCACTTTTGCTACAGATTCTGGAATGACGAGTCAAAGAAAGTTATTCGTGCAAAAGATGCCATCTTTCAAGAACAGAATCTCTACAAGCAGAAGGATAGTGCTAAAGCTGATGGAGATGATCAGTTTGTTTAGTTTAAAGATGATGAGAGCCTACCAGCAGAGAATCCTTTGGACATTTCAGAGGAGACAGCAGATCCTGAACTTCAAGATGAGGATGAGGAACAGGAAATTCCTCAATATTTTGTCAGGAGATCTACTAAGCAAACTAAGCTAGCAAACAAATGGGATCCTTCAGTGAACATCCTCTTATTGACAGATAATAGAGAACCAGAATCATTTGAAGAGACTCAGGTGAAAAATGACTTCGAGAAATGGGAGCTAGCCATAAAAGAAGAGTTTAAGTCTCTTGAAAAGAATAAGACTTAGCAGCTTGTTCCTTTACCTCAAGGAAAGCGTGCTTTACAAAATAAATGGGTCTTCAGGTTAAAGGAAGAACTAGATGGAAGAAAGAGGTATAAGGCAAGACTTGTGGTCAAGGGGTTTCAGCAGATCTAAGATTTGGACTACACCGAGGTGTTCTCTCCTGTAGTCAAAATGACCACTATCAGAATTATTCTAAGTATAGTTGCAACAGAAAATCTCTACTGAGAACAAATGGATGTGAAAACAACCTTTCTTTATGGTGGCCTGGATGAAGAGATCTACATGGCACAACCAGATGGGTTCAAGGTATCGAACAACAAAAGAAACTGGTTTGCAGACTTCAGAAGAGTTTGTATGTCCTGAAGCAAGCACCTCAACAGTGGTACAAGAAATTTGATAGCTATCTCAGTACCATAGGTTTCAAGAGGTGTGACACAGATTCCTGTTACTACAGAAAACAGTTGGCTGATTGCTACATCATTCTTGTTGTTTATATTGATGATATGCTCATTGCTTGTGCAAACATGAAGGAGATAAATCATCTGAAGAAATAACTTTCAAAGAAATTTGAGATGAAAGATATGGGAGCCGCAAAGCAGATTTTGGGCATGAGGATCATCCGGGATGAGTCCTTAGGAATTTTAAAACTGAGTCAATAGAGGTACATTGAAAAGATTCTTGAGAAATTCAGTTTTGAAAATTCCAGATTGACAGATCTTCCATTGGGAGCCAATTTTAAATTGACAAAGGAGCAATCGTCAAAGACTGGAGCTGAAAGAAGTCAGATGGAGAGTATATCATATTCCTCAGCAGTTGGAAGTTTAATGTATACCATGATCTGCACGAGACCAGATATTGCCCATGCAGTGGGAGTTGTCAGCAGATTCATGTCAAATCCAGGTATTGAGCACTGGAAAGCTGTGAAGTGGATACTTAGGTATCTGAAGAAAACTCCAGATGTTGGTCTGTGTTTCAAGAGAGAGCATGTAGAGATCTGTGGATTTTGTGATGCAGATTTAGCAGGAGACCTTAATAGTAGCAGGAGTACCTCAGGTTATGTGTTCAACATAGGAAGTACAACTATTAGTTGGAGATCCAAACTTTAGAGTATAGTATCTCTCTCAACTACAGAAGCCGAGTATGTGGCAGCTGCAGAAGCAGTGAAAGAGAAGATGTGGCTAGAAAATATGCTGACAGAATTAGGCTACGAGCAAATTGACAGTGTGTTGTGGTGTGACAGCCAGAGCGCAATTTATTTAGCCAAGAATCCAGTGTTTCACTCAAGGTCAAAGCACATCAGACTCAGGTTCACTTCATTCGAGAGCAGATTGAAGAAGGACAATTGAATTTGAAGAAAATAGCTGGTACTAAGAATGCAGCAGACAAGTTCACAAAGGTGGTGAACGTATAGAAACTAATGCTTTGCATGGCCTTAGTTGGTCTTCACGCCTAGAGAGATGGCGCTGGGTGTCTCCGGTACAAGCTTACTTGATGAGGTGACAATTCTGCTAAACAGTCTCTAAGTGAGAGATTGTTAGAGTGTGGAGACGTTTTTCATTAAGGACATTAATTATAATTAGAATAATTAAAATTAATGTAGGCCTTTTATGAGCCATTAGAATTAAATATGTTTAATTCTATTAAATGGATTTTAAGCCTTGTAATGGGTATTAGGGTTGCAAACACAAAACGGCAACCCTAATCTCTTATATAAGTATCTTGTAATTACTTGTATTCTTTATATGAGAAAAAGAAGAAGACAACCTGTGGACGTAGGCACATTGTCGAAACACGTAAATCTGTTTTGTTCTTGTTTTTTGCTCAGTTTTCTCAGTTCGGTTTAAGATCGATCCTATCAACCATCTCTGATTCTATACCTTATCAATCACATCTTGTTCTTTATGACTAAACCCACTCGCTGCAAGTTCCTTATCAAGGAGACCCTCGGATTTAGTTATGTTAGAAGATGACAGCCTGTTGCTTCCCTCATTATCTGAATCATGCCCATCGCAGTCTTTTCCCCATCATTGAAAGAAAGATTCAACCTGAAATAGAAAGAATAGTACAACGAGCCATAAATCAATAAAGGACACAACATGGATCCTAATAGTAAAATCACAAAATATCAAGAGGAATGTATTTTTAACAACCAACCTCTTTCCAAAATATCTGTAAACGCATCCAACATCGCGATCAAAGTACCTGAATGAGGAACAACTTATCACGATGAATAAATACAATATTGCATACAAGATAAGTTTCTAAGAATTAACACGATTGAGAAAATATAATAACAATACACATACATTTGTGCATTGCGGTGAGAAATAGATATCATCTGAGGAAGCCGTAATTCCGTAAGAATGGAAAATTATATGAAATGACAGAAAAATTAAATGATAAAAGAAATAATGAAGATAGAGGAAAATACCGTAAGAATGGAAAGAAATTAGATACTAGATAATACTGTGATAATTATAGATATTATGGGCATGTTAGGAAAAATTATTATCATATAGTAGGTGATGATACCCCTGGTTCATCAGACCAGGGCCGCCCCAGAAGCAGGACAACATGCCCAAGAGGCCCAGCAAAGGGAGTAGGGTGAGACTCGGACAGGTCAGGTTTAACCCAGACGGGCCGGGTTCAACCCAAGTGAGTCGGGTCTATACACGAGCTGGGGAAGATACAACCCGGTAAAGCCCCAGCCCAGTAGGAAAATGTATAAATACCCCAGGGGTCGACTGGAACAGGGGAGAGAGATCAGTGGTCAATCTGACGTGAATCGAACACGAAACCGGCGGTATGGATTTGGAGCAGCCGGAGTGGATTAACCAGACGGAAGAGAACCCAGAAATCACGGCAACGGTAGGCGCAAGTCAGCCCCTACTGGTTGGCCAGGAAAATCAACAAGCGCTTGTCGTGCAGGAAACTCATAGTCCGGTCAGAACAATTTATGAGGATACCAGGGAGGAACTTTGCAGCCCTCAACAGCAAGCGGGGAATAATCCCCAATCAGTCAACAGAATACATCAAAACAATGAAGCACATTCCAGTACACCGGAACGAAGTAGATCACGCTCACCCATGCCCGAACTGTATAGGGATAGGCAACCAAGAAGAGAACAAAATGTAGAAGAAAATATTCGTCTTCTATCAATTATAACAAGACTGGAAAATAACCAAAGGCAGATGCAAGATAGAATATCTACGTTAATGACGGACAGGTATATGCAATTTTTAGGAGGGAACGATGTTTTATCCGCACGATTACCCCGTATGAGAATCCAAAACCAGTCCGTACGAAGGAGGAATGAAGAAGCACTCGCACAACATTTACTGTCACAGGAATATCCGGAGAGATGGCGAGCCCCTAAAATGACAGTGTACGAAGGAAAAACCGACCCAGAAGAACATATTCATTCGTTCCGGACAGAAATGGAAGATACAATAAGGCGGAAGGATATATAGTGTAGAATGTTTAGAAGAACCCTTAGGGGTGAAGCTGTAAGTTGGTACGGAAATTTGCCAACAGGAAGTATTAATTCGTTCGGGGATCTTGAAAAAGCGTTCAAAATTGCATTCGGGCACAAAATAAGGAGGAAAGGACTAAACACAGTGTTACTCATAGTCAGGCAGGGGGACCAGGAATCAACACGCGAATACATGGATCGGTTTGCAGCAGCAGTACAAAAAGTGGTATGTACAGAAGAGGCAGTATTAATGGCATTAATCAATAGGTTGCGACCAACAAGATTTTCGGGAGATCTCGTACGGGATCCACCGGTAACTTTCGCAGAAGCAATGGAAAGATCATACAAGGAGTCAAATGTGGAGGAGTATCATGAAGAAAAATATAAGTAAATTCGTCAAAGGGCAAGAGGACAGCCCGATAGAAATTTTCAGCAAAGGCATCCAAGGATAGAAAACAGATTTGAAGAACACCCTAGAGAGGGGCAACAAAGGGAAGCACCCTTCAGAGAAAATTCATACAGAAGAGGACTCCCGGCGGGAGATTTCTATAGAGAAGGACCCCCTAGGCCAATACCCCTGCCAAATCAAAGGTAAATATTTTTAAACCTGAGAGGGAGAGGAACATTACCAGAACCACGACCCATGCGGGCGGACACTGTAATATTTAGAGACGCAAGTAGATACTGTGAGTATCATGAAGATAGAGGCCACACAACAGATGAGTGTTGGGCATTAGCGAGAGCGCTTGAGAAGACACAGACCACACAAGAAGTCCCACAGGTATGATAAATTCCTCAGGGGCCTCCAATACACCGTACGGCATGCAATAACACCAGCCGGACACCACACCCTCAGAAATGAGCAAGAAGAAGGTAATATTGGGGAAATTTTAGCAATTTCAGGAGGAGCAGCTTCAAGAGGAGGAACCGGTCCTCAGAAATGAGCATCAGGCGACATACATTTTTCCAATGAGGATCTCGTAGGGGTCACAGTCCCCCATCATGACCCACTGGTAATCACACCCATTATCCAAAGGCAGGATCAACAAAAGGTAAGATTAAATAGAGTTCTAGTAGACACTAGAGTATCAGTAGATGTACTGTATTGGAGTGCGTTCGATCAGCTCGGCTTCAACAGAGCAGATTTGGGCCCGTGCGGTACACCAGTAACTGGGTTCGGGCAAGCAGAGGTCCAAATATTAGGAACAATCGATCTCCCAGTAACATTAGGAAGACATACATAAGCAACTACCATAGAAGTTAAATTCTCAGTAGTGCCATTTTCGTCCGGGTATAATGCAATTCTAGGCAGAGTGGCTTTACACACATTTGGAGTAATAACATCTTCCTTTCACCAATGCCTGAAGTTCCCGTCAGAGGCAGGAATCTGCACAATCAGAGGTTTGCAGAGGAAAGCAAGATAATGTTATATGAATTCAACTGAACAGGTAATGGCCGTTGTTTATGATAAAGAAGGTCTCCCGCACACAGCCAATGGAGAACACCCGAAACCAGAAGCCGCTTCAGTTACAACGGCAGTAGAGTTAAAGAATGGCACAGTACAAGTAGGAGCGGAACTCTCAGGTGAAACAAAAAGCGACATAACTGAATAACTTAAAGAATACGAAGATGTATTTGCAAAGAACGTAGGGGAATTAAAAGGTCTCACACGAAACCTGACAGAACACAAACTATCAGTGGGAAGTAGTGCGAAACCAGTCAGACAAAAGATGAGACTCTTAAGAAGCGAAAGAAAGGAAGCAGTAGCAGAAGAAGTAAATAAACTTTTAGAAGCAAATTTCATAAGACCAGTCAAATATCCAAAATGGTTATCAAATGTTGTGATGGTGAAGAAAGCGGACGGGGGGTGGAGGATGTGTTTAGACTTTACAAACGTGAATAAAGCATGCCCGAAGGACTCGTACCTTCTCCCATCAATAAATCATCTAGTCGACAGAGCCTCAGGTTGTGAATTGTTGAGCTTCATGGACGTGCACTCGGGATATAACCAAATCACTATGACAAAGGAAGACGAAGAAAAAACCTCTTTTATAACTGACGCAAGTACATTTTGTTATAAGGTAATGCCGTTCGGTCTACGAAACGCAGGGGCAACATTCCAAAGAGCAATGGATAAAATTTTCAAAGAGAAAATAGGGAGAAACGACGTGGAGGTATACGTAGATGATATCCTGGTATGTTTAAAGTCAGCCGCACAACATTTAGAAGATTTACGGGAAACATTCAAAAACATAAGAGGAGCTGGTGTGTGTTTAAAGGCGAAGAAATGCGCCTTTGGAGTCACAGAAGGTTACTTCTTAGGGTTCAAAATCAAACCGCACGGAATCATGGCCCGTACGGAAAAAGTAGAGGCAATAATATCCATGACACCGCTAAAAACCATCAAGGACATACAGAAATTAAACGGAAAAATAAATGCACTTAGTCGCTTCATGTCAAGGGGGGCAGACACTCTACAATCATTTTTTAAACTAATGAAATCAGCTAATCCGAAAATATCATGGACGGAAGAACACGACAAGACATTCGAGCGACTAAAAGAACAATTAAAAAACTTACTAACATTGCAACCCCCGGTTACCAGGGGAACCACTCAAACTATACATTGCGGCAACTGAAAGCGCAGTTAGCGCAGTCCTTATATCAGAAAAAGATGGAACCGAAAAACCAGTTTATTATTATTCTAAAGCCCTGCAGGGTGCAGAAATAAGGTACCCCCAAATTGAAAAACTGGAATTAGCAGTGGTATCAACAGCGAGAAGGTTAAAACCATACTTTCAAGCCCATCCGATTATTATCCCGACGGAATATCCACTATTACAGCTGCTACATAAACCAGATATATCGGGGAGATTAACAAAATGGGCAGTGGAATTAAGTGAGTTCTATATCAGTATAATACCCGCAAGGGTAATAAAGGGACAGGTAGTGGCTGACTTTTTAGCAGAATTAACCCCGTCAGGAACAGTAAATGAAGAAGAATAGTGGCAAGTGCATGTAGACGGTTCGGCAGGGTGCAACGGCTGCGGTGCTGGAATTGTGGTCCAAACACCAACAGGCGAAAATATAGAACACACAGTAAATTTCAATTTCAAAAAAACAAACAATGAGGCAGAATACGAAGCACTACTTGGGGGGATACAGTTAATTCTATACAGATTCTCGGCTAGTATAGCAAATCAGGTAGCAGGAGATTTCGAATCTAAGGAAGAAGATATGAGTTTGTATATAGAGGCCGTACGGGATATGATGAGACTCTTCTCAGAATGGAAGCTCAACCATATTAGCCTTATGGACAACAAGGAAGCAGACGCATTGGCCAAACTCGGAGCATCATCGTGCGGTACAAAAGGTCGATGGGTCAAGATAGAGCAGCAAAAGGAAGTGAGCATAAAGACAATTGTGGAAAAATGCAAGGTATTTACAATAACTAAAAAATATTATTGGAGAACTCCGATTATAAATTATATTCTAAATGGGGAAGTACCAGAAAACCCAATGGAAGAAAGAATGGTAAGAAACAGGGCAGCATGATTCACAGTCGTAGACGGTAATCTATTTTGTAGGGCAGTCGAAGATGGTAATCTTTCGTTGCGAAAGAGCATGCAACACCCAGAAACAGAAGGAAGGATCGAATGAAGGTAGAAACGGGAAACTTTAAGCATATACCAACATACCCGGAATAAACAGCAGTATATCCAGAAGGAGAAGCCGAGGCAAGAACAGTGTTTGGGGTTTTACAGTCCTTGACGGTGGATTTGGGGGCAAGGAGCAGCCACTCATGCCGAGTTTGACGGCGATTAAAGATAGAGGGAGGGTTTTCAGAGGGAGAAAGAAGGTTACCGTCGAAGTTGAGCCCGTCGACGAACTGGTTGAGGTCGGCCTTGAGAGCAGCTGAAGAGTTTGCGCGAATGGGAAGACGAGCAGCAGAGAAACGAAAAACTCTAAGCAAAGATGACGTGAATGGTAAGTGGAGGTAAAATACTATTTATAGGTAAATAATTTGAGCGGAAAAACAAAATCACCAAAGAAGAAGAATCGGCAGA